>OZ012738.1:554443755-554833755 GCA_963859935.3 Lathyrus sativus | reverse complement strand
AACCAGCAAATGCAAAATTCACTCCTTTCTTGATGTCTTGATCTTTGGTGAAATTCTTTAACGCGGGCAAAAATGGTAATCCATATGCCTCGGCTACAATTAAAAGGCCTCAATTTAATTTAGTGAATTAGGGATAAGAAATGTATCAATGCTATTTATTTTGTTAATTTTAAACAATGTTAATAAACTGTACAAATAAAATATTTTAGAGTACTGTCTAGTCTTTTTATTTCTTTTTTCTCTCACACTTAAAAACACTATTGAAATTATTTAAAATAATAATATACGAGTAAAAGTACCGATAAAATCTATGATCAACCGTCCATTCGATAATCGTCCAGCTGGATGTTTGAAATATGTTGAACCATAAGGACTATTGCTAGACATGGGAGGAAAACTCTTCATAGCATTTCCCGTGTCACTTATAGAGTCACCAAAGTTAAAGATAGATTCATATGGAAGAGGATTTGAATTTGAAACATTTACTAAAAAGCCACATATAGAGGTGATACAAACAAGAATAAGGATTTTCATAATGTTGTTCAGGTACAGGAGATGCTTAATATTAATCTAAATGGTGATTGATGTTTCTTGAATGGGCTTTGTTAGCCTTATATATTGTCACGCCAACCATTAGTCTTGTCATATATTAAGGATTTTATCTAGGTTTACTATTTTAATTCAAGTAAAGTTGTAATATTTGCTATTTAAGTGGTATTTTCCAATATGTTTGTTTGTTTCGATTATTATTTGCATGTGTTTTTAACTATTTTGATTCTCATAAAGTTTAATTATAGATGTTTAACCAACTATTTAGATTTTCATTTGTTTTTTATATAAAAAAAATTGTATGGTACTTGTTTACATCAATGTAGATGTTTAACCAATTATTGTAATGTCCAAAATATAGATGTTTAATTATAGATGTTTACTTTGATTCTCATAACTATTTTGATTCTCATAAAGTTTAATTATAGATGTTTAACCAACTATATAGATGTTTAACCAATTATTGTAATGTCTAAAATTTTACCCTAAATCAATGTACTAATCTAAGAATTATCAATTAGGTAAATTTAGAGGTATCAAGGACCCTTTTGGAATAGAGTTGCTTGTGTAGGATAAAATACTTTTTTCACTAGGATAATGTTTTAATCCTAGAGTTTGGAGAACTCAACATTTTTACAAGGTTTATGAGAAGAAGAGGAATTCCATGTCATTGGAAAAGGGGTTTTTTCTCTTACTCAAGTGTAGAAGTGGAAGAATCAATATTTTATTTCATCCACATTCGTCTTCTCATTGAACTCAGAAGCAAGGATCTTAGGTGGATTTTTAAGCTAGTTTATGATGATGGATTAACATTATGAAATTGGACTAGCATATAATAGTACACCCTCTTAAATTTTTAACTAATTGCATTCTACTTATAGGAAATGTGATTTTGAGTTGTTGTGTACTTCTGTGATTATGAAGTTTTTGTATGCTTAGAATAACGATTCTATGTATAATTGATTCTAAGATCATGTCTATATGATATATATATATATATATATATATATATATATATATATATATATATATATATATATATATATATATATATATATATATATATATATATATATATATATATATATATATATATATATATATATATATATATATATATATATATATATATATATATATATATATATATATATATATATATATATATATATATATATATATATATATATATATATATATATATATATATATATATATATATATATATATATATATATATATATATATATATATATATGAGTGGGAGAGATCAATGTGGTTAAGAGATGGATTTTATATTGTAACACTTCTAATTTTGGAGTTTTGGTGCTTTTATTCGAATTAAGGGCCTGCTTGGTTTGAATCAGGAGGTGATTTCTACATTTCTGGTGGTCTTATTTGAATTAAGAGGGTGCCATATTAAATCAAGACTGACTCTAATTGAAATCAGGGGCGATATTTCTATTTGGTTTTTAGTTCTGGCTATCCAATTCGAATCAAGGAATTTCTTTATTCGAATCATAAACTTAGAATTTGCCAAGAACCCTAATTTTCTTGTCCTAAACCCTATTTTTAGCTTATTTATTAGTCATGGTCCTTAAGGTAATGGTCATAGCCTTATGATAGATTAGGGTTGGACTTAATCAAGACGATTCAAGTATTGAATAACTTAGTTTCACAGAACCCTTGAATGCTAAGTATATATTAGATAATTAACATTAACCTATCTAATAAGGTAAATATCTTGAGTGATCATTGAGATGCGACGAAGTAATGTGATAACATTTTAGGACGACATCTTGTGTGTGTGTGTGTGTGTGTGTGTGTGTGTGTGTGTGTGTGTGTGTGTGTGTGTGTGTGTGTGTGTGTGTGTGTGTGTGTGTGTGTGTGTGTGTGTGTGTGTGTGTGTGATAACATTTTAGGACGACATCTTGTGTGTGCGTGTGTTTATATATATATATATATATATATATATATATATATATATATATATATATATATATATATATATATATATATATATATATATATATATATATATATATATATATATATATATATATATATATATATATATATATATATATATATATATATATATATATATATATATATATATATATATATATATATATATGAATGCACAAAGACATCTCATACAAGTGTTGGATTATAAAGGTAAGTAGTGGTTACAGTGATTCAAATGGAGGATGTGTGGTTTTATCCTATTGACTTACATAAGGATATGTGATTTATCTTGGTACTTAATTGGATAGTATGCAATCTATCCTAACGATCTAGGTAGAGGAATATGTGTTTTATTATAATATTCCCAATGACGAATATGTGATTTATCCATGTGAGGATGAGTGATTTATTTTGGGGATCTGGTTATGTGAATATATGATTTATCCTATGAATAAGTTGCAGGGCATGTGATTTGGCACGCTTAACCAATAGGGTAATGTCGCTACTGTGGAAAAGGTGTCGGCAATGACAGAAGAGTCGCCACCGTTTGTTACTTATCCCAAAAGAGGGAAAGGAAACGATCATAGAAAACCTGACGAAATGGGAAAAGACAGGTCATCGCAACCATGTCTCGAGTTCGGGAGTCGGTTACGTAAGGGGAAGGTATGAGCACCCCTCACGTCCGTCGTACTCGACGGGATCCACACTTATTGTCTAGTCTATGGGTGAAAAACAAACTATCTACGGCTGCTAAAGCTAAACGGAAGGAACTCACTCGATAGAGCATCACCGCTCTATGCCTACGTATTTCCTCGTGCAATGGGAAACTCAAAGTCAATGTTGTTCGGGAAACTTAGGGGGGGGGGGGGGTGTAACACCCATTTTAATTATTTAGTCATTTTATTATTATTTTAAATATTATATGTTGATGTGCCCTTTGGTAGGGTGTATTTGATGATGTTTGGTGGGTGTCCCTGAGATGGGAGGATCATTGGTGGTAATTTGGTGAGTTTATAATAATATAAGAAATAATAGTAATATTGGTGGTGGTATTATTATTATTATTATTATTATTATTATTATTATTAATATTATATTTATGATTATTATTAATATTTGTAGTAATATTATTAATATGGAGAATATAATATTATTATTAATATAGTTATTATATTATTATGATTTTTGATGTGAATATGATAATATAATGAATAATAGTAATATTGGTGGGGGTATTATTATTATTATTATATATTATTATATTTATTAGTATTATTAATATTATTATCATTTTGGTGAGATAATAATATTATTACTATTATTATTATTATTATTATTATTATTTTGGTGAGATAATAATATTATTATTATTATTATTATTATTATTATTATTAATAGTATTATTATGATTAGTATTATTAATATTAGTAATATTATATTAGTATTATTAATATTAAAATTATTATTATTAATATTATTTTATTATTAGTATTAATATAATTGTTATTATTATCATTAGTATTATTATTATTATAATTATAATTATTGTTAGGTGTATTACTATTATTATTATTATTATGTTGAATATTACTATAATATTACAATAGTATTATATTATTATTATTATTATTATTATTATTATTATTATTATTATTATTATTATTATTATTATTATTATTATTATTATTATTATTAGAATTATTATTGGGAATATTAGTGGTTGGAATAAGTAAAATAAGAAGTGGGAGGGTTATGAGGAAGTTAGAATGGAAATATGAAAAGGCACGATACAAACCGTGAGAAGGGAAATTTGGAGAATAGAGAAGAGCGAAGAACAAAGAGAAAGGGAAAAGGCTAGGGATGAAGAATCTTGGAGGAATTTATCACCGATCAGAATAATTATCCAAGTAAGGGGGGAGAAACTTGATTGGGATGGTATATATACATGTATAGGGTAGAGGGGATTCCTTAACCCCGTAGGAAAATGTCGATCTATGAAGTTTTATATTGGCATGCTTGTTATTGTTGTTGCTAATGATAAATTGATGTTTGATATTGATGAATTGTTGATTGGTATTGGTGAATTTGGTATATATATATTATGGTGATATTAGTGAGATTATATGTTGTTACTGCAGTGTTGATAGTAACTATGAATAGAGTTTTGGTGAGATTTTGTGTTGTTATTGTAGCGTTGGTAATGACCATGATTATAAATTTGGGAAAATTATGTATTGTTCCCTGTGATGTTGTTAGTGACTCTGGTTAGGACCTTGGTGAGATTCAGAGTAACTCTGAAGTGTAGGTAATGTACCGTAATGTTGGTTCTAGAGTAGGAAGTATATGATAATTGGAAAGTATAATGGTGTGTTTGTGTTTGATGATAAATAGTAATTGATAGCGATGGAGTATAGGTTGGGTTTAAGGTTTTTAGGGAGATTCTGTGTGACCTTTTAAGGCATCGGTAGAATGTTTAAGCGATGACTTTGGGAATAAGATTTAGGAACCGATTTAGTTACGGTAATGTACAAGTTGGTACTAGAGTAGGCTGAGAATTTGAGTCGAGATGATAAGTTTGATTTGGCCTAGAATAGTACTGCAGAACTGTGGGGAAGTTGGTGAATCGCAGCATTCGCTGGGCTTCACCTGGCGAGTGTTGGCGAAGCTTCGCCTAGCGAATGCCAGCGAGCGTAGCAGAACCAGAATGTGACTTTGGTGATGTTTGGCCTTGAGCATTGGTCTGGGGTGATCTTTCTGGCCTTGATGCATTGTAAGGATGATGAGTGTGGGATCTAACCTGTGTACTGGGTGATAGTACTCATTTCCCTTAATATTGTTTGTGGACAATTAGTTAACGTATATGTATGTAGTGATCAGTAGGATCGTGTGTTCCCAGGTGTTGGGATGTGGTTATATATGGTGTTATAGTATGAATTTATTTACTATCTGATTGATTTATATGGTGTTGGTGTAATATATCTACACATATATGCATTGATGTATGATGATATGATCAGGAGGATCGTGTGCACTTAGTGTGCCTAAATATGATAGTTATGCATTGGTGTGTGCATATCATGGTGTTTTGGTGGGATGAATCATGTCTCAGGAGGAGCGTAAGTGATTCATCCGTACTCCTTTGTGGAGAATGGTGGGGGATAGATCATGTCTCAGGAGGAGCGTAAGTGATCTATTCAGGTTCGATTGAATGAACCAATGAGTCGGTACCGCATGCATGGTGTTGAGTTGCATATTTGCATTATAATATGTTATGTTGTAATTCGAACAGTAGGTTCGTTATATGGAGTTGTTGGGGTGAATATTGGTGTGTTGGTGTATTTTACTACCTTGTTTACATGTATTACATTACCAATATATTTTTGATCATGTTTTCTCACCCATTGGTTGTTGTTGTGTCTGTGCTTCTCCGGGAGTACAGATAATCCAGGTACGTAGATAGCTTGGATGGTGGTGTGCCAGTCGAGTCTAGGATGCTCTGATACGTAACACGGGATATGGGTGTTTTAATTGTTTTATGTCAAACTTGTTGTAATCCTGTAACGTATCACTTTTTTTGTGAATTATAATAATAAAGATTTTACGAAATTTGGCGGATGGCCGAGAATGTTGGAATAATATTTTCCGCTGTATTATTTTTTAGAATAATTAATAAAGTATTTTTATAAAAATTTGGTGATGTGATATCCCACTATTTTGGTGAAAACTCTGATGTTTATTTATAATGTTTATATTTTATTTAATTTGGGAAGTGGGGTGTGTAACACCCATTTTAATTATTTAGTCATTTTATTATTATTTTAAAAATTATACGTTGGTGTGTCCTTTGGTGGGGGTGTATTTGGTGATGTTTGGTGGGTGTCCCTAATGTGGGAGGACTAATGTGGGAGGACTATTGGTGGTATTTTGGTGTGAAATATAATAATATAAAAATAATAGTAACATTGGTGGGGGTGTTATTAATATTATTATTATTATTATTATATTTATTATATTTGTTAATATTATTAATATTATTATTATTTTGGTGAAATAATGATATTATTATTATTATTATTATATTTATTATATTTGTTAATATTATTAATATTATTATTATTTTGGTGAAATAGTGATATTATTATTATTATTATTATTATTATTATTATTATTATATTTATCATATTTGTTAATATTATTAATATTATTATTATTTTGGTGAAATAATGATATTATTATTATTATTATTATATTTATTATATTTGTTAATATTATTAATATTATTATTATTTTGGTGAAATAATGATATTATTATTATTATTATTATTATTATTATTATTATATTTATTATATTTGTTAATATTATTAATATTATTATTATTTTGGTGAAATAATGATATTATTATTATTATTATTATTATTATTATTATTATTATTATATTTATTATATTTGTTAATATTATTAATATTATTATTATTATTTTGGTGAAATAATGATATTAGTATTATTATTATTATTATTATTATTATTATTAATGAGTATTATTATTATTATGATTATTATTATTATTAGTGGTATTATAATATTATTAGTATTAATAATAATATTGTATTATTTTATTAAGTTATTTTATTAATTGGGATTAGATTTAATAAAGAAAATAGAATGTGAAGGGGTGGGGAGAGTGGTACGATACATTTTAGAAATTGAGAAAAAGGGTTATAGAAAAGAGAGAAGAGAAAAGGACGAAAGAAAGGAAAAAGAGCGAAGGAAAAAGGGAACGAAGAACGGAAGAGAAAAGGGGAAGGCCAAGAGACCAATTCTAGGAGGATTTCTATCGATCAACCAATTGATAAGGCAAGGGGGGAGAAATTTGATTGGGAATGGTTTATACATGTATAGGGTAGAGGGGATTCCTTAACCCCGTATGAGTTTATCGTTATATAAAGTTTTATATTGGCATGCTATGATTATTGTTGATATTGGGGGATTGATGAATGCTGATGATGCATTTTGGATGTATATATATATATATATATATATATATATATATATATATATATATATATATATATATATATATATATATATATATATATATATATATATATATATATATATATATATATATATATATATATATATATATGGTGATGATAGTAACTGTAATGTTGATCCATTTTGTTGGATTGTTGATGTTACTGTAGTATTGATCCATTTTGTTGGATTGTTGATGTTACTGTAGTGTTGATAGTAACTAGGAATATAAAGCTGATGAGATTCTGTGTTGTTACCGTAGTGTTGGCAATGACCATGATTATAGCTTTGGGAAAGTTATGTGTTGTTTCCCTATAGTCTTGTTAACGACTATGGTTGGGACCTTGGTGAGATTCAGAGTGACTCTGAAGTGTCGGTAATGTACCATAATGTCAGTTCTAGAGTAGAAATTATAGGATAATTGGTAAGTATAATATCTATTGGCATGTTTGTGATTGTGGATTGATGTTGATGAATTGTTGATTTTGGTGCATAGGCTGAGGTGTTGGTTTAGGGAGGTTCTGAGTAACCTCAGAGACTTTTGGTGAGATGTCTGAATTGGTCTCGTGTGATCCTTCTAGCCTTGCTGTAGTGTGAAAATGATGAGTATGGGATATAACTTGTGTACTTGGTGATAGTACGCGTTTCCCTTAATATTGTTGGTGAACAATTAGTTGATGTATATGTGTGTAGTGATCAGTAGGATCGTGTATTTCCCGAGCGGTGAGATGTGTTTATATTTGGTGTTAGAAAGTGAGACTACTCACTGTGTGATTGAATTATATGATGTTGGTGTATGTTATATCTATACATATGCATTGATGTATGATGATATGATCAGGAGGATCGTGTGCACTTAGTGTGCCAGAATGTAATAGTTATGCATTGGTGTCTTGCATATCATGGTGTTTTGGTGGGATGAATCATGTCTCAGGAGGAGCGTAAGTGATTCATCCGTACTCCTTTGTGGAGAATGGTGGGGGGATAGATCATGTCTCAGGTGGAGCGTAAGTGATCTATCCAGGTTCGATTGAATGAACCAATGAGTCGGTACCGCATGCATGGTGTTGTGTTGCATAATTGCATTATAATATGTTATATTGTAATTTGAACAGTAGGTTCGTTATATGGTATTGTTGGGGTGAATAATTGATGTGATGGTGTGTTTTACTGCCTTATTTACATGTATTACATTACCATTATATTTTTGATCATGATTTCTCACCTCTTTGTTGTTGTTGTGGTATGTGCTTCTTCGAAAGTACAGATAATCCAGGTACTTAGCTAGCTTGGATTATGGTGTGACAGTCGAGTCTAGGATGCTCTGATACGTAGCACGGGACTTGGGCGTTTTTATTTACTTTATGAAGAACTTATATTTTATTTTCCTGTGAAACGTATCAAACCTTTATTGGATTTTATTATTTAATATTCCGTTGTATTGGAGAAAACCCTTTTTATAAGGAAACGTTGTTTTCATGTGATATCCCACTTGGGAAATTGGAACTCTGATTTTGTTTATTTATAATGTTTATTAATTTAATTGATTTTGGGAAGTGGGGTGTTACAGGGTGTTACAGGGGGGGGGGGGGAATTGCTCGCCAAGACATTGATGTCTTGTGCCTACGTATTCTCATCTGGCATGAGAAATCAGAGCAAAACGTAGTTTAGGCTAATTACAAGTAAACAGGGTGTTCTCGATCGCACGGGGAGCGAGAGAAAAGGTTGACGATACTAGCGTACGTATTCTAGCAGTTAAGTGTATTGCTGCTCGACCATTGGAGACTTAGGCGTTACCTGTTTGCAGTAGAACGGACGTAGTATGTCATGTGTTTAAAGGTATGGGTAACCTAAGGGGTAGAACCACGGGCCAGCCTAAATTGCACTAGGGCAAGAGAAAAGGGTATGTTAGTCGTCAGCGGGAGATGTCTCGATCGCACGGAAGCGAGAGAAAAGAGAAGTTAGTTGTTAGTGTGCTCGTCAGGACATCACGTCTTGTGCCTACGTACTCTCAACAGATATGAGAGATCAGAGCAGCCGTAGTTCGGCTAACTACAAAAAACAGGTCTCGATTGTACGGGGGCAAGAGAAGGGATCTCAATCGCCAGGATGCGAGAGAAAAGAGTCTCAATCACCAGGATGTGAGAGAAAAGGGAATCGGGACGCACACGCAAAGTCCTAAGACGAAGGAGCGAATGCGTCGCATATTGTCCAAAGGACATACGCCAAACACTCTAGACGAGTGAGAGGAAGCCACCCACTCATCATTTCCCACGTATCTAACGCTTACGGCTCACAACACTCGACGGTTGAATAAAAGAGATGAAAGAGATGAAATAAAAACAATGTTACCGAACAGAGTGGTTCCTTTGACCCTTGACTTGGCGTGCAAGCTCCATTTCCAAGCTTTTCTCCTTTGATCCTTGATGATGACGTTTCGAATCAGAACCAATGTGACGTTGAACCGTTGTAGTTCGACTTATAAATGGAAATCAAGCTATAAGAGGTTACGTATTGATTTCCGTGTCAAAGACAAGATAGAGAAATAATATTGTGAATCATTCTCCAATTGAATCATGTCGCACGGCACAACCAGAAGAAAGTCAAAAATAAAATCAGAAAGAGAAGAGAAAATGAGGAGAAAAAGAAATGGTCTCATATCCTACATTATCCATCGACAATTCGATTAATAATGAATTAAGGAGGTCTCATCATCGACCTACAAAATGAAAATGAGATGAAAAGTCCAATAACAAATGGAAACAAGAATTCAACTTCTAAAATTGAAATAAAACTTCTAATAGAAAAATAAGTTCTATAGAAATATTAAAAAGAAATTGAATACGAAAATAGAATATAATATTCTATACAAAAATATATGTAATAATATTCTAAGAGAAAATATAATAATATACATTATGAATTTTCTAAGAGAAAAAGGTATGAAGTATAATAATATGAAATATACAAAAGGAAATATAGCACAGGGGGGTACAGTCCAGAACAGGGGGGTTCAGTAAGGAGTACAGTGGGCTTGGCCCAAACCAACAACATCAAACATGGGGACTGTGCAATAATGGAAACGGGGAGTATAGACTGAAAAATGAATGAATGGGCCGAAGGCCCACTAACCCGTCCAAGAAGCTTCACGGAAACTTCATCTTCCTCATTTGCCAAAACGGAACCCTAGCTTTCCTATTCTTCAACCTCAATGCCCTCTCCGCCGCCGCCCTCAGCGGCTCCCAAAATCAATTGTCCACTTCATTTTCCGTCACTTCAACCTTCTCTCAACCTTTTCTCCAACTCTATGCTCATCACCTGTAATCTTCATCTCTGTTTCTGATTCGGTCACCCTCTCTCTGATCTCATGCTTTCCTTCTTCTTCTGTTAAGAAAAACAAAGCCAGATAACGAACCGATGTAGTTCACGTATTGAAGATCTGAGTTCCTTGTTGAAGGTGATGGCTCACGAAAACGATGAACCGATAGTGAAATTAGTGGTGTTTTGTTGTTGTTTCACGGAGTAGTACGAAGGTGAAGATCTGGATTGAATCATGAAATCGGAGGGTTTGAAGTTGATTGAGGGTTTGCATGTTATTGTGAGTTCATATCGTGATTACTGGGAGAAGATTCAATGGCGTGTTGTGGTGATTTGTACATCTGAAGTTTGGTTTGTGAGTTTGTGGAAATCTTGTTCGTGGTTCAAATCTGATGATGGTGAAGTTTGTTAATGATGAAGATCTATGAAGATCTGGAAAAAAATTCTGGAAAAATGTTATGGTGTTGATGAACGCGATGAAGATCGCGATGAAGGTTGATAAAGATTCTATGAATTTCTGGAAAAGAAACGTATGAACATTGATGAATCGTATGAAGATGGATGAAAGAATTCTGGAAAATTGTATGAATGGATGAAGGTTTGATGAACATGTTTGAAGATTTCTGGGAAAGTGTATGAACATGATGAAGATTCGGATTAATATTCATGAAGTTGCTGGGAAAAAACGGTGAGATGCATGAGTTTTCCAACGGTGGGGGACGGCGCCGTTTGATTTTGCTAGTGATGCTATTTAGGGTTTTTTGGGAGTTCGTGCAGCCATCTCATGAGAGAGAGGAACAAGCTATTTATAGCCTGACATTTGTCAGCAAAATCTGCACTAAACTTGATTAGTTGGACTGAAATGATTAATTAAACTGCCACTAATTAATGAAATGCTGAAAGTTAATAATAAAGTTGAACCCAATTAAAATAATATTAAACTAACTAATATTGAAACAAAGTTGGTTAGTAAATGCTGACTAATAATCTAACTAATATTAATGCAATGTTTTTAAAACCTAGCCAATTAAAACTAACTAATCAAAACATAGTCAAGTAATATCCTAATTAAATCTATCTAAAATTATAACCAAATTAAATCTAAATTAATAAAATCTAATCAAAATCTAAAAGAATTAATAAACCTAATATGTTCTAAAAACAATTAATTTCTAGAAAAAACCAATTAAAATCTATTAAGAACTAAAATCTAAAAATAGAAAATAGAAGATAACAATCTATTTAAAATCTAAATTCTATGCTAAACATTAAGAAATAAACTCTAGAAAATTGCTAATAATTCCATAAGGAAAAACAATGAAAATCAATTAACTCGGTGAATAAAAGATGCGAGAGTGCAATGAAACAACCGGTAAAAATGTGGATGCCAAAATATCCTAAAAAATAACAGCATAGACTGAATCACCGGGAAGAGCACAAATTCCACAATAAAACTCCTGATTCGAGCTGGTTTGAAACTTCTGAACCGTGAGAAACAGGCTGTGATCCCGATAAAATCTATCCGACTGCAAAAATGCACAATATGCGATAAATGATATGCAGATGCAAATGAGACGAAACATAAGCCAAATTACGAGAAACGGTTGGTCAAATTTTAGGGTACAACAGTTCCCCCTATTCAGACGGCTTGGACCTGAAGGGTTGAAAAGCGAACGGCTTTCAAACATTCAAAGTTAAAAGACGGTGGAACACCAAAGAAACCGGAAATTTGCCAACCGCAAAAATAGAACTGCAAACTCTGATTAGGGACAAAGATCTCCGGAAGTAACTGAATTGATAGTTGTAACATCGATATGCAGTCAGAAGAATCATCTGCTATTATGCAGCGGATAATGAACCTCTGACTTTGCCGTCAGGCCTCTGCATTAATTTAGAAAAACATTTGACCTCGCTGTCAGGTAATAACATCAATTTTGGAAAAAGATATCTCTGACTTTGCTGTCATGCATCAACACTAGGCCGGTAAAACATCTGACATCGCCGTCAGGCCTCGACACCAAGTTAAAAAATACATCTGACATCGCCGTCAGGTATCAAGTCGGAAGAAAGATCTGACATCGTTGGCAGAACCATTGAACCCAATAAGTAATAAACCAATCGACTCAACACACAACTGAGAAGAAACATCTGACATCGCCGCCAGACATCCGTTAAATAAAACAGGTATCAGATCCTGAGATAAGTACTCCTGACATCACCACCAGGCTTTTGCTAAATAAAAGCGAGTAACAAATCTAAAAATCGGATCAACACAAAGCATCTGACATCGCCGCTAGGCATCTATTGAGTTGATGAAGACATCTGACATCACCGCCAGGAATTCACGAAGCGGATACCCATCTGCAGGGGATAAACATCTGACATCGCCATCAAGTATTCATGCAGTTGAGAAACCTATGACATCGCCGCCAGACCTTCACTAAATAAAAGCGAGCATCGAACTCTAAGACCGGATCAACAAGAAACTGATAAACAACTGACATCGCCGCCAGGCATCTGTAAGGGATAAAATTTTCTGACATTGCCACCAGATATCCACACACATCTGACATCGCCGCCAGACAACCACAAAGTTGATAAACATATGACATCACCGCCAGAGATCTACGGGGAATAAAACATCTGACATCATCGCCAGAAATCCACACATATCTAACATCGACGTCAGGTATCTTGCTTGATAGAATATAAACACCAAATCCGAAGATAGGCACTTCTGACATCGCCGCCAGACCTTCACTAAATAAAAGCGAGTGTCGAACCCAAAGGTAAGAACTTCTGACATCGCCGCCAGACCTTCGCTAAATAAAAGCGAACGTTGAACCCAAAGCTAAGAACTTCCGACATTGCTGCCAGACATTCGCTAAATAAAAGCGAGCCTTGAATCCTAAGGCCGGATCAACCGAAGCTGATAAACACATCTTGAGAATACATCGCTGGGGAAGAGAGAAACTTAACCAAGCAACCCTGGCAGGGAGGAAGAGAGAAATTTAACCAAATAAATCTGCTTTGGGAGCGCGAAGAAACTTAATCAAGTAACTCTGCTGAGGAACAAAGAGAAACTTAACCAAGTAACTCTGTTGAGTAGCACATAATAAGATGAACACATCCATCAAAGATTGCACCATGGTATGGACACTAAATAGGCTGAAGGGTGACATTTCAAATTGCCAGAATCTGGATATTCAACGAACAACATGAATCAATGAAATTTTCCAGAGTTTGAACACTCGACGAAATAAGCCGGAGTCTAGATACTCAACCCAATAGTCGGAATAAACCGAAGCCTGAACGCTCAACGTAAAAGCCGGAGTCTGAACACTCAACGGAATAACCAGAGCCTGGATGCTCAACGAAATAACCAGAGCATGGATGCTCAACACAAAAGCCGGAGCCTGAATGCTCAATGTAATAACCGGAGTCTGGATACTCAACGCAATAAACCGAAATAAACCGGAGCCTAAACGCTCGACGTAAACGCCAGAGTATGAACACTCAACGCAATATCCAGAGCCTGAATACTCGACGAAACAACCGAAGCCTGAACACTCAATGCAAAAGCCGGAGTCTGAATACTCGATGAAATAACCGGATTCTGAATACCCGACGAAATAACCGAAGCCTGGATGCTCAACGCAAAAGCCAGAGTCTGAATACTCGACGAAATAACCGGAGCCTGGATGCTCAATGTAACAAACCGGAGTCTGAATACTCGACGAAATAACCGGAGCCTGGATGCTCAACACAAAAGCCGGAGTCTAAATACTCGACGAAATAACCGGAGCCTGGATGCTCAACGTAACAAACCGGAGTCTAAATACTCGAAGAAATAACCGGAACCTGGATGCTCAATGCAAAAGGCGGAGTCTGAATACTCGACGAAATAACCGGAGCCTGGATGCTCAACATAACAAACCGGAGTCTGAATACTCGACGAAATAATCGGAGCCTAGATGCTCAATGCAAAAGTCGAAGTCTGAATAGTCGGCGAAATAACCGGAGCCTGGATGTTCAACGTGACAAACCAGAGTCTGAATACTTGACGAAATAACCGGAGCCTGGATGCTCAACGCAAAAGCCAGAGTCTGAATACTCGACGAAATAACCGGAGTCTGACTACTCAACAAACGAAGGAAAGCCATAAATATACTCATCAGGGTCTGGATACCGCATGAGTTCAATATGACATGACCTGCTGAAGTCCGACGACACTGTTGAGGAATACCATAAGCCAGGGTCTGGATACCACGCAGGCTAACAGAACTGCCATGGTCTGGATACCATTCATACAACAAGATATCAGTCAAACTTGTCGGGTCTGAATACCATGCAAGCAAAGTAAATCAACCACCTGTTGGAAATACACCTGAGAACAGAGAGGTAACGACCTGGCTTATGTTTCACGTGCATATGTTTGAAAATGGCATAATGCTCCATACGAGATGGAAATGCTACGCATTTGGTGGATGCTATGCATGATGCAAATGCAAAAGAACCACTCCAACAAAATAAATGCTGGAGAGACGAAGACAACTCTGTCGGGGATCAAATCAAACCTGCTGAGAAAAACACCCTGCATGGCCTACCGGAGTACGACTCTTCTGGGGAACAAATGCCTTGGCCGGAGGAACATATCCACTCTACTAGGGAATCGACGACTCTGCAAAGGAAACATAATCAACCATTGAAATTGAATCTCGCTTCACCAAGGAAAACAGCCCTGAACGGCCTCCTAGGTCACCAAAGTCCTTCTAGGGTACAAAATGCTCATCTAAAAGTGGAAACTTCATTGGGGAAGAATCAAAATCCAACCTGTCGGGGATACTCAGCTGGGGAATAATCTACCTCCGCTATAGATTGCTCTGTGAGGGAATCGGTATCGACCTCTGCTTGGGGTTAATGAGAATAAAAACTCATCAATATCAACCTCTGATTAGAGAATGAGTCAATGATTTAGACCCCAAGGGGAAAGGAACCAAAGACTTGGACTCTGTGGGGATAACAACACTGCATTCGTCCCACTGCTGGGGAAATAAACCCAAATTTTCCTGTCGGGGAAAACTTCAATCTCAACCCGCTGGGAACAAATATACACAATCAATCTGCTGGGGATAGCCAATCTCTGCCAGGGATATCAATCTTGACCCGCTGAGGATAACCTTGATCCTACTCTGATAAGTGATAAGTACCATCTCAACTTGTTGCAATCTTAAACTACTTAGGAGAAATAATCTTAAACCGTATATCTCTGCTGGCGAGATATTCTTGATTTAACAACACCAACCTGGGAATACAAAATCTCAACTATGGAGGAGTAAGGTCAACCGAGCCTCGTGTCAGGAAATGTGATAACATGGTGAGCCACTGGGAATTATCGTGCCAGGTATAGTTGGACACTTTCTGGTTTAGGAATGGGAACAGGTTTATGGTGATAGGGATTTATTTCTGGTTACCAACAAAAATGGATTTAAAAGGGAAATACTAGACGAGAACTAGCATTCGAGGGTGGACTACCAGACGAGAACTGGTGGCACAATGGTTAAGATGTCAGACAAGAATTAACTTCTGGTTTTGGGTATCAGACGGGAACATATTTCTGGTTTGCCAGACGAGAACTGGACTTTGAAACTGTGTTAGCCAGACGAGAACTAGTTAAACAATGGGTTAAAGAAAGGGTGATCAGACGAGAACTGGTTTAAAAGCTGACACGCACCAGACGAGAACCACTGTTTACTGAGGTTGACCAGACGAGAACTAGTTTTAAGGTTTTCCAGACGAGAACTGGGCTTTGGAAATGAATGGTTACACGGTTTTAACAGGTAACAGGTTTAGGTCGTGGGATGACGATCTAATGACAGCAAGGCCTTTTCAGAAGGTTCAGGTGATTTTATAAGGTAATGGCATGATTCCCTGACACTCAACTCCTGCTGAGGAGAAAAAACTTGCTTTAACAACTTGCCCCAGTGTGACTCAACTTGCCTCAGTCTGATCTTTGGGAAAGAGTTCACCTTGAAGAAAACGTAGCTTGTCATGAGATGACCTCGACATGGCTTGCCCCAGAATCTGTACAATGAAAGGTTCTTGACTAAACAACCCTCAGAATGGTTGGCTTCAATATACTCTTGAAGTGATTTGCCCTTGAATGAGCGTTGAAGCGACTTAACCTGATCTAATTGAATACTGGAGAAACCTGCCCTCAACTCAAAGAAACTATGGGTGGCCTGCCCCTGATTAGTAGAGTCTCAAGATAATTCGCCTCTGATCAACTTCTCCTTAAATGATCTACCCCATAATCAACTAATGCTCCGAGACTTGCCTCAGACTGATTGATTCCAAACTCACTGGATGTCAATGCCCCAGATTCACAGGGATTTAAAGTGTACACCATTCTGATCCAGACTGCTGAATGATCTAGTCCTGTTCGACTATTCTCTGTTGGAATTTCCTCCATGTCAACTACTAATCTGCAATTAAAATTGTTTGCTCACGAATGGTAATTTTAATGCGGTGTTCATGCAGATTTTGAAAGAGATGTCACTTATCAAGTGTCGTGATAGTGAGTGACGAATGGACCAAAAGTCCAAACGTAGTGCTGATTTGATTAGTGAAAAATACAACAAGGATATGATTAGCAAATCATGTGGGAGTCAGGTTACTCAACCTTATTGTAGTATGCCTTCAGAATAAACCCCGCCTCAATTAGGTCTTTTAAGGGTTGTATCGTGGCCGGGTTCACGGTTATTGAAACAAAGGATATTAGGCTCAAAGTATGATTTGTACCCACCCATTCTCTGTGATGATCTCCAATCCTAATGTTCAGTTAAACTGGCACAAGCGCTCACCTCTTCAAAAGGTTTATTGAATGGCAGGAGCGGTGATTAAGGAACCCACAAGGTTTTTAGAGTGATAGTTACCCCTTTGGTCTTTTGTGTCTGTATCCACACGACTTCGTCCTTGTTTGAGGATTTTTCTTTTGAGATCCTTTCTTTTTATTCTTTTATTCCCTAATTTTTTCTTGGACTGACTCTTTTTGAGTTCTTTTGATTTTGAAGTCCAGCGGGATGCCCTATTTTTTTCCTAAGTATTCGCTTTCTAGCTTTTTGACTTAGTGAGCTTTCTTTTCTTTCCCTTTCTTTTTTTTCTTTTTTTTTTTGAAACAAGTCGTGTGACACTGGTTGTTTTGATTTCTCCGAAAGGTTTGTAACTATCTCACTCCTAATTGGTGAGGTTTAACCATTGTGGTTGATGAGGTATGACCTCTTAAGAGGGATAAGATGTGATTGGTCATCGAACGGGAACGCTCCTTTATGAGTTTGAGCGCTCGGTCAAGCTAACTGAAAACTACCCTGCCCCAGGTTAAGATGCGAGGGTTTAAAAGTCCGAAAGAAACTCCTACTTCTAGGCTCGAAGTGGTTAACTAGGGACTAACTTCTTATCTCTCCGGTGTTTAGGGGATTTAAAACAATGCTTGCACGTCATCAGCAGGATTTTATCCCAAAGCATACCATCATCAGTTATGAGTGTTCAGTTTTCGTCATCCTCCCTCCAATCTTTTTTAATCATAGTGTCAAAGTGGAGTGAATAAAAAAGTGCATGTGTCTGTGCGGTGCAAAAATGAGCGAAAGCGACATGATTAATTCAGAAAATGCATAATCACTTCATTAATACTACCATTCAAAACAACAATGTTCAACAACAAGTAGCAACTAACAGAAAAGAAACTACAAATGTAAATGATAAAAAGTCCAAGGACTGCCAAAGTTGATGACGTCTGCCTGTCTGGGCCACTGGCTTTTGAAATGACCCACTGAATCTGCAGGCTTAGACAGCTGAGAGGTTGACATGAACCACCAAAACTCCTTCTGGAAAGGAAATGCACCCTTTGTTAATCAACTGCTGCACTTTTGCTTGAAAAGCTTTGCAATCTTCGGTTGAATGCCCCATGGATCCGCCATGATATCCACACTGAGCATAGGGATTGTACCCAGGAGGTTAAGGTTCTGGAACATGCTTAAGAGTCTTAGGCTCCACCAAAGAGTTCTAAATCAGATGTGGCAGAAGCTGGTTGTACGACATAGGAACTGGATGAAAAGGAGCATTCCTTCTTTCCAAATTGTTGGGAGGCCTATTCTGATTATGGTGTTGATTTTGATAACCTCGGCCATGAGCTCGTTGATTTGCACGAGGAGCGACCCAAGGTTGCTGATGTGGTGCCCTAGGCACGGTTGTTTGTCCAGAATAACGAGACACAGAAGATACTGACCGCTGAGAAGATGAAGAACCAACATATTTCACCGATTCACCTCGAGAATAACCAACATCTGCCATGACTGCATTGATCACATCTTTTTCTTCTTGGGAGCTACAGAGAGATTTAGTTTCACTGGCCTGACTGCTCGAGACATTCTGAATTTTTCCCATCTTTATGCCATTCTCAATGTGTTCTTCTGCTATTACCAATTCAGAGAAGTTAGACGCAATCCTAAGCATTCTTTCAAAATATGGGCTCTGCAAGGAGTTCACAAACATGTCTGCCAACTCTTGGTCTAGAAGCGGCGGTTGCACTTTGGAAGCAAATTCTCTCCATCTCTGAGCATACCTTTTGAAGGGTTCATTATTCTCCTGGGACAATTCTTGCAACTACATGCGTCTGGGAGCCATGTCCAGATTATACTCATACTGTTTCAGAAAAGCCTTAGCTAAATCCATCCATGATCGGATCTGACTACTCTCTAACTGCATATACCAACTCAGAGATGCTCCAATCAGACTGTCCTAAAAATAGTGAATCATCAACTTGTCGTTATGCACAAACAAAGTCATTCTTCTGCAGAACATCACCAAATGTTGCCTCAGGCATGTATCCCCTTTGTACTTCTCAAACCTCGGTGCTTTGAAATTCGGATGTAACACTAGGCCAGAAACCAGACACATGTTTGTAGCGTTGAGACCAACAGTATCTTTAACTTCCAAGGCTTTGAATCTTTCATCCAACGCATGAAACCTTTTAGCATACTCAAGAGATCTCGGGTCCTTAGTCTTCACTATCGGAACCTCTCTTTTGGAATTCAGCACAGGGAAAACAGCATCATGATAATCTGTAGCATCAGGAGAAGAAGAACGTTCACTTCGGACAACAAATGGTTCACGTAGATCTTGATTCTCAACAGAAGGCTGCACAGGCTGAGCTTCAGTTAGATTGTTCACTTGCGGAAAGGCTTCATCGGGCAGAGAACCATATAGAGGATTAGTCATCACAGTAAAACCTTACAAGGTATCAGCATTCTAGAGGTCGTTCCCTGACATAGCTACCAACAACTTTCAACTGACTTCACTGCTTGATTCTGCTTGATTATGATTCAACCACTTGGTCGTCTTCCAACAATCACCACTTGTTCAGAACAAACACCGAGGAATCACCTTGAGAATCAAAACAAAGGCTGGATAAGAGCTCTGGCCATTTGGAGAATGACATGCAAAATGATGCAAAGATGCTTATGCAAATGCAATGCAAGATGCAGCAAACACGAGATCACAGCCCCTACAAAGCTCTGAAAAACTGTTGTGCTGTTGACTAGATAAGTTTGCTCTGAAGAGAAAACCAAAATACCAGGTTGGCTGGAAGTCAAGTTTCCTGCATAAAACCCTCCCACTCACAGGTATGGACCTATCCACTGATAAGGTTCGGCATCCTATGCGTTCATCAGCGTCATAGACTTTCGAGAAACGATGATACGTTCACCATTTATGGTTTGCCATCATAATCTCCCGAAGAGGCCTCACTTAGCTGACTCCCAAGTGAACGGTTCCCAGAGTCGACATTCCTCAGATCCAAAATCCCCTCGAGCCCTAAGGGCCAGAAAAGAATTCATCAAAGAGAATCTCATCTGAGCGCGAATTTCATGGGAACTTGTGCATGCTAAGCATACAGGTTCACCACTATTTTCCACTTCTAATGGTATGTGTGTACTCAAGCCTGGGTTTTGGCTTATCTCTCAAAGGAACAACCACCCAACAACACAACAACAACAGATAATAATATAGAGCGGAAAATGTAAATACAGAAATATACAAAATACAACACACAAATATACACACCCAAAGACAAGAAAATAAGCACTAAGATTGACTCGCATAGGGGATGTTCTTGTCCCCAGCAGAGTCGTCAACTGTCGCTACTACGAAAAAGGTGTCAGCAATGACAGAAGAGTCGCCACCGTTTGTTATTTATCCCAAAAGAGGGAAAGGAAACAATCAGAGAAAACCTGACGAAATGGGAAAAGACAGGTCATCGCAACCATGTCTCGGGTTCGGGAGTCGGTTACGCTAGGGGAAGGTATGAGCACCCCTCACGTCCGTCGTACTCGACGGGATCCACGCTTTTTGTCTAGTCTATGGGTGAAAACAAACTATCTACGGCTGCTAAAGCTAAACGGAAGGAACTGACTTAATAGAGCATCGCCGCTCTATGCCTACGTATTCCCTCGTGCAATGGGAAAGTCAGAGTCAACGTAGTTCGGGAAACTACAGGGGGGAATTGCTCGCCAAGACATTGTTGTCTTGTGCCTACGTATTCTCATCTGGCATGAGAAATCAGAGCAAAACGTAGTTCAGGCTAACTACAGGTAAAAAAGGTGTTCTCGATCACACGGGGAGCGAGAGAAAAGGTTATCGATACTAGCATACGCATTCTAGCAGTTAGGTGTAATGCTGCTCGACCATTGGAGACTTAGGCGTTACCTATTTGCAGTAGAACGGACGTAGTATGTCATTGGTTTAAAGGTACGGGTAACCTAAGGGGTAGAACCATAGGCCGATCTAAATTGCACTAGGGCAAGAGATAGGGATATGTTAGTCGTCAGCGGGAGAAGTCTCGATTGCACGGAAGCGAGAGAAAAGAGAAGTTAGTTGTTAGTGTGCTCGCCAAGACATCACGTCTTATGCCTACGTACTCTCAACAGATATGAGAGATCAGAGCAGCCGTAGTTCGGCTAACTATAGAAAACAGGTCTCGATTGCACGGGGGAAAGAGAAGGGATCTCAATCACTAGGATGCGAGAGAAAAGAGTCTCAATCGCCAGGACGTGAGAGAAAAGGGAATCGGGACGCACACGCAAAGTTCTAAGACGTATGAGCGAATGCGTCGCATAATGTCCAAAGGACATACACTAAACACTCTAGAGAAGTGAGAGGAAGCCACCCACGTATCTAACGCTTACGACTCATAACACTCGACGGTTGAATAAAAGAGATGAAATAAAAATAATGTTATCGAACGGAGTGGTTCCGTTGACCCTTGACTTGGCGTGCAAGCTCCATTTGCAAGCTTTTCTCCTTTGATCCTTGATGACGACGTTTCGAATCAGAACCAATGTGACGCTGAACCGTCGTAGTTTGACTTATAAATGGAAGTCAAGCTATAATAGGTTACATATTGATTTCCGTGTCAAAGACAAGATAGAGAAATGATATTGCGAATCATTCTCCAATTGAATCATGTCACACGGCCCAACCAGAAGAAAGTCAAAAATAAAATCAGAAAGAGAAGAGAAAATGAGGAGAAAAGAAATGGTCTCATATCCTACATTATCCATTGAAAATTTGATTAATAACGAATTACAGAGGTCTCATCATTGACCTACAAAATGAAAATGAGATGAAAAGTCCAATAACAAATGGAAACAAGAATTCAACTTCTAAAATTGAAATAAAACTTCTAATAGAAAAATAAGCTCTATAGAAATATTAAAAAGAAATTGAGTACGAAAAGAGAATATAATATTCTATACAAAAATATATGTAATAATATTCTAAAAGAAAATATAATAATATACATTATGAATTTTCTAAGAGAAAAAGGTATGAAGCGTATTAATATGAATTATACAAAAGGAAATACAGCACAGGGGGTACAGTCCAGAACAGAGGGGTTCAGTAAGGAGTACAGTGGGCTTGGCTCAAACCAACAACATCAAACATGGGGAGTGTGCAATAATGGAAACTGGGAGTATAGACTGAAAAACGAATGAATGGGCCGAAGGCCCACTAACCCGTCCAAGAAGCTTCACGGAAACTTCATCTTCCTCATTTGCCAAAACAGAACCCTAGCTTTCCTTTTCTTCAACCTCAATGCCCTCTCTGCCGCCGCCCTCAGCAGCTCCCAAAATCAACTGTCCACTTCATTTTCCGTCACTTCAACCTTCTCTCAACCTCTTCTCCAACTCTTTGCTCATCACTTGCAATCTTCATCTCTGTTTCTGATTCGGTCACCCTTTCTCTGATCTCATGCTTTCCTTCTTCTTCTATTAAGAAAAACAAAGCCAGATAACGAACCGATGTAGTTCACATGTTGAAGATCTGAGTTCCTTGTTGAAGGTGATGGCTCATGAAAACAATGAACCGACAGTAAAATTAGTGGTGTTTTGTTGTTGTTTCACGGAGTAGTACAAAGGTGAAGATCTGGATTGAATCATGAAATCGGAGGGTTTGAAGTTGACGGAGGGTTTTCATGTTGATTGTGAGTTCAGATCGTGATTGCTGTGAGAAGATTCAATGGCGTGTTGTGGTGATTTGTAGATCTGGAGTTTGGTTTGTGAGTTTGTGGAAATCTTGTTCGTGGTTCAAATATGATGATGGTGAAGTTTGTTAATGATGAAGATCTATGAAGATCAGGAAAAAAATCTAGAAAAATGTTATGGTGTTGATGAACGTGATGAAGGTTGATGAAGATTCTATGAATTTCTGGAAAAGAAACGTATGAACATTAATGAATCGTATGAAGATGAATGAAAGAATTCTGGAAAATTGTATGAACGGATGAAGGTTTGATGAACATGTTTGAAGATTTCTGGGAAAGTGTATGAACATGATGATGATTCGAATGAATATTCATGAAGTTGCTGGGAAAAAACAGATGAATGATTGAAGGTTTTATGAGTTTGATGAAGTTTTTTGGAAAACGGATGAACACGATGAAGGTTCCAATGAGATGCATGAGTTTTCCAATGGTGGGGGACGGTGCCGTTTGATTTTTCCGGTGAAGCTATTTAGGGTTTTTTGGGAGTTCGTGCAGCCAGCTCATGAGAGAGAGGAACAGGCTATTTATAGCCTAACACTTGTCAGCGAAATCTGCACTAAACTTGATTAGTTGGACTGAAATGATTAATTAAACTGCCACTAAATAATGAAATGCTGAAAGTTAATAATAAAGTTGAACCCAATTAAACTAGTATTAAACTAACTAATATTGAAACAAAGTTGGTTAGTAAATGTTGACTAATAATCTAACTAATATTAATGCAACGTTTTTAAAACCTAGCCAATTAAAACTAACTAACTAAAGCCTAGTCAAGTAATATCCTAATTAAATCTATCTAAAATTCTAACCAAATTAAATCTAGATTAATAAAATCTAATCAAAATCTAAAAGAATTAATAAACCTAATATATTCTAAAAACAATTAATTTCTAGAAAAAAACCAATTAAAATCTATTAAGAACTAAAATCTAAAAATAGAAAATAGAAGATAACAATCTATTTAAAATCTAAATTCTATGCTAAACATTAAGAAATAAACTCTAGAAAATTGCTAACAATTCCATAAGGAAAAACAATGAAAATTAATTAACTCAGTGAATAAAAGATGCGAGAGTGCAATGAAACAACCGATAAAAATGCGGAAGCCGAAATATCCTAAAAATAACAGCGTAGACTGAATCACTGGGGAGAGCACAAATTCCACAATAAAACTCCTGATTCGAACTGGTTTGAAACGTCTGAACTGTGAGAAACGGGCTGTGATCCCGACAAAATCAATCTGACTGCAAAAATGCACAATATGCGATAAATGATATGCAGATGCAAATGAGACGAAACATAAGTCAAATTACGAGAAATGGTTGGTCAAATTTTTGGGTACAACAAGTAATATCTGATTTATTCATCTAGTTTAATTGGTATATATGAAGATTTATCCTACAATCATGTTATGTTAATGAGTATAAGATCGTTCGTCTTATGATGTGTATTGAGTATGCATGTGAATCAGGAGGAGTTAAGGTATTATATAAGAGCCCTCTAAGATTATGATCTCACCTAGGGGTGGAAAAATGGGTCCCGCCCCGCCTTAAGCCCGCCAAAAAAGGGGGGTGGATGGGCAAGCCCGCTAAGTGAAATTGGGTTTTATAATATAGCCTGCCCCGCCAAGGTGGCGGGTAGGCAAGCTGCAAGCTTGCCTGCCTATTTATTTATTATTTTCATTTTTTAATAGATTAATAGGCTTATTTTTACATATCAATTAGATTTTTCACTTATTTTTTAGAATAATTTTTTATAAAGCATCATTTTAACAAATTTTACTTAAAAAATATTGCATATATTCATAAATAAATGTATAAAATAGAGTCATCAACAAGTATTTCAAAACAATAGTTCAAGTATTAACCTTCAACCAACAAAAATAAATATTTTGATGCTTGATAACTAGGTTGGCGGGCCAACCCGCCCCTTTTTTGTCAGGCTTAAGGCAGAGCGGGCTTAAAGCGGTGCGGACTGAGCAGGTAGGAGAACATGAAATCCCAACCCGCCATTTTTTGGCGGGTGCTAGAGCCGGTTTGGTGGGACATAACCCGTTTTTCCACCCCTAATGTTACCCTTGATTGTTATATTATTTTAAGGGTAATGCTAACTTGTGCCCTAGGGGCACATGTTAAGAACTAAATATAGAAATGTTTTCTTGGAACTTGTGTCTTGTTTTTATCAAAATTTATAATTAATTATTTTATTACTTTTTCCAATACAAATTTTCTATTTATAGATTTCTTAACATGTGCCCTTAGGGCACAAGTTAGCATTACTTTTATTTTAATTGTGAATGTGTCAGGGAAAGGCAAGTAAAAGTCAATATGAAGATGAGGATATTTGTCATTACATATTGGGTTTTATTTTCGCTATGTATTAATATATTTGTGTAATTTAGATATTTCCATCTGGATGTAAAAACTAGTGACCAAACATATAGTATGAAACAACTGACATCAAAGACGTCTTTAAAAAAAATTAGCATAAAAAATGTAAAATCTCATTTTCCATCGCAATCATAAACAAATGTCAAATCTCATTTTCAAGCTTATTTAATTGTCTAATTTAAAATAGAAACTTTTGGAAAAATTAAAGTTATTTTGTGCGAGTCGTACGATCGAGATCAAATGGTTAATATCATCTCAACAACATGAATGCGTGAAAACCCTAATTGCATGGGATTCAAATTTTAAATAATAGATTCATATATGCTTTTGTGAATAAAGCCCGCATTCGTACATTAAAGCATATTTGATCGTCTGATCGAGATCAGATTGATTTGATTTAAAACAAGAACTTTTGGTAAAATTAAAGCTATTTTGTGTGAGTCTTACAATCAATATCAAATGGTTAATATCATCTTGACAGTATGAATGTGTAAAAACCTTGACTAGAGGGGATTAAAATTCCTAAACAATACCTTTAGTTCATGTTGTGATGATAACAATACAACAAGAAAAAAATTATTTCACTAACAATTTGCTTAAATGTTTAAGTGAATATATCATAAAAAGCATAAGTAAAATAGTAGACATCCTTAATATCTACGAAAGTAATACCATCTGATGAAGAATATAATAAATTTACAACAATTCAAATGGTACTTAACTTATTTTTAGAAAAATTAATAGTTAAAAGAATTTTATCTTCATTAAAGCAACAACTATTAAGTGAATATCGCTTGATAATTCAACAATGTGGCATTTATCACAATGTACTTGTAAAGAAGTACTGGTTTACATGTTCCTCCTGCAAGGGCAGGGGGACTTAGAGGTCTTAGTAGGTATATTACGCTATATGATGGTCAGGTCTTGCCCAGGGCGGTGAGAAGCCCTTGTATGATGGTGTTTTACGGTGGTTTAGAGATCCTGCTCACGTGAGGTGAAAGACTTTGTTATTGAGTGGTATGCTTAGGTGTAAGTGTATATGGGGTGTGATCTATATAAACTCTGATCTCCCATCACCCATGGGGAGGAGTACTTATATAAGCCTTTTGGGCCTTGGGTTTAGGTAACCCTAAGGGGCAACAAATGCTCATGATCCACTGTCGCACACAAGTAAAAAATAAGAATTAAAAATGCAATAAAACGGAAGCGATACTCTAGTTGTATCGCAATGACTCTTGAATGTTTTAACCAAATGATTGTAACAATGATGGCGGTTTGAGAGTTAGATTAAGATGACAATAAAAATTAATTGATTTTGAATAAGCTAAAATAACTAGTTTACTAATTTAGGTTACGAATATCACTGGTTATTATAACTCCAATCCCCTAAGCGGATTCTCTATTATTCTTCACTCGTAGTGTCAATTAACAAGCGTAAAAGATACTATAAGAATTATATTATTGATTATCATATTAAACATACAATTAAAGATTAGGCAAAGCAAAAAAAGAAGCTAAGCTAACACACGATTAAAATTACAAACACAAATCTATCGAATTAAATCAATATATTCTATGAAAATCAAATTAATCATGCAAGAATCACAAAATAAAATTTAAAGAAATTTAAATTGGATTGAAATTATTATAATATCAAGGTGCGATGGAATCTGTATGGATCAATATACTCTATGAACACGCATACTTGGGAACATACAACATTACAAAAACTTGGCCAGATCGATCAACCAGGCTTTGATACCACCATGTAACGGCCTATTTCCCCAACGCATAATTATAATTAAATCGTAGATTTCCCCCAACATTCACAAATAGGATGTTACACATCTCGAAATACCCATTTGTTGATCATGTAACACTTAATTTAAATAAACATGCTACACCTGTGATTGCTTACTCACCTTCACTTAGGGTATCATCGCAGCAGAAATACTCAATTAAAACACACCAATTAAAATCTCATAATAAATCATATATCATAATTAAAAGTCATTGACTCGTAAGTCTTCTCCAAATGCTTATCACATCAAAACATAAATTATGAGAGCATACATTGTCTCCTAGAAATCTCAATATAAAATAAGTAAACTGCTCCCCAGTGTTACACATCAGAGCATAACCAAAGCTGAAACAAAGAAACTAAAATAAATAGCTTTAAGAGCTAGCTTCCACTCACAACGTCGACTCTACTTTTGAGTATTTGCATGATGCCCATGTAAAGATAACATTCAAACAGAAGGGATGAGAAATTGAATTCAATAATAACACGCATATTCAGCAAGGTAGGATATCAACACATGGTATAATTTACACAATTTCAAATCAAAATATATCAATTACACTCTCACACCAACTCATCAATCACAACTCATTCACATACCAATCATACACCAATTACACACAACATCAATATTATGCATGCGACTCTATGCAATGCAACTCGATGTGTATGCATGTGGTACCATATCATTAAAAGGTTGCTTAGCGAATCGGGTTCACCCTACTCGAACCATGAATCCACCTTGCTCAGATTCGGGACAACTCACCAATCCACCCTGCTTGGATTGCAACTTGCCTCTTTCATAAACAATAACGACATTATGAGTGTGTGTCAAAAACCTTCAATGCAACAACAACATAATGTTTAAATCCCCCTTTCGATAATAAACTAAGCATGCGTTGACGGAACAATAATATTCCTCACTACTCAACCCGTTATTCACCAATTACATCAACAACAACAATATTATCCTTAAAATCATAACACGACAACATCGTAATCATCATCAACATCATATGCAACAATATCATAATCATCACCAACATCATACACAACAACATAAACTATCAGGCTCACACAGCAACACATACTTATCACAACTTACACCATCATCGATATTCAACATTTACATTGTTAACAATTATAATTAATATTATCAAACATAATAACATCATTACAAGATAACATCAACAGTTATGCACAATTATCATCAATTATTCATGTTATCACGACACATAATTATGCTCAACCAATCAGTTCGACAACATATGAGCATCTCCATTATAACACAACAATCTCATCTAACAACATCATTAATATGACTATGAAAATCATAAAATTGGTTAATAAAAATAATTTTGTTCACATGGTATTCAATAATCGTATAAAAGATAACTCAAATATTGGCATTAGTCAATAATTCTATGCGTATAGCTCTCTAACGCTTCGAACGACACTCGATTTGGACTTTTTGAGCCAAAGTTATGGCCAAAATGATTTCGACCGAAAAACACGAATAGCGGCCCCCGCGCTGAGCGAGCTCCCCTTGGCTGAGCCAGTCGCGGCGGGCAGAATGCATAATTTTTTGCATTTTCATCATTGGAGGTATCCTGGACCTTCAATTTCGATTCTGTAAAAACCCAAACGCTCAGAAAATTACAACCTATTTAATACCCTAATTATCTCAAGTTAATTCACAATTTTAACACAATTAAAACATCAAATAATTAATTTAAGGTTATGTATGAAACCTTTGAAATTGCAACAATGGTGGAAAACACATCAAGTATGAAAACAGAAAATCAGTCATGAATAGTGCATGAAATTCATCAGTAGTTACAGAAAATTTTCATCACACATTACATATAATTAGAATTCATCCACACCATACACCCTTTCTCTATTCTCGCCTCTTTACCTCTTTTCACTTTTTGTATGTACGGATAAAACTCTTTCCCCTTAACTCTTTTTTAAAATAAAAACATAATTCCCTCATTAGTATATTCCTACCTTACCCTCACATTTTTCCATAATTCTCACCTTTGTCCTCAATATCTCTACAAACTATTATTTTCTCTTTATCTCATTATTTTATTTAAATAATAAAACTAGAATATTATTTTAATTAGTAAAATAATTCTAAATAAAATCTACCAACTTCTAATTACTTTCTACACTCTCCCCTCGCAGTTACACACCTCATCCCACTTATTTATCTATTCACACACAGTAGGTAATAAATAAAACACATATTGAATAGGAGAGGGGGTAACAAAGAGGCCAACGTACATAGGTGCCAACATCAACCCACAACTAGTCGAATTGAAGTTGTCAATCAAGCCTGGGAAGAAGCCCGTCAAGCAGAATCCAAGGCGGTTTACACCGGTAAATCTCTTGAAGATCAAAGAGGAGGTCGAAAGGCTTCTCCGATGTAAATTCATCCTTACAGCCAGGTATGTCGAATGGTTAGAAAATATTGTGCATGTTATTAAAAAGAATGGTTATTTGATGGTATGCATAGATTTTAGAGATTTAAATGTTGCAACCCCAAAGGATGAATATTCAATGCATGTGGTAAAGATGCTAGTCGATTCCGCCACAGGCCACGAATACCTTAGTATGCTCGATATGTATTCGGGATATAACCAAATTTTCATTGCTGAAGAAGATGCACCAAAGACAGCATTCCAATATCCTGGGGCCTTAGGCACTTACGAATGGGTAGTGATGCCTTTTGGTTTAAAGAATGTTGGGGAAACGTATCAAAGGGCAATGAATTCGATCTTCCATGATTATATAGAGACTTTTATTCAAATATGCATTGATGATATTGTTTTTAAGTCCGTTTTAGGGAAGAATCAAATCGACCATCTTCGATAATCTTTCGAAAGGATGAGAAGACATGGTCTAAAAATGAATCCTCTCAAATGTGCTTTCTGTATGCAGGCGGAAGATTTCTTAGGCTTTGTGGTCCACAAAAAAGAATCGAAATAAACCAAAATAAGGCCAAGGCCATAATGGAGGAGAAAACGCCATCGACAAAGAAGGAGTTACAGTCACTGCTGGGCAAGATTAATATCTTGAGGAGATTCATATCAAATCTCAGCAGGAAGACTCAAGCCTTCTCACCTCTGCTTCCACTCAATAAGGAAGGATTCGAATGGGGACAACCTTGGCAAGAAGCATTCGATAAAATCAAGGATTACTTGAGTCATCCTCCAATTCTATCACCCCTTGTAGGAATAGGAGCATGAGGTTATATATATCTATGTCAGACAAAACTTTAGGGAGCATGCTGGCCCAATAGGATGAAAATGGTGTTGAAAGAGCCATTTACTACCTTAGTAGGGTTTTAAATGATGCAAAAACTAGGTATAACATAGTTGAAAAATTGTGTTTATGCTTGTATTTTTCTTGTACAAAGTTAAAGCATTATATAAAACCTGTTGATGTTTATGTTTCGTCTCATTTCGATATCATTAAACACATGTTGTCTAAACCAATTTTGCATGGTCGAATTGGTAAATGGGCATTAGCTTTAATTGAATATTATTTAACATATATGTCTTTAAAGGTTGTTAAAGGACAAGTGGTAGCAGAATTTATAGTCGACCACTTGATAAATGAGAATAACATAAACTATCTTGAGCTTGTGCCTTGGAAGTTATATTTTGATGGCTCTAGCAATAGTGATGGAACAGGTGTAGGAGTGTTGATCATTTCTCCTGACAAAATTCCAACAAAATTCAAGTATAAAGTCGAAGGTCTCAGTTCGAATAATGAGGCTAAATATGAGGCTTTAATAGTTGGACTTGAGATATTGTTGGAATTAGGGGCAACTCGAGTCAAAATAATGGGAGACTCAGATTAGTCATAAAATAAATCACAAAAGAGTACAAATGTGTTAAAGAAAACCTTATTATGTACTTTGTAATAGCCAATCGATTACTGGAAAGATTCGAAATGGTTAGTATTCGGCACATACCTCGATTGGAAAATCAAGTAATCCAATCATTCCCAAGATGTTTGGACAATGTTGTAGAGCTATATATCCAAACATTCGTCTTCCATTCTAAAACACTCTAATTATTCGAATTGAATTTGGTTCTTCTATAGAAGAAAAAGGAAGGGTGGTGTATACTTTTTTCTTCCTCGATTATTTTGCAATGTTATAGGGCTCTATGCGTAAATAATTATCTTCTGTTAATAAACCATGACTCGATTCACCACATATTCTTTCATAATATTAAAGAAGAAAAAGGAAGGGTGGTGTAGACTTTTTCCTTCCTCGATTATTCGAATAATGTTGTAGAACTCTCTGTTTGGATAATTGTCTTCCACGTAAAAGATATACACACACATTAAGCCTAATTACTCGCCCATGTGCGATCAAAACTTTTCACAAAAGAACATTGTTTAATCCATTCTAATGCAAACACAAACTAGTGTTTAAGCCTCCACCGCGCGCAGACGAGCCAATATTTAACAGTAGAATGAGATTTAAACACTTTTTTAATAAAAAAAACAACAAATCATAGTCCCCAAACTACAAAGCTATGACTTTCTTATTACACCATGAGGATACGTTGGCGAGCACATTCATAAAAAAACCTCCTTTTTCCCCAATAGCAAGTAACTCTGGATAAAACCTTTTGCGACCCCTTTCTTATCCCTTTTGAATTATTAACTTAGAAAAAAACAATTAGCTTAAGTCAACACTCAATCACAAATTTAACTAAGAGGTTCCTATTGAGTACAACGAATGTGAGGGGTGCTAATACCTTCCCCTTACTTGATCGGCTCCAGAACCCGAATTTAGCTGCGACGAGCATTTTCTTTCCTTTTTTAAAAGTTTTTATCGATAATTTCCTATTCTTTCATTGGGAATAAATAAATTTCAATGGTGGCTCTGTTCGAACAAATTTTCCGCGATACATTTCGTGAAGGATCACATTTTTTGAGGTACGACACGTAGGAGCGATATTCACGTCTCGTCAAGCAATGTAACAAAAAAACACCAAAATATCTTTTGTCTTGCCCCAAACTACGAACTTTTGAGTTCCTCATTGTATTCGATGATACATAGAAGCGAGACTCACAATCTCGTCAAGCACCCTAATAAAAACCTTTTGCAACCCTTTTTCTTTTCCTTTCACACTTTTCTCATAGAAAACAAATAATAATAGATAACATTCAATCGCAAATCTAAATGAAAGATTCCCATTGAGTACAACGAACGTGAGGGGTGCTAATACCTTCCCCTTGTGTAATCGACTCTTGAAACCGAATATGGTTGTGACGATCATCTTCTTTTCTCTTAAGGTTTTTATCGATATTCTTCCTTTCTTTATTTGGAATAAATAAAGTTCAGTGGCGACTATGTTCGATACCATTTTTCCGCGAGCATGCTTAATTTTTGAGGTATGATAGCTACACCTCTTCCCAAGGCAAGGGCGGCTACAAGTCCCATAATTCTAGACTAACCTGCCATTAAATTAGCATAGAGGGAACTATTGTGCATGCTCTTCATCTGATATCATGATGAACACTTGCGGGATTGTGTACCTCTTGGGTATAACATCCCAATTATTGAGGGGGTGGGGAGGCAGTGGCCATAAGCGTTTCTCCATTTCTAGCTTCACACTAGGGGGACTCTGTACATCCCAAAGATATCATCCCGATTATTAGCAGTCAGGATGACATTATCCTTAAGCGCTTCTCTCCTTCGGGCCTCGCGCTTGGGAGACTGTATACATCCTAGATATGTCATCCCAATTATTGATGATTTAAGAAGGAACATAAAACCGAGTATATGAGGTATACCAAGAACATCTGAACAAATTGATATAAATAAGGGATATCCCAAATACGCCTTTATGAACATATAAAGTCAAGATGTTAGAACATTTATTAAAAATCCTATAATGAGGGAACACCTGCACTAATAACCATTAATGGACATTGTCGTGGTGAAAGTTGGATACCAAGCTATTGATTAGCTTGAATCTAAATTCATTACAACCGGTCTTTAATTTGCCCAAAGGAAGGGAAAAAGATCAAATTACCCACAATGCAATGCAAATGCAAAAGCTAGAGAGTTATAGGTTCGGGGGTTGGTTAAACTTAGGGAAGGGGCTAGCATCCTAAGTTAATGTAGTACTCAACAGGAACCTCTTGTTTTATGTTTTTTATTGCAAAGGTTTATCTTCCTAAGGGATAAAAAAGGCCTAGTGGTTTATTTCTAATTATACTCGTCAAGATATCGCATCTTGTGCCTACATATCCTGACGGGAATGGAATTAGAGTATTTGTAGTTCCCCCTAGAGGGTTTGAGGAGTTCTTTGACTGTGGTCAAAGTTCCTAAGGGATAAGGTAGTTGATTGAATGGTTTTAGGAGAAAAGATGAGTTGTCATTTTAAGGGAGATTACTTGATTTAACCACCACAACTTTGTAGGGAAATAGTCTTTGCATCGTCTTAAGAAAACAACTCAAGTACTCGGATTGTCAACAAGTACGCCTCTATCTCTCTTAAGCGGAAAAGTCCCTACATATTGATTGAATTGTTATGGGGTAGAAGTTTTATCTCACTTAAGATGATTAACATCTTATTCTCTAATGTGTTTGAATAATTGTATTGAGCGGAATTGTTTTGTTTTTCTAAGTTGTAAAGATAAAAGACAAAGGTCCTCCTATGGGTAGGATCTATCTTAAAATGATCGACTTGAATGGCATCAAGGATCAAATGGGGATATGATGCAAATGAGATGCATACGCGCAAGTTTTACGTTACGCGCAGGTTCTTCCTTTGGACGCTTATGCGATGCGATAAGATAAATGATGGTAAATATAAATTGCGGTAAATAAAAGTTGCGGATAAAGTAAAACATACACAAACGTATGAAAGCGCTAAGTGAGTGAGAGTGAATAACGTGAGCAGAGTGCAAGCACGCGCGATTGAATTTTAGGCGAAGTTGATTAATTTTAGTCGAATTGATTTTTTTATGAGAAAAGTTATATTGTTTTTGGTAAGATTGAAAAAGTTGGATTAATTAAGATTGATTTTAAGAAGAAAGTTAGATTCATTTTAGTAAAAGTTTTATTTTATTATTATTTTGGTGGGATTGAATATAAATTAGATTTTACTGGTTTTTTATTTTAGATCAAATTGTAAATTAATTAGATTTTCTAAAAAGACACGGTTTTAAATAAAAGCCTTAATATATTAAATAAGGGGTTTTTATTTTGTATTTTTATCTTAAAAGATTAATTTAAATATGAAATGGTTTATTTTTATATAAAAGTTGTGTTGTTATTAGACACGAGATTAATTTACTTAAGAAGTTTTTCCATAAAGATTGTTTTTTCATTAATATCAGTAAGATCAGAATTTCTTAATAAATTAAAAGGTTTGGTTATTATTAAAAAATAAAAGTTGATTAAAATTTTAAAAAAAAAACCCTTTTTTTTATTAAGAAAAAGTAGTAAGTTATTAATAAAGTGAATAAAATGAGATTAAATTATTAAATATAAAAAATCAATTAATTTAAAAACTAACTAAACAAAAGTTATTTGTTATTTTTATAAAACTGATTAATAGTAATTAACTAAAAGGATGATGACTATATTAATTAAAAAAAGGATTAATTAAAGGTTAAGGATTGCGTGAGGATGCAGGGAAAGGGTTTACCGTGGAGCTGCGCTGTGGGGCGTCGGATGTGGATCTGTTGGAGATCGTGTGGGTGCATTGTGTGATGTGCTACGAGGGTGTACGTGATGTGTGTGGGTGTTCCATACATAATTATTACAGCAAAATAGAAAGACAGCAAAAGAACAAAATCTAAAACCCATTCCCTCTTTTCCCATTTCACCGTATCATCTCCTTCTCTCTCACTTCCATTCTTCTGCTTTGCTTCAGTCTTTCCGGCTCCGTGACTTCACCATCTTTGTCCTCTTTGCTTCACGATTTCGTTGTTAACCTGCACACCATCAAAAATCAAACATGCAAAAGTGATTTGAAAAAAGGTTCTTTACCTAAGAAGAGAAGTTGGCAGCGGCTTGAGAATGGTGGTGGTGATACGATGATGACTTTGGTGGTTGTTTGAGCTTCATGGCAATGGTGATTTCCAACTCTCTCTTTGCGGTAGAGATTTTTTTCGGTGTCCTTCTCTTTGAGTTTCTCCGTGCCTTTTATATGTGAAGGTGATGGGCCTCCATTGAAGATGGCTTTTATGATTTTCCTTATTGGGTGATTCTTATTGAGAAAGCTTGGTGAAATTGGGAAACAACTTCAATTCCTTTCTTGTTTCGTCCGATTCTGTCGAGAGAATGCTGGCTTCAATTTGGGAAGTTTTGAATCTCTCTCCTTTCGTTTGATTTGTTGCAGGTGATGTTGATTTTGCTGCTTGCCTCTGAAGAATTGCTTCTGATGAATTGCCTCTGATGAACGCCTTTGATGAATTGCCTCTGAAGAATTGCTTTTGGTGAATTGCCTCTGAAGAATTGCTTTTGGCAAATTGCCTCTGATGAACGCCTCTAATGAATTGCCTCTGATGAACGCCTTTGATGAATTTCCTCTGATGAACGCCTCTGATGAATTGTCTCTGAAGAATTGCTTATGGTGAATTACCTCTGAAGAATTGCTTCTGGCTAATTGCCTCTGATGAACGCCTTTGATGAACTGCCTCTGATGAATTTCCTCTGAAGAATTACTTCTAGCGAATTGCTTCTGATGAACTCCTCTAATGAATTCCTTTAATAAATTCCGAAGTGCGCCTCTGATGAACTCCTCTGATGAATTCTGAAGAGCGCTTCTGATGAACGCCTCTGATGAACTCTGAAGAACTGCTTCTAAAGAATTGCCTCTGGCGGATTGCCTCTGAAGAATTACCTCTGAAGAATTGCTTCTGAAGAATTGCTTCTAAAGAACTGCCTTTGAAGAATTGCCTCTGAAGAATTGCTTTTGAAGAATTCCTCTGAAGAATTGCCTCTGAAGAATTCTGATGAGCTGCCTCTGATGAACTCTGAAGAATTGCTTCTGAAGAATTGCCTTTGGCAGATTGCCTCTGGCGAATTGCTTCTGGAGAATTGCATCTGAAGAGTTGCCTCTGAAGAATTGCTTCTGAAGAATTACCTCTTAAGAATTGCTTCTGAAGAATTCCTCTGAAGAATTGCCTCTGAAGAATTCTGATGAGCTGCCTCTAATGAACTCTGAAGAACTGCTTCTGAAGAATTGCCTCTGGCGGATTTCCTCTGGCGAATTGCCTCTGAAGAGTCGCCTCTGAAGATTTGCTTCTGAAGAATTACCTCTTAAGAATTGCTTCTGAAGAATTCCTCTGAAGAATTGCCTGTGAAGAATTGCCTTTGAAGAATTGCTTCTGAAGAATTCTCGGGCTGCCTCTGAAGAATTCCTCTGAAGAATTTCTTCTGAAGAATTCCTTTGAATAATTGCCTCTGAAGAATTGCCTCTGAAGAATTGTTGGGCTGTTTGTTCTTTGGTCTTGAATCAAATCACAATGCAACTAACTCCTGGACCGTATTAAAATCCCTTGTGACTTGAAGAGCTTGAACTATCTTAAACATGTCAGCCTTGACTACTTGAATGATGAAATCTTCATATGCATAACCCTGCCATTTTAGACTTAAACTTGTATGATAGGCTTGCGACCATGAAGAGCTTTATGGTGTTGATCCTAGGACGACCCAAAACGAGAAATAATTATAACAGTGGCCCAACTCAAATTGAAACCCTAAGATCAACTTGAATAAGAATCAAACGGCCATGCCCGAGACGATTGGATTATGAGTGTCATCTTCACTTGACTTCAAAATACCTGTGCAGATTGGTTAGGTTAAACACGCACACAAAGGCATAAAGATAAATAATGCAAGAGAAAAAAAACAGAGGTGGGATCTAAAGGTAAAAAATTAGGGTGTGACAGATGCCCCTATTTAAGTTGCTTCTATCCTGAGGTATGGAGATTGAAACCTCTGTCTCGACGAGATAGGAGGGACTTAAATACAAACATTGCACGAATTTTTGGCCATAAGGAGCCACCGAATGCATATGATATGAGATGGTATAAAATGTAAGACAAACGGGTTCTGTGGGAACACAGTGCCACAGGGGAAGAACAAGACATAGCACACGAGAAACACAGGAGCAACGGGAAAGACGGGCCCAACAAAGCGAGACTCCATGGGGAAGGGAAACAACCAGCAATGGGAAATCTCCAGAAATATAAGGGTAAAGCGCATTCACCAAGAACATGGCGAATTAAACAACAGGCGAGAAACTTGTAATCGAAGGGTGATCTACTGCCAATAGGTGGTAGTCTAAACAATGGTAATGGCCAGAACGAGCTCTCTTGATTGAAACATAATTCAGTTTCTTAATTGAGTATAGTGTTTGAAAGTAATGTAAACACAACCTCCCCATGCTTCACGGTTTGTGTGCCATGAACGGGTCTCAGTTTCTTGAAATAAACCTCCCCACGCCTCATGGTTTGTGTGCCATGAACGGGTCTCAGTTTCTTGAAATAACCTCCCCATGCCTCATGGTTTGTGTGCCATGAACGAGTCTCAATTTCTTGAAATAACCTCCCCACGCCTCATGGTTTGCGTGCCATGAACGGGTCTCAGTTTCTTGAAATAACCTCCCCACACCTCATGGTTTGTGTGCCATGAACGGGTCTCGGTTTCTTGAAATAACCTCCCCACGCCTCATGGTTTGTGTGCCATGAACGGGTCTCAGTTTCTTGAAATAACCTCCCCACACCTCATGGTTTGTGTGCCATGAACGGGTCTCAGTTTCTTGAAATAACCTCCCCACGCCTCATGGTTTGTGTGCCATGAACGGGTCTCAGTTTCTACCTGAAATGATGAAAATTTGTGAGAGCATCTTCACAGGGGATTAAAATGTCATTGTAGATTATAGAACTCCGGCGGTAATCCATAATGTACTAGAGATCACAAAGCTTCACCGGGGATCTTCGGAAGAGATGTAAGCCGATTGATTTGTAAAGTATGTCTTCTCAAATAAAGAGATCAATTGTAATAAGTTTCCACCAAACTTCCCGGGAGATATGCCGTTTGATGGAATTAATCTTGTGTAGTGAGCTCACTGGGGAAATACGTTCCTGCGGAGTATCCTTGTCGTAGCTGTAAAAGCATGTATTCTTTGTAGTGTAAATTCTCAAATAAAGAGAAATATTCATAATGCCTTCGACGCACTTCTTTGACGGATTTCCAAGGAGATCCTGTTTGATAAGTTGATAATCTTGACAAAACCCCTAGGGACAGACAAACTATCTGTCATTTGTCATTTTGAGTAAGATCCTGATCAAAACGAGTTGCTCAAATAAAGAGTTCGCTCGCAGTCCATATATAAATTGTTGAGAATGTTGTTGGAGAAGTATATGTCTTCAGATAGTAATCTTCAAAAAGAACCTCTTGGGTAGTAAAGTGCAAAATAAATGCACGCTTGATCCGAATTCAAGAGTTGGAGATATCCACAGTATGATTGCCAAGGACCGAAGTTCAATTCGGAAAATAGCCGAAGAGAAACTGTCAAGCAAGACCCGGCCACTGAGGTATGAACTCAGATGGGATTTTAACTGAAATAACCTTCTTCCACGAGAGTCGAACTCTGTGGGGAGATAGAAATATTGTGCTCTTTTCTTCCTAAGGCTGACGACTCTATTTGGAGGGATAAGACAAAGCCATTCACAAAGAAAAGAAAAATGCACATGCTATGCCATCTATCTATATGTTATGCGTATAGTAACGAAACTAACAGGGACGAAAACAAAGGTCCCAACCAAGAAAGCACTCGAGCTAAATCTCCACAGATTAGTCACCGCCTGGGGAAATCTTCCACAGTCTTGTACGGGAGGTATGATGAATTCTCGCCTCCGTGGATGAAATAAACGTCCACGAACATCCTTTTTATTTTCATATATTAAATAAAACACAAAGTAGTTGAAAAATATTTTTAAAATTTATTCTGGAATTTGCCATCATAAAGAAATATTTAACGCACCACAAATGGTAAAAACCTTATTTATTAAATGGTAGTCAGCAAAACAGCGTGACTCCAATATTACAATGTTGGAAAACAATGAAAAGTGATTACATCGATGGGATAACAACTTGTTCCTTCCTAGGTCTACCGGAACTTCCTAAGTTCTAAGCAAAATACTTCTTGACAACATCTACATTTACTGGGCGGGTGATCTCTTCTCCGTCCATTGTTGCTAACATCAAAGTGCCTCCTGAGAAGACCTTCTTCACCACATACGGCCCGTCATAGTTCGGAGCCCATTTTCCTCTAACATTAGTGAGGAAAGACTGAATATTCTTGAGCACAAGGTCGCCTTCCTTGAATTCACGGGGTCGAACCTTCTTGTCGAATGCTTTCTTTATCCTCTGCTGGTACAACTGCCCATGGCACAAGGCCGTCATTCTTTTCTCTTCAATTAGGTTCAACTGATCATATCTGTTCTGTCACCATTCAGCTTCTGATAACTTTGTTTCTATCAAAATCCTCATGGAGGGAATCTCGACCTCTATAGGGAATACAGCTTCCATACCATAGACAAGTGAAAAAGGAGTTACCCCAGTTGATGTGCGTACCGAAGTACGATATCCATATAGAGCAAACGGGAGCATCTCATGCCAATCTTTGTACGTGACAACCATCTTCTGAATTATCTTCTTGGTATTCTTGTTGGCAGCTTCAATAACCCCATTCATCTTCGACCTGTAAGGAGAAGAATTATGATGCTCAATCTTGAATTCTTCGCACAATTCCTTCATCATTCGATTGTTCAAATTGGACCCATTATCTGTAATAATTATGCTCGGCACACCGTATCTGTAGATGAGCTGGTTCTTGATGAATTTGACAACCACGTGTCGAGTCACATTAGCGTAAGACGCTACTTCGACCCACTTAGTGAAGTAGTCAATTGCCACTAAGATGAGTTGGTGTCCATTATATGCTTTTGGTTCTATCATTTCAATCATATCAATTCCCCACATGGAGAACGGCCAAGGAGACGAGATAACGTTTAGCGGAGTCGGAGGCACATGAACTTTATCTGCGTAGATCTAACACTTGCGACATTTCCTAGCAAACTTGTAACAATCGGACTCCATCGTGATCCAATAATAACCAGCTCTTAGGAGTTTCTTAGCCATAGCATGTCCGTTGGCGTGAGTACAAAAGGATCCTTCGTGAATTTCCATCATTAACATGTCTGCTTCCCGCTTGTCAACACATCTCAGCAAGACCATGTCAAAGTTCCGCTTGTATAACACATTATTACTCAGGAGAAAATTACCGGCCAACCTTCTCAGTGTCTTCCTATCCTTGTTGGAGGCTCCCAAAGGATACTCTTGCGTTCTGAGAAACACTTCAATATCATGGTACCAAGGTTTGCCATCTGCAACATCCTCAATGGCAAAGATGTAGACGGGTCTGTCAAGCCGTCTTACTTCTATCTGAGGACATGCATTCCAAGAGTTCACCACAATCATGGAGGCCAAAGTTGCCAATGCATCTGCCATCTTGTTCTCATCGCGAGGAATATGGTGAAAATCGACCCTGTCAAAGAAAGGTAACAGTCTTGCATAATCTCTATACGGGACCAAATTATCCTGTCGAGTTACCCACTCTCCTGTGATTTGATAATGACTACATCAGAATCACCGAACACATCCAAATTCTTAATCCTTAAGTCCACTGCTTCCTCAAGGCCCATAATACATGCTTCATACTCGGCTTCGTTATTGGTACACTTGAATGTTATCCTAGAGGTAAACGGAATATGAGACCCATGGGGAGTCATGATAATCGCGCCTATTCCTCTCCCATGAGCGTTGACATCTCCATCATAAATCAGACTCCATTGAGAACCGGGCTCGGGCCCTTCATTTGGCAGAGATTCTTCACAATCCTTCATTTTCAAATACATAACCTCTTCTTCCGGGAAATCGTCATTCAAAGGTTGATGATCCAAAATAGGCTGATGCGCCAAATGGTCAGCCAAAATACTTCCTCTAATAGCTTTCTGAGTACGGTATTCGATGTCGTATTCTAACAGCAGCATCTGCCACCTAGAAATTCTTCCAGTCAATGAGGGCTTCTTAAAGATATACTTGATGGGGTCCATATTCGAAACTAACCAAGTAGTATGACTCAACATGTATTATCGCAGACGCTTAGCGGCCCATACTAAAGCACAACAAGTCTTCTCAAGCATAGTGTATCTTGACTCACAGTCGGTAAACTTCTTGCTCAAATAATAAGTGATATGGTCTTGTTTTCCCATTTCATCTCGCTGACCGAGTACACAACCCATCGAGTCTTCTAACACCGTCAAATACATGATCAAAGGTCGCCCTTCTACTGGCGGTATCAGAATAGGCGGTTCAAGCAGATACTCTTTAATACTATCGAAAGCCTTTTGACAATCTTCGATCCAAACATACCCTTGTTCTTTCCTCAAAAGCTTGAAAATAGGTTTACACGTAGCAGTCATATTAGATATAAACCGGGAGATGTAGTTCAAACGTCCCTAAAATCCTCTGACTTGTTTCTCTGTAGACGGAGCTGGCATTTCCTGAATAGCCTTCACCTTATCAAGATCCACTTCAATACCCCTCTGGCTGACAACAAAACCCAATAATTTCCCTGATCGTACTCCAAACGTGCACTTGTTGGGATTCAGATGGATCTTGTATTCTCTCAATCGACCAAACAACTTCAACAAATGCTTGACACGATCATCTTTAGTCTTTGATTTAGCTATCATATCGTCCACATAAACTTCAATCTCTTTGTGCATCATATCATAGAACAAAATAGTCATAGCCCTTTGATATGTTGCCCCGACATTCTTTAATCCAAACAGCATAACTCTATAACAAAAGGTGCCCCATGGGGTGATGAACGATGTCTTCTCTCTGTCTTCGGGAGCCATTCTAATCTGATTGTACCCTGAAAATCCATCCATAAAAGAGAAGATTTCATATCTTGCAGTACTGTCAACCAAAATGTCGATGTGAGATACTGGAAAATCATCCTTTGGACTGGCCTTGTTCAGATCCCTGTAATTCACACACATACGAACCTTTCCATCCTTCCTCGGAACGGGCACATTGTTGGATAACCAAAGTGGATACTCGACAGTAACAAGAAAACCTGCATCAATCTGTTTCTGTACCTCTTCTTTGATCTTCAGAGCCATATCGGGCCGAGTTCTTCTGAGTTTCTGTTTAACTGGAGGGCAATCTGGTTTCAACGGAAGACGGTGTTTAACTATGGCAGTGTCCAATCTAGGCATGTCTTGATATGACTAGGAAAATACGTCGACGAACCCTTCGAGCAACTTAATCAACTGCTCCTTCACATCCGGCTTGAGCAGAGCTCCAAATTTCACTTCCCTATGGATTTCTTGTGTTCCCAAATTGATTATCTCTACCGGCTCTTGATGAGGTTGTATAGTCTTTTCTTCCTTCTCAAGCAGTCTAGAAATCTCTTCTGGAATATCATCTTCTTCGTCTTCAGCCTCGAACACAGGAAATTCGAAGTTCGGCGAAGGAAGTGGGTCGTTATTCCTGAGATCTGATGTGTGTAGCAATCTGCGGATGTGATATTATTTTATTCAATTTTATAAAGTGGAGAGTGTGTGTACGCGAGATGCTATTTATCATTATTTTCCAACATAGTAATAAAATAAAATAAAAAGAAAGATAAAATAACACACAAATGGAAACAAAATATTTATTGATGATAGCAAAATCCGAACAAAGAAATGCCCAACAAGGTCACCTTTGCCTTGGGCAGAGCAAAGGGAATTATTAAAAGTAAGCCCACACAACACATTTTCTCCTTGGGCAGAGCGAAAACTTAAAAACAAATGTTTTACTTTGATATATGAATCACAGCAGGGGCTTCAACCACACTCCAGGTTTTAACCAAAACTCATGGAGTCATAAAGTCTGGAACATCTTTATCAGAATCTTCTTCAGTAACAGCATAGACTCTGAAACTGTAGTCAAATTCGTCTGAGACGTAACCTGGATCTTCCATATAGGGCTCATAATCTTCAAATGGAATGGAGAGACTCGTTGAACCATCTGATATGTATCCTTCAGACTCGTCTTCGGATACGGCATTGATATGAGGAGGATGAATGACCCCTCTACTGCGGAACACTTTGTTGATCGGCGGGAACTCTTGATTTCTGATGACCTGTTGAGAAGACCCATTGGAAAAACTGAGACCTTCCTTATTCTTGTTCTCTGGAAAAAACAACATTTTGCCCCAACCTGTCTGAGGACCACTGCTCACAACCTGTTGCGCATCCTTAAATGATGACATATGTATTCTGGGTTTCTGAGCACTATCGCATATAATAGATAAAGTCTGGAATTGCGTACCAACCTCTTCTTCAGCTTCAACATACGAAAACGATGATAAATGACTCACCACTAAAGCTCGCTCTCCACAAACTGTAACTGTTTTACCTTCAAAAGCATACCTCAACTTCTAATGTAGGGTGGAGGTAACGGCCTCAGCTTCATGTACCCACGGCCTCCCTAACAAATAGCTATAGGCGACGCGAATGTCCATGACTTGGAACATGATCATAAAAGTCTACAAACCGATGGTCATTGGCAGATCTACTTCACCAATTACCGCTTTTCTAGATCCATCAAAAGCTTTGACGATGACATGACTGGGCCTCATCGGCGGTCCCTGATAAGACAATTTGGATAAAGTGGTTCTAGGCATCACATTCAGAGAGGATCCAGTATCAACCAACACAATGGACAAAGAATCATTCCCATAATTCACAGAAATATGCAAGGCCATATTATGTTTCTTTCCTTCCTCTGGGAGGTCTTCCTTATTAAAACTGAGATTGTCGCAGGAAGTAATATTACCGATGATATTATCAAACTGCTCCATTGTAACATCTTGTTCAACATATGCTTGCTCCAATATCTTTTGGAGCGCTTCCCTGTGTGCCTCATAACTCATTAGCAATTGCAATACGGAAATCTTAGATGGGGTTTGCAAAAGCTGATCTGCAACTTTGTATTCACTTCTTTTAATCACCTTCAGAAATTCATCCGGCTTGGACAAGTTGGATCCACCAGATTGATCCATAATTGGGTCTTTTGAACTCGGTTGCTCCATTGAGATTCCTTTGTATTTCGAAGGCACTGAAGGGTAGACTCGGCCACTCCTTGTTACTCTACTGATGTTCACGATGTTAACAACCGAAGGCAAAGTAGGTAAAGGTACCTCCTTTCCATTTTCCAACATCGTGGTTTATATCTGTATGGGATAGCCTTACTAGAAGTGTAAGGGATACGTCCGGGCACATTGATCACCACGAGAGTAACAACCAGCTTTCTACTATCATACGTGATTTCAATACGCTCCACTTCTTTTAAGTGTGGCACTATAACACATATTTCTTCAGTCTTTCCATTCAAAAATTCCTGATCACTTTCTTTCGGGTAACTTCGAATCATGTTTACGGAGGGCGAACCATGCGGAGGCAATGGATTGTCCTGCACATTAGGATTGGAATCCGTAAAGGATAAGATTCCGCACTTAATGAGCCTCTAGACGTCTGCTTTCATACCAAAACAACTCTCAATATCATGCCCTGGAGCTCCCTGATGGTAAGGGCAAAATCTGTCAGCTATATAGTAAGGAGGGGGATTCTTGGGAACCTCGGGTGGAGCTTTTGTCTGAATGTGACCCTTCTGGATCAAGGCTGGGAAAAAATCAACATACTTCATAGGGATGGGATCAAAGTTTATCTTCCTGTATACGCGACCCTGATTGTTGGATGGCCGATTCTGTTGAGGTGATTGGTGATTTTGTTGTTGTTGTGGCTGAGATTGCTGATATGGTTGAGGAAACTGCGACTCGTAGGCTGGAACATTGAATACTGGCGATACCGCTGCAACCTGATATGATGGTGAATACCTTTTTCTGAGTCTTCCCTCCAATACAACATTCACTTCTTTCTCCTTTTTCTTCACAAAACCACTCCCATGCTTCTTAGCAGGGTTAGGAGCACTCTCTTCTTTGGTCAATCTTCCTTCTCGGACTCCCTCCTCCAAACGCATTCCCATATTCACCATTTCGGTGAAATCACTGGGTGCGCTTGCTACCATCTTCTCATAAAAGAAAGGGCCAAGGTTCTTCAGAAAAATCTTGGTCATTTCCCTTTCCTCTAATGGCGGCGTGACCTGCGCGGCTAACTCGCGCCAACGTTGAGCATATTCCTTGAAGTTCTCTTTGTTTTTCTGCATCATGGCCCTCAACTGATCTCGATAAGGATCCATGTCTATATTATATTTATACTGCTTGATAAAGGCTCCACCTAGATCGTTGAAAGTTCTAATCTTTGCACTATCCAACCCCATATACCATTTGAGCACAGCGCCTGTCAGACTATCCTGGAAGTAATGGATGAGAAATTGATCATTGTCAGTTTCTGCAGACATCTTTCTGGCATACATGATGAGATGACTCTGAGGGCAAGTATTTCATTTGTACTTCTCAAAATCAGGAACCTTGAATTTTGGCGGAACCTTGACATTTGGAACCAAACATAAGTCAGAAGCACTCTTTCCAAACAAATCCTTTCCATGAAGGGCTTTCAATTATTTCTGAATCTCAGAAAATTGGTCTTGAAAACCATCCATTCTTTCTTCAAATCCCACAGTTTCACTCGGAGACCCATGGAAAATTGGCTCATCCAGAATATATGGAGCAGCATTCACGTGCGGCAGTGCAGTGGTCATTACAGCAGCAGTTGCAGGAACGGCTTGAGCAGTGGTCATGGTAGGGACCTCATTTACAGGCGGGCGATAGCCAGCAGGAGTGAAATGAGGAGGCGTCCCCCACGGGAAACCTGGCGGCATGCTGTAGGTCGCTTCGGCAATAGTAGGCACCACTAGGATCAATGCTGACACCACTTCGGAGATAACAGTCCTTTGAACATCTTGATTATTGAGTGTGGACTGATTGGACAAAGCTTCAACTAAACCATTCAATCTCTTCAAGCTTTCTTTCAGGATTGCAACTTCATCACGGAGCACCTTGTTCTCTTGTTCAAGTTGATCCATCTTTTGACATTGGCTGGCGCGAGTATTGTATTGGTGATTCAGCTTGTCTGTGGAGATGAAGCAAGAGTGAGACCCTGGAATGCAAACGATGCTATGTCGATGCAAAAATGAAAATGCAGTATGAAACTTCAAGAAACTCAAAGTGTTTTTTCAGTGTTATAATGTTGGATAACTGAAAACTTATTTTATCAATAATATTCGAGAAGCATTACAAAGCAAAGTACTCCTTTAAGAGTTTGTTACATTGAAACAAAAGCAAACGTGAACTTAGAGATCTACTCCTTATGCTCCTTCTACGAACGAAGCTCCTCTACAAGCTGATTAATGTGTTCCTGCAGTTTTGCCTTCTTACTGATGAGTCGATCTACATACTCTTTCCAAGCCGCAGTAGTCGGGGGAATCTGATGAGAAAGCGCGACGGTTATCAATAAGATCTGCTAGCTCTCTTAAGCTTTCAATGTTAGGACTCTGAAAAGTATACTTCAATGTTTCTCTTTTGAAATCCATCGTTACAACACCTGTAAAACGGAATTGAGTTTCTTGAAGTGAACAAAGAAAAAGAATGCAATGCAAGATGAGTAGAACTTCATGGAATTCCAATATTTATGGACATTGTGGTAAAAAGAAAACGTTTTATTAATTTTTGAAACGAATTACAAATAATTATTCTTTTAAAAGTCCCAAATAAATAGCTAAATAAAAGCTAATGAAAGCCCTAAGGGAGTTTCAAAATCCGCCGCTTGAGCTGCTCTTCCAACTGGACCTTCTTGAGGATAAGCTTGCCCACAGTTAATTTTCAAGGAGTAGACTGAGATTTGAAGGAAAATAAATCCTCCTAAGCTCTTCTCTTCCTGCAAGAAGGTAGGTCTTCATTCTTTGACTGTAATTGTTCTCGAAGCTCAACATTCTGTTTCCGAATTTCAACATTCTCTGCAACAGCCACAGAATACTTGTTTTTCCATGCTTCTGACTCATGTTGTGACTTCCTCAATGCGACCTCTAATTTCTCTGCTTCAGACATAAAGACATAAACGGGTTCTTCTCTTGGAGGTATAGGATCTTGACGAGGGTAGGGCATCCTTAGCTTGATTTCTCTGTTTCTAACCCATTGAAGATATGGTTCTAAAGACACACAGTTAGGCTTCCCCAAACTATCTCTACCCTTCTTATGCAAATGCCCCCATGCATCCACAATCTTCTCTTGAAGCTCTTTGTTATCCTTGAAGAAGATGCTCTCCACTTAAACACTCTTAGGTGGTTCCTTCAACGGATATCCCAATTGTCGACGAGCTAAAACAGGGCTATAATTGATCCCTCCATCAAAGCCAAGCAAGGGTATGTTAGCAAAATCTTCGCAGTTATCAATAATTAGAATCCCATCGTACTCACGGCTATACCAATCAATGTCTGAATGAGTCAAAGCCATGATCCTTTCTGACCAGCGTCTGCTATTAAGAGTCCAAAAAGAAACATATTTAGGCAAGTTTGAAATAAACCACATGTATAACAAGGGCACACAGCAGGTAATCATCCCTCCGTCATGGAAGTTTCGAAGATGCACAGAATGGTAGGTGTTAGCTAATAAAGTGGGAACTGGGTTTTTCTTCATGAAGATCTTGATGGCATTGAGGTCGAAGAACCCTTCAAAACTTGGGAATATAAACACTCCATAAACAAGTAGGGCAAAGATTGTTTCAAATGGAACCCTGTTTGTGTATTCAGCGTAGTATTGAGCTTTCTTGATTAGGAAATATGTAGTCAGACCAAAAGCCCCCCTTGATTAGCAATGTCTTGCTCCTTAGGGTTGCCTTCTAAAAAAGGGAAAGGAGACTCTTCGGAGATAGGTAGACCAACCAAATAAGAGTATTCTTCTAGGGTAGGCAGTAACTGATAAATCCGGGAAAGTAAAACAATGATAAGTCGGGTCATAGAATTGTAGCAGGGCAGAAAGGATTTTCTCGTTCACTTCACGACTCAACAAGGGTAGTAGCTTCCCATATTTTCTCTTGAATGTTTCTTGGTCTTCAATCAAAGCTCCCAATTTCCTTATGTCACCCAATTTGGGACTCTTAAGAGTATATTTCAAAGTATTTCTTCGGTTGGAATCCATAGTGTCCTATAATGTTCATAAACAAGGGTGAATTCCATGAAGTCCAATGCAGTATGATGCCTTATGAATGTAACAAACACAAGTAAACACATATAGACATAAAGATAAACAAATAAGGGTCCTAGGTTTTGCAACGAGCATGGAGCTAAAGGGATATACCCATTCCTAAAGGGTGTGGCCTAAAGGTTGATTGTACCTGCAGAACAAGGTTCTGAGAAGGTTTCCAAAGTCATTAGTCCATCTTTCGGATATTATCAATTTTCTGACTGACTCGGGGGTTAATAATATTCTCAAGAGAACCTCTTTTGAGTGTAGTATCGCGTAGCAACTATTTTTGGACTACTCCCTCATAGTCCTTGCACTACGTCCTAATAAAGGCCAAAGTGGGGTTAAAGGTAACTACGGTCCTCAGTATCATAGACTTCAATCGAAAATAGTAAAAGTTTTCACGACTATACTCGTTTAACCGAACCATTTTAGAAAGGGTCTCAACTGAGCGGTGATTCTCGAGTCAACTTGGTCGGGACTCACTCCCTATAAGCCTCGTCGAATATCTCACCATCCTATCATAATTTCACTCAAGTCCAGGTGTAGGACTTTGTCTCACCACTCAAGGATATCATCCCAAAAAGAAATAAACCATATATACAAATAAGTAATTAAGCAAATATATAATAAACAAGCAAAATAAACAAGTTAGGGAAACCCACTGAAGAGAATCCCTAGTGAAGTCGCCATTTCTGTCACGGTGAAAATTAGATACCAAGCTATTGATTAGCATGAATATAAACTCATTACTATTGCACCCCAAAATTTGCCCAACCTTTTCCTTGACCTGGTTTATGAGACAGGGGATCGAGGTTTTCCTGTGGCTCAGAATTCACCTTCAGTGCAAGCAATCAAAGCAGCAAGCATCAACAGTTGGCATTTATTTTGCTTGATAGAGCGGTCGATTTTATTTTATTTTGCAGGTTAATTTCCAGCGTTCAGGCTACTTCAAGCAGTTTCACAGTCGGGATGATCGAAAACAAGTTTTAGAGGCTTAACAGATATCCAAACAGTTGAAAACGGGCAAGTGGGCACGTTTCCCTCCAAAAGGCGCCAAATTCAAATTTTTGAAGGTGTTAATCGGTTAACACATATGGTTAACCGATTAACACAATCAAAATCAGGCTAATTTTGCAGGTTTTCACAGTGTTAACCGGTTAACCATATGCGTTAACCGATTAACATGTGTAATTTTTGCCCTGTACGTGAATTTTCAAGTCCAGCCACTTTTGGAGTCCAATTTTGATCACTTGAATTACATTTTTACACTTGGGAAGGATCTAGAACCTCATTTGAAATTTGGTTAATTTCAATTTCCCACCAAATGCCCATGCCACATTCCATACCACATTTTCTGATCCAAATTCCAAACCTTGCATTGGATCCAAACCTAAGTGATATTTAAGTGATTCACTGCAAACCTCGCCATCTAATCTCTCATAATTCCAAATTCAAATTCAGAATTGCTCTCAATTCTCTCTCAATTCTCTCAACTTCTCCATTTCCAAAACCCTCAATCAAAGCTCTTCATCATTTGCATTCATTGATTTTTCATTGAAATCAATGGATTCTTGAGCATAAACCTCCATTTATCATCATCATCAGATCAATTTTCATAATCAATTTTCGTGCAAATTGAGATCTGATTTTGGATCTTGAGTTGGAAGTGCTTATTTCGAGTAATTTGGCTTTAAAGTGTTTGATCTTCATTCCTCTTGCAAGAATTATTGTGGATCTTGAAGTTTTCCGGATAATTTTGTTTGGATCTGCTCAAATTCAGTTGATCAACACTTACCGAAGCAAATCTCCGCTTCGAGGGTTGGAATTCTCTATCCAATTTAATTTTTGAGCTTATCATGTTAATCTTCATATTTGATTGAATTTTGGTTGATTTCGATCCGTTCGAATTGTGATATTGTTGTGTAATTGTGTATCCATGCTGTTGGATCTCTGTTTTCTGTTGTTAATTTCGTGCTTAAGTGATAAGTTGATCTTTTGAATCCTTGGATAAGTTGTTTTTGTGTTGGAAGTGATTTTCTGCTGCTGTTTTTGCCTTCTGGTACAGTGTTAATCGGTTAACCTATATGGTTAACCGGTTAACCAATTTAAATTTTCAAATCTTTCAAACGTTAACAGTTGGTCAATCGATTAACCCAGGGTGTTAACCGATTAACACTGAACCAAAATGTCATATTTGTTGTTTTTCAAGGTGTTTTCGCATCTCGTTTCATTTCGAATCATCATAGATCAATGTGATGCATTAGGAGTGAAATGTTTCTGGACATTTGTTGTTGTTCTTAGTTATTTAATCGAGATTTCTTCGACACGTGCTTTGTCTTTCACTTGAATGCGTATTTCCAATATGCGTCGTTCAAAGTGATGTTTCTTTTTTGTTTGAGTGTTTGAGTCAAGTGGTCAAGATGCGCTTGTGGCGGCTGCTACCCCACACTTTTTTTCCTCCCATTTGTCTCTGATGATCAATAGCCGACGGTTGTAGAGGCTTGTCTGCTCCCGTTATGTCTCATCCGCTTATTTTGCTTCGGTGCTTGCATGTTTGTTTGCTTGCCTTCTTTAGGCATATTGGCTTTGTTGCATTGCATTCTTGTATGCTCCAAAGAGGTCGAGACACGCTTGTGGCGGATGCTGCCCCACACTTCCTTTCCTCCCTCTTTGCATGTTTGTGTTTTATGTGTGCATCTTACTTGTGTTTGCTTCTTCCTTCTTTTTGCTTCCTTTGCCATGTTCCCCTTAGGACTTCCCATTCTTCATGTTCAAGTTGGATTGTGATAGACATTAAGTTCAAAACATGCATGCTAACATTAGGGTAGATTTTTCCCCTTTTAAACTCAACTCTAAGTCCACTTTGCATGATAACTTTTAGGTGAGTTAGTTTCCCTTTAGTGTGTCCTTTCTCTTCTCATCTTCAAATACTTTTAGAACACCTAATAAAGAATGACAAGTGTTGTACGCTACGAGCCTTAAGCTACTTAGGAAATGGTGATTGAGGAGCTTCCTCTCAATGGCCTAGAGTATTTATTGTACACCCTTTGGGTGATATGCGACGCATTCGCTCCTAGGTCATAGTCTTTAGTGCAACATGAGTTACAAACAAAACTCAAAACACTTCTTCTCTAAAAAATACAAAAACACTTCAAATCTTTTTCATCTTTGGGATCTTAATCGAGGAAAATCTTTTCAGATAAAAGAGTGTTGTTAACTCTTAGTTCTATCACAAACGGTAACGCCTAAGTCTCCAATGGTTGAGCTGCATACACCAACTGCTAGAACTACTTGTTAACCCTACTCGGGCCTAAAAACTTTTGAACCAACCGGTGTTCTTGTTAGCCCGAACTACGTTTGCTCTGATCTCTCATACCTGTTGAGAGTACGTAGGCACAAGACGCGATGTCTTGGCGAGCAACCTTCCCCCTTTTCACCCGTAGTTAGCTGAACTACGTTGACTCTGACTTTCCCATTGCACGAGGGAATGCATAGGCACAAAGCAGTGATGCTCTGCCGAGTCCTTTCTTTTCCTTTTGACCCTTAACCTTTAGCTAGATAGTTTCAACACACCCTTAGATAGACAACAAGTGTGGATCCCTTCGAGTACGAAGGACGTGAGGGGTGCTAATACCTTCCCCTTGCGTAACCGACTCCGGAATCCGGACTTGGTTGCGATGACCTCGTCTTTTCCCTTTTTCGTTAGGTTTTTTTGATCGTTTCCTTTCCCTCTCTTTGGGATAAATAATGAAAGGTGGAGACTCTTTTGTTTTCCGCCGGGTGTTTTTCGCAGTTGTGATAGCTGGCGACTCTGTTGGGGACTCTGGTTCCCTATGCGAGTCGATCCTAGAGCTTGCTTGTTTATCTTTTGGGTGTTGTATATATGTACTTTATTTACTTTCCCGCATTTATTTTCAGCATCATATATCATTATTGTTGTGGTGTGGGGAGAGGATTGGTTCATTGAGAGATAAGCCAGACCCAGGCTTGAGTACACACATAGCTTTAGTAGTGGAGAGTAGTGGTGGATGTGCTTGCTTTGCTTGTACTAGTTCATCATGAAATTTGCGCTCAGACGAGATTCTCTTTGATGATTTTCCTTCTGGCCCTTTGGGCTCAAAGGGATTTTGGATCTAAGGATTGTTGACTCTAGGGACCGATCATTTATGAGTCAACTAAGTGAGGCCTCTTCAGGAAATTATGATGCCAAACCAGAAATGGTGAACGTATCATCGTTTCTTGAAAGTCTGTGACGCTGATGAATGCATAGGATGTCGAACCTTATCAGTGGATAGGTCCATACCTGTGACAGGGATTGGGTTATGCAGGAAACCTTGGCTTTCAGATTACCCGGTTCTTTACAGTGTGAATCTGCGTTCCTGATATCAGTGGGTCCTATTGTCGGTACTTTGTTCTTGCCAAGGTGGAGCGCTGGTTATTGTCGATCAACAGAACAACAATCTTGATCCCCTGTTTGCATTTGCATTTGCATTTTCATCTGCATCTCATTAACATGTATTTATGTTGCAGGTGCATATTTCCTCTCCAATTCTAGTGATCTTGTTCCTTTATCTCTGACATGGAACCCTTGAAGAGAACAGTGGCCTACAAGCTTCCAGCTCCAGATGTTAGTTCTTTACTGAGTTTGATTTCCATGGCTGATGGGAAGGTGATGGAGGATTTCAGGCAGTCTTATGGGAGGTTGTTGAGATGCGTCTGCAAGCCTTCAGTGTATGAGATGGGTGGTCTTTATGCTCTTCTGCAGCTCAATGATCCACAGTTGAGATGTTTTGTTTTTCTTGACTATATCCTGGCGCCTACCCTGGAAGAGTATTTTATGTTGTTGGGCGTGCCTGTCCTTGATCAAATGCCATTCTTCCTACTGACGCTAAGCCTGTCCTGGCTAAGCTAGCAGTTGTATTACATGTGGATGCTTCAGAGTTAGAGGGGAGTTTGACTAAGTGGAATGGGGTGCATGGTTTTCCTTTAGATTTCTTGGTTGATAAGGCTCGGCAGTTCGCTAAGGATGGTTGATGGATTGTGTTTAATGTCATTCTCGCTCTATGTATCTATGGCATTGTATTATTTCCTAATCTCCCCGACTTTGTGGATTTAGATGCATTCCATATTCTGGCTTCAGGAAACCCAACGCCTACTCTTCTTGGAGATGTTTATCATTCTGTTCATTACAAGAATGAGAACATAAGGGGAAAGAATGTAGCTTGTTGTGTCCCTTTGTTGTACAGATGGTTTGCTAGTCATATGCCCAAGGTAGGTCCGTTTGTTGCTATTGCTGATACTTCAGATTGGTCGGAAAGGTTGATGGGTCTATCTGCAGAGAACATTACTTGGTTTGACTGGGATATGCTTGGTACATAGATCATTTATAGTTGCAGTGGATTTCCTAACGTCCCTTTGGTCAGAAGGAAAGGTTACATCAACTATAACCCTTCTTTATTGGTCAGAAAGTTTGCATATACGCTGAAGGATCCTCCCAAAGAAGAAGAGATACAAGAATCTCTGTATCTCACTGGTTTATTGGAGTGTGATGCCTTAGCCAGATTAGAGCATGCTTGGAATAACATTCACAGGAAAGGGAAAGCCTTATTAGGGAAGAGTAATAGTCGAGCATATGACCCTTACCTGACTTGGATTCATGATAGAGCTGCGAAGTTTCTGATGCAGTTTCCTTCAGTTGCACCTCTGTATCCTCTCATGATTGAGGAACCCACTACCGTAGACATTCAGAAGTACAATCAGTTATTGTTGGAGAAGGAAGATTTGAGAAAAGCTAATGAAGAGTTGGATAAAGAAATCATTCAGCTCTAAAATGAGAAGATTGATGTTGTTCACTCTTTCAAGAAACAAACTGAGCTTATGAACAAATTGGGAATGGACCTGACCAAGGAGACCAGTTATCGGGAGCGTTTGGGTTTGGATTTCAAAGTTGTTAATAGTGTTCTTGCCTCCAAGAAGGAAGATTTGGATAGAGCTTACTTAAGGATTTCCAAGTTTGATAACCAATGGAATGCTATGCTCACCAACAACGAAGAGCGCGAAGACAAGCTAAAGCTATAAATCAGCAAGTTGAAGACGCAACTCAATGCCAAAGACGAGATGATTGCAGCAGAGGCGTCACTCAGACGGGATAGCGAGTACAGGTTGAGCGAAGCCATTGCAAACTTGAAGGATTGTAGGTTGAGAGCTGATTCCAAGAGGTGCAGGCTTGAGGCATGCTTTGGGGAAGGGGCCTTTGAAGACCATGTTGAGAGTTTACAGCGCACTATTAGCCAGCGTGAGCTACTTATTCAGGGATTACTTGCTAGAGCAGATCATCCTGAGATGCTGGAGGGCTTCCGATCTCATCATCCGGCTTGACTATCTTGTTTATCGTTTTGTAGCTTGTTGTTTATCGCTTGTTGTACTGACCATCACCAGGCTTGTTGGTTGAGGTCCTTTCTATTGTACTCAGATGTTGTTGTTTGTACATTGCCTGTTGGCCTGTGATTATATACGAAGAGGTTCTGTTATATGCTTGTCTGTAGGGTTCTCCATTGTTGTGTTTTTCCCGAAAACTAGAATCGAGGGGAAATTTTCCCTATTGCATACATACATGTCTGCATTTTGCATTTTTGCATTGCATGTGCATCGAAACTGTTAATCTTATTTCTTGTTCTCCACTAGTGTGTTTCAGGATTGTTGATCAAGTAATTCACCAGTACGCAACTAGGGGAAATCAGAAGAAAGTGATGGAGCAAATGTAAGCAGAGATGCAAGAAATGAGGGACCGGATGGCCCAGTTCATGGAGGTAATGCAGGGAGTGGCTAATGGACAAGAGCAACTTCGTACTTTAGTGCAACCCTTGATTGCACGTGTTGATGTCAATGGTGTATTGCATGGTGGGAATGTTGCTAACCGTCCACATGTTGAGAATCCTCGAGCTGATAACTTCATGCCTACTTTGGTTATCCCTACTGCTGCAGGGAGTGGTAATGCCGTTGGTGCCGGTAATGTTGCAGGTTTCAACAATGCTGGTCTTGGTAATGTTGGAAATGGTAACGTTAATGGGAATGGTTATAGTCTTGACACCACTTGTGCTATACATGGTAATATGGATCATCTCTGGAATGAAGACAGGCAAGATGATGTATTCTCATCGAGGGTCGTGGTTGCTGAATTGCCCTCCGAAGCTGATAAGAGGATTAAGATGATTGAAGAAAAAATGAAATCCCTTGAGAGTCAAAACTCCATGGGCCTTGATATGGCTAACTTGGGACTGATCCCGGACCTGAGAGTGCCGCTGAAATTCAAAGTCCCAGACTTTGACAAATATAAGGGTACCACCTGCCCGAGAGTTCATCTGAGATCTTACTACCGTAAAACGTCTGCCTACTCAGATGATGAGAAATTTCTCATGCATTTCTTCTAGGACAGTTTGTCTGGTCCTTCGTTGGAATGGTACATGAGTCTGGAACCCGTGAATGTCCGCAGTTGGAAGGACTTGGTCGAGGCCTTTGTGAAACATTATCAATACAACAGCGACCTTTCTCCTAACAGGGTCCAGCTTCAGAATCTTTCACAAAAGAACAATGAGTGTTTTAAAGAATATGCCCAAAGATGGCGGGAGTTAGCAGCCAGGGTGCAGCCGCCTATGGTGGAACGTGAGCTCATTGATATGTTTATCGCTACTTTGTCAGGCGTCTATTACGAGAAGCTTATTAGTAGCATGCCGGGTAGCTTCTCTGACTTAATCATCACTGGAGAGAGGGTGGAAAATGGTATCAATTTAGGGAAGATAAGTGCTGGTGAAATGCCCTTAGCTGGAGGAGGAGGTTGGAAGGTGTTCGGTAACAAGAGACGAGAAGGTGATACCAATTCTGCATCCAGTTCACGTGGGAGAGGTAGAGGTCAAAGTCGTCAGCAACAGCAGATTGCCAGTATTACAATCCCTGCAGTTCAACAACCACAACAACAGCAACCTCAGCAGAATCAGCAGGGGTACATAAGGTATCAAGACCGAGGTCGGGCGGCAGTGAACAGACATTTTGATGCTCCTCCCATGCCATATTCCCAGTTATTGCAAGCTCTGTTACAATTGCAGTTGATTCAAAAGAGGACTATGGCTCCCCTGACTGGGCCACCTCCACCTGGGTACGACGCAAACGCCCGCAGTGAGTTTCATTCAGGTGCCCCGGGGAAAAACATCGATAATTGTAAGGCCTTTAAACATAAGGTGCAAGACATGATTGATAGTAAAGCAATTAACTTCTCAAATGATGTTCCTAATGTCGTACAAAATCCAATGCCAAATCATGGGCAAGCTGGGGTCAATGCAATTATTGAGGAGGGTGTTTTAGATTTGGTAACAGATGTTAATGAGTTGAGGACACCATTGAGCGTTGTAAAAGCTAGATTGTTGAAGGGGGTATTTTCCCAGGTTGTGCTGAAAACTGTGTGGAATGTCTAAAGTGAAGGTGAGAAAATACTTAGAAGGGGGGTTGAATAAGTATGACAGAAAATAATCAAAGATAAAAACTCAAGTATTTTTATCCTGGTTCGTTGAACTCAACTACTCCAGTCCACCCTTTTCAAGAGTGATTTGCCTTTCTCAACAAGGACTTAATCCACTATTCAAATCAACTGATTACAAATAGCAACACCTAAGAACAACTGTTCTTAGTCTTCTCAAGAGCTACTGATCTAACCTAGATCCTCTTAAGGAAAACTTCCTTTACAAATTAATGTAATACAATGTAAGAGTAATAAATTGCTTCTATGAAAGCTATAAACACAACTGTGTTATTTCTCTAAGTTTAGAACAAAGTATGAACTATAAAGAATATGAGAGCTTGAGAGTTTCTTCGCTTGAGAGTAAGTTTTTCAAAATTCGTCACTGAAGAAAGTGCTATGATATCCTTTATATAGCCACTTGAATATTGGAGAGAATATAATACCGTTGGAGAAGATATTTCCAATATCAAATAGTACTGTCCTTTGTACTATTGCAGCAGAGAGACGGCGCACAAAATGTGGGTGTAGCAATTGTCTGCTGAGCTGTGAATTTACCATATATGGAATGTATCAGAGGAATAATCTTCTTGCAGAGATTTATGTCTATCCCAATTAAGGAAAGATTTGCTGGCATATTCCAACGGATATATTAAAATAATCTTCTTCAAATAATTCTTCAGATAGTTCAGATCAACAATCAATATCAGAGTCTTCAGTCTTCAGAATCTTCTGGAAACTTCAGAGCCTAAGATGTTCTTCAGATGTTGCTGAATCAGAGTCTGGTGCAGCTGTGTGCTTGAAGCGTAACATGCTCTTAGATTAGAGTCTTCACTCAGATCAGAGTCTTCTCTCATTCAGAGTCTCTTCACTCAGAGTCTTCTTTCATTCAGATTCTTGATAATATATGCAGCGTGTTGTATCTTCAGAATCTTGATGACTAAGCTCTTATACTTCAGATTCTTCTAATCTTCAGATGCTCTTGAGCCATTCAGAATTTATTGTTCACAACAAATTTGCTCTTTAAGATTAAAATCTTTTGTGCCTGTAGAAAACAGTTTAGAACAAATTTAGAGAGTATAATTCTTGTATACAAATTATCATTAATGTTATCATCAAAACTTAGAGATATTACTAAGACACAATCTGTGCTCTTACAATCTCCCCCTTTTTGATGATGACAAAACATGAGAAATTTGTTCAATAAAAATATGAATTAAAATTACTCCCCCTGAGATTAACAATCTCCCCCTGAAATGAATACTCTAATGGAATTAGATACTTCCCTTTCTGGTTGAGTACATTTCAGATTCAGAGCCTGATTGAAGCCTGGTTGACATATGTTTGACTTCTAGAGTCAAAGCTTGATGCCATATTAAAGCTTGATGCCAGATGAACAACTTCAGAACACCTGGTTGTTTATCTTGCCATTTCCTGTCTTGAGTTATCTTTTAGATCATAGTACTCAAGGTTAGATATCAGAGTCTGGTCTACTCAGATTTAGCTATTTTTGATCAGGTTCTGAAAAGATAGATCTCAGGAAAAACTTCAATGAAATTTGTCAGATTTTTTAATAATATCTGGGACACTTAAATTCAAAGAATGTTAGTAACATGTCTGACTTAGTTCAGATAATTGCTTATAGATTTGAACAATCAGATTCTATTTTGTTTCTCCCCCTTTTTGTCATAATCAAAAAGAATTTTAAAAGACAGTAAAGATGCAGAAGAAACACATATCCAGATAAGCAAAAAGATCATTGTCATTAAGTCAAGAGAACATCCAGATTCAGATAAAAGCAACAAAACATATCAGAAGAAAATCAAAACAAAGCAAAACATGAAAAACTTGTGCAAAACATCAAGTAGGTTTAGCAGATGAGGCTTGTTGAGAAGCAATGAGTTGCAGCAGTGCTGTAATCCTTTCTGAATTTTCATCTTGCTTAGCCATCCAAGTTTTCATTTCTTCATTTGTTTTCTTTTGATCAACCATAAAATCCTTAAGTTCTTTGACATCCTTCTGAAGATCTGTAGATTCTGAAACAGTAGATTCTGAAACAGGCTGAGTAACATCAGGTGCAGGAATTTCTGGAGGTGGAGGAGCTTCTAGAAGAAGAATAGGAGGAGTGTTTCTCTTAATCCGTTTTTGATAAGCAGCAAACCTTACTTTTGACAATCTAAGACATTGAGTCCTGATTTTCAAAGCCTCCCTATTCAGTCTATAAAGATATTTCTTCCAAACAGCGTCAGCAGCCTCTTTGTCCATAGTAGTCATGCAAACATCCATAATGTCAGCAAAGTCTGAGACATTATCCTTATCAAAATCTCTTAACAGAGTATAAACACGTGATCCCAATTCTGCTTCATCAGGGATTCTGGGTTTGCTTGGTTGGGTTAGTTGTGTTTGTGGTGTTTGTTCAGAAGGTTGAGGTTGTGAAGATGGATGTTCAGATGTTTGTGGTTCAGAAGGTTGAGGATTGATTTGTGGTTCAGATGTTGGTTGGTTGGTTTGTGGTTCAGATGTTTGTTGGTCAGAATGTTGTGGTTGAGGTATTGAGGGAATTGGTTGGGTTTCTGTTGGTTGTGGAGTGTTTTGGATTTCAAGAGGTTGTGGAGTGAGAGTTTGAGTTGGGGAATTTTGTGGAGAAGGTGGATGTTCAGAAGTTGGAGATTTAAACAGCTGTTTCCAAACACTCTCAGAACGAGGTTGTTTGAGATCATTCAAGCATTCATTAATGTAACCAGATGATTCATCATCAGATGATGCATCAGAGTGGTTAGACTTTTCAGAAGTTGAAGATAAATTGACAGACTGGTTTAAAGGTGTGACATCTAATATCTCATCAGGATCAATGAGATATTCAGGTTGGTCAGAGTGTTCAGGGTGAACATCCTCTGGAATGGTATATTTTGGGATAGTGTTTTGTGGTTGTGGTGTTGTTTGTTGAGTTTGTTGTGGAATTTCTGTTTGTATGTTTGTTGGTTGCTTGGATTGTGGTGTATGAGGGGGGACAGAAGATGGTTTAGAGATAATAGTTTTAGAAGGTCTGGATCTTCTAAATCTAAGTGGGGAGTCAGAGGGTGTGGGGGTATCAGAATGATGAACAGGATTAGAATCAGTGTTAAATACCTGTTTCAGAGTATCTCTAATTTCTTCAAAAGTTGCTGCAGGAGGATTTGGTTGAACCTTCTTCAGCTTCTTCCTTTTCTTCTTCTTTTCAGCATCTGAATGCTTCCTTTTCTTCTGATGACCTTCACTATCAACTTTTCTCTTACGTCTTCTTTCCCTTGTCAAATCAGGAAGAACTTGGCCTTCCTTCTGCAAAAGATTGGCAGGAATCTCATCACCATCTCTTAGGCAGCGAGCAACATACTCAGCAATAACTTCTCTAGATTCATCTGAGGTGAATAAAGGAAAATCCTTAACAGGAATCCTTCTTCCCCTAACTTCTTCAGAGTTAGTTTTCCTTGGTTTCTCAGATAAATCATCAACCAGTTTCATCCTTCTCAGAGTTAAACCGTTTATTTCAGAGCCAATGATATAAGTCAGATCTTCTGTCAACCCAGCCTCTTGCAGATGCGCCACAAGTTGGTTTTCTATCAGAATATCTGAAATCAGCCTTCCCATAGGGATCCATGTTCTGACTTTTCCAGATTTATCTCTGGCTGTTTCCCTTGTTTCCTTGACGTGAGACACCAGATGATTAAACAACAAATATGGAAGATCAATCTGAATGTTTTGGTGTAAACAATACATGAAGTAAAGTTGTTCAGCATTAACATAATCAGAAGAGTTTGAAGAGGGTCTGTGAAAGATGGTGCTCATGAAAATCTTAGCCCATATCTTGTAAGTGGGTTTCAAGAACTTAACCTTCTTACAAGGTTCACCAGTAGTACAGATTTCTTGACATACATCTTTCAGGTCTTCACGCGCAGAAGACAGAGAGGTTACTCCATCAGTTGCCTTAAAACCTATGAGTTTCCTTATCAGGTTTTCAGTGATAACTATCTTTTTTCCCAGCACAGAGGAGTGAATGAACTTTGGAGTAGCATATGCATGGATCCAGAACTCCTTCACTAACGTTGGATACACAGGACCCATAAGCCTGTCAAAGTAACCGTCCCAGCCTTGTGCTTTGATTGAAGAAATCAGATCAAACCCATTTTCAGCAAGATCTTCTAAGTCCACGAAACTTTCACACAGAACTTCTAGTGAATCAACAGCAGTTAGGAGAGTGCGTACTGGTTCTTTGAAAGTGGTAGCATTCTTGGTAGTAACAGCGTTTGAAGTAGATGCCATTGTTGACGATGATGAAGAAGATGAAGGTTTCTGAGTTCTTTTAGGGTTTGCAAAGAGAGAGAACAACAAACAAAAGCGCATATGTGTTTGAGAATGTGAAAAGTGTGAATGTGTTATGAGAATGGTTTATATAGACAAATAAAGCAAGCATGGGAAACACAACAGACACACATAGGACACATACGCACGTTTGCATTAAATGAAAAGTAATCATTTTTAATTATGATATGACATTTGGGGGAAAATCAAGACAGATTGAGATTTTCAAAGCAATACCTTAAACGTCATCATCAGTAGGTGTACTCCATCTTTTCAGATTCTGAGTGACACGTGTTTGCTTGCATGTGATTCTATAACTCTTAAGAAATGAAACGTTTTCAACTTTCAGATCCTCTGAGATGGTCAGTTCAGAGTTTCACACAAAAAAAATAAATTCACAGATAAATTAAACAAGTAAGACAGATGAAATACTTCAGAGTGTTAAACACTTAGCATCTGAGAAGTTGACTCTGAGAAATATTACTCTGGACAAAAATCCATACAAATATTTTTCAGAATAAACTTAAACCTATCTTCAGCAAGGGGTTTTGTGAAAATATCTGCCCATTGATGATCTGTATCAACAAAGGCTAAATTTATTACACCCTTCTGAACATAGTCTCTGATGAAATGATGTTTAATCTCAATATGTTTGGCCTTAGAGTGTAAAATTGGATTTTTGGATAAACATATAGCAGAAGTATTATCACAGAAGATAGAAAGATTACTCTCATAGATTTGATAATCTTCTAGTTGACTCTTCATCCAGAGCATCTGAGTGGAACATCCAGCAGCAACAATGTATTCTGCCTCTGTGGTTGATAGTGCAATTGTTGGTTGCTTCTTGCTGTACCACGAGATCAGATGACTTCCAAGAAACTGACAGCTTCCAGAAGTACTTTTGCGCTCAACTCTATCTCCAGCATAGTCAGCATCACAGAATCCAACTAGTGAATATTCGTCAGATCTTCTGTAACACAAACCAACATTAGCAGTACCTTTCAGATACCTTAGAATCCTCTTAACAGCAGTTAAGTGTGATTCTCTAGGATCTGATTGGAATCTAGCACATAAACAAACACTAAACAGAATGTCTGGTCTAGAAGCAGTCAAATAAAGAAGAGATCCTATCATACCTCTGTAGAGTTTCTGATCTACCTTCTTACTTACCTCTTCCTTACCTAGAGTGCTTGTAGGATGCATTGGAGTCTTTGCCATTTTGCTATCCAGCATGTTAAACTTCTTCAGAAGCTCTTTAACATACTTGGTCTGATGTATGTAGGTGCACTCTGGAGTCTGATTTACTTGGATTCCCAGAAAGAATCTCAGTTCTCCCATCATGCTCATCTCAAATTCTGCCTGCATACATTTAGCAAACTCCTTTCCAAGCATAATATTTGTTGATCCAAAAATAATATCATCTACATAAATTTGACAAATCAACAAATCTTTCTTAATGGTTTTACAAAATAGTGTGGTATCCACTTTTCCTCTGATGAAATTTTTCTTCAGAAGAAAATTACTCAACCTCTCATACCAAGCTCTGGGAGCTTGTTTTAGTCCGTAAAGAGATTTTTTCAGTTTGTAAACATGATCTGGAAAATTTTCATTTTCAAAACCAGGAGGTTGGTGGACATACACTTCCTCTTCTATAATTCCATTAAGAAAAGCACTTTTAACATCCATCTGATAAAGAGTGATGTTATGTTGTGCAGCAAATGAAATAAGCAAGCGTATAGACTCTAACCTTGCAACAGGAGCATATGTTTCTGTGTAGTCTATGCCTTCTTGTTGACTGTAGCCTTGAGCAACCAGTGTTGCTTTGTTCCTTTCAACTTCTCCTTTCTCATTAAGTTTATTTCTGAAAACCCATTTTGTTCCAATGACATTGAAACCTTTAGGTCTTGGAACCAGATCCCAGACTTCATTCCTTGTGAATTGATTCAGCTCCTCTTGCATAGCTAAAATCCATTCATTATCTTCCAGAGCCTCATCAACAGATGTTGGTTCTATAATTGACACTAAGCCACAGAAGGAAGATTCAGAAGTTCTGAGAAATGCTCTTGTCCTTATTGGATCATCTTTCTTTCCAATTATCACATCCTCTGGATGAGAAGCTTTCATTCTGGAAGAAGATCCTCTGACTGTTGGTCTTTCAGAAATATGCAGATTGTCAAGTTGGGAAGTTAGAGGCGTAGCATCTGGGTTTGCTTCAGAGTCTTTGTCTTCAGTCTTGTCTGCCTCTGAGCCTTCAGAGTCTGTGAGAATAACTTCTCTATCTGCAGAACTTTCAACTTGCTTTGGCTTTTCAGAGCCAAGCTTATCATCAAATCTAACATGAATAGATTCTTCCACAATCTGTGTTTCAGTATTGAATACTCTGTAGCCTTTAGAGCGTTCAGAATAACCAAGCATGAAACACTTCTGTGCTTTGGAATCAAACTTGTTCAGATGATCTTTAGTGTTAAGCATATAACAAATACATCCAAATGGATGAAAATAAGCAATGTTGGGCTTTCTGTTTCTCCACAATTCATAGGGAGTCTTTTCCAGAAGAGGTCTTACAGACACTCTGTTCTGAATATAACATGCTGTATTTATTGCTTCTGCCCAAAAGTATTTTGCCAGATTTGTCTCGTTGATCATGGTTCTGGCCATTTCTTGCAATGTTCTATTTTTCCTCTCTACAACTCCATTTTGTTGTGGAGTTCTAGGACAGGAGAAATCATGTGCAATTCCTTTTTCGGAAAAATATTTTTCAAAATATTTGTTTTCAAATTCACCACCATGATCACTTCTGACTTTAATAATTCTGCATTCTTTTTCAGTCTGGACTTGATTGCAGAAGTCAATGAACACAGAATGAGACTCATCCTTGTGTTTTAGAAACTTTACCCATGTCCATCTGCTGTAGTCATCTACAATGACTAACCCATACTTCTTGCCTCTGATGGATGCAGTTTTCACTGGTCCAAACAGATCAATATGAAGTAATTCCAATAGTCTAGAAGTGGAAACAACATTTTTTGGTTTAAAATGAGATTTTGAAAATTTACCCTTTTGACATGCGCCACACAGAGCATCTGAATTGAACTTCAGATTAGGGAGTCCTCTGACCAGATTGAGTTTATTAATCTGAGATATACGTCTCATATTAATATGTCCCAATCTTCTATGCCAGACCCATTGCTCATCATTCACAGATAAAAGGCATTTTACATTTTGAACTTTAAGTTCTGAAAGGTTAATTTTGTAAATGTTGTTTTTCCTCTTTCCACTGAATAGGATTGAACCATTCTTTTGACATACAGCTTTGCAACATTTTTGATTAAAGATGATATCATAACCACTGTCACTTAATTGACTTATGGACAATAGATTATGTTTCAATCCTTCAACTAACAGAACATTAGAAATAGAGGGTAGGTTACCATTACCTATTGTACCAGAGCCAATGATCTTGCCCTTCTGGTTCCCTCCAAATTTCACGTCCCCTCCAGATCTAAGTTCCAGGCTTTGGAACATAGACCTTTCGCCCGTCATATGTCGTGAGCATCCAGAGTCCAGGTACCATGATTGGTGTCTGGATTTTGCTGCTAAGAACATCTGCAACAGGTATTATTTTACTTTTAGGTACCCAGATCTTCTTGGGTCCTTTGGGGTTAGATGTTCTGTGGTTTTGCCTAAACTTCTGTTTTTCAACATAGTGTTTATTCTGGCTAGCCCTTGGCTTAAACACATAAGTACTCTTTTCAGAGCTTGTATGTTTAATATCATTCAGATGACCAAACTTAAAATGAGAATACAGAGGAGTCTTCTTGATGAAGAGTTTATCAACAGATTTTGGATTGCTTCCAGAGGAAGATTCACATCCAATGCCTCTTCTGTTGTTCCCACTAACACCATAGATCATAGAAGCAATTTTGCTTCTGTCTATGCTTTTAGTGAGGAATCTTTTAAAACTGGAGTCATATTTTTCTAAAATATTTTCACTTGACTCTGTTTCAGTATCAGATTCTTGTTGAGTTGTTTCTAAATCATTTTTGAGTTTTAAATTTATTTCTTTCTGCTCAACAAGTTCTGTTCTCAGAAGATCAATCTCAGATTCAAGATTGCTTTTCAGCTTCTTGTATTTGAGTTTAATCTTGCTGTAGCTTTCCAACATGTCAGATAAACTTTCAACAAGTTCAGCTCTGGAGAGTTCAGAAAATACCTCTTCAGAGTCAGAGTCTGATTCTGACTCAGATTCAGATGATGACGTTCCTTCATCTTGATCATTTGTGTTGGCCATCAGCGCAACATTTGCACATTCTTCCTCAGATTCAGAAGATGATTCAGATTCATCTGAGTCATCCCATGTAGCCATCAGAACCTTTTTCTTTTTATCAAACTTCCTTTTGGGTTTTTCCTTTTGAAGTTTGGGACATTCACTCTTGTAGTGTCCAGGTTCTTTACATTCATAGCAAGTGACCTCTTTCTTGCCAGATCTTCTGTGTCCAGAAGATTCTCTCTTTTGATCAGATCTTCTGAAGTTGTTGAACTTCTTCCCTTTGTGCTTCCAGAGTTTGTTGATCCTTCTGGACAGCATGGATAGTTCATCTTCTTCTTCAGAAGAAGATTCCTCAGAGCTTTCTTCATTTACCTGCAAAGCTTTAACAGATTTGTTAGATTTAAAAGCTAAGGATTTACCTTTATCTTTCTTCTGGGGTTCATCTTCCTCCAGCTCAATCTCATGACTTCTCAAAGAACTGATGAGTTCTTCTAATGAGATTTTGTTCAGATCCTTGGCCAGCTTCAATGCAGTCACCATAGGTCTCCATCTGGTAGGAAGACTTCTGATGATCTTCTTGACATGATCAGATGTTGAGTAGCCCTTGTCCAGAACTTTCAACCCAGCTGTTAGAATCTGAAATCTGGAAAACATAGTCTCAATGTTCTCAGATTCTTCCATCTTGAACGCTTCATACTTCTGTATCAGCGCCAGAGCCTTTGTTTCTTTCACCTGAGAGTTTCCCTCATGAGTCATTTTGAGAGACTCAAACATATCATGAGCAGTGTCTCTGTTGGTAATCTTCTCATACTCTGTATGAGAGATTGCATTAAGAAGTATGGTTCTGGCTTTGTGATGATTCTTGAATTCTTTCTTCTGCTCCTCAGTCATTGATTTTCTATCAATCTTTTTGCCATCCTTAGTAGGATGTTCATATCCATCAATGACTAAATCCCAGAGATCAGCATCATACCCCAAGAAAAAACTTTCAAGTCTATCTTTCCAATAATCAAATTTTTCTCCATCAAACATTGGAGGTTTGGTGCTGATTCTGTCTCCTTCATATTTGTTGCTTGATGTAGGAATATCACCCATATTAGCAACCAAATAAATAACAGAGTATTCTTCTCACTGGATCTTTATCTGTCACGGTTAAGTGAATGCACACGCAGAACCGGAGCTCTGATGCCAACTGAAGGTGAGAAAATACTTAGAAGGGGGGTTGAATAAGTATGACAGAAAATAATCAAAGATAAAAACTCAAGTATTTTTATCCTGGTTCGTTGAACTCAACTACTCCAGTCCACCCTTTTCAAGAGTGATTTGCCTTTCTCAACAAGGACTTAATCCACTATTCAAATCAACTGATTACAAATAGCAACACCTAAGAACAACTGTTCTTAGTCTTCTCAAGAGCTACTGATCTAACCTAGATCCTCTTAAGGAAAACTTCCTTTACAAATTAATGTAATACAATGTAAGAGTAATAAATTGCTTCTATGAAAGCTATAAACACAACTGTGTTATTTCTCTAAGTTTAGAACAAAGTATGAACTATAAAGAATATGAGAGCTTGAGAGTTTCTTCGCTTGAGAGTAAGTTTTTCAAAATTCGTCACTGAAGAAAGTGCTATGATATCCTTTATATAGCCACTTGAATATTGGAGAGAATATAATACCGTTGGAGAAGATATTTCCAATATCAAATAGTACTGTCCTTTGTACTATTGCAGCAGAGAGACGGCGCACAAAATGTGGGTGTAGCAATTGTCTGCTGAGCTGTGAATTTACCATATATGGAATGTATCAGAGGAATAATCTTCTTGCAGAGATTTATGTCTATCCCAATTAAGGAAAGATTTGCTGGCATATTCCAACGGATATATTAAAATAATCTTCTTCAAATAATTCTTCAGATAGTTCAGATCAACAATCAATATCAGAGTCTTCAGTCTTCAGAATCTTCTGGAAACTTCAGAGCCTAAGATGTTCTTCAGATGTTGCTGAATCAGAGTCTGGTGCAGCTGTGTGCTTGAAGCGTAACATGCTCTTAGATCAGAGTCTTCACTCAGATCAGAGTCTTCTCTCATTCAGAGTCTCTTCACTCAGAGTCTTCTTTCATTCAGATTCTTGATAATATATGCAGCGTGTTGTATCTTCAGAATCTTGATGACTAAGCTCTTATACTTCAGATTCTTCTAATCTTCAGATGCTCTTGAGCCATTCAGAATTTATTGTTCACAACAAATTTGCTCTTTAAGATTAAAATCTTTTGTGCCTGTAGAAAACAGTTTAGAACAAATTTAGAGAGTATAATTCTTGTATACAAATTATCATTAATGTTATCATCAAAACTTAGAGATATTACTAAGACACAATCTGTGCTCTTACATAAAGAATCCTGAGGAATGTAGGCAGTTGAAGAGCTATATTCAAGATATGATGGATAATTGAGTCTTGCAGTTTGACCGATCTGTTGAAAGAAAGCCTGAAGAGTTGGTAGCTAAGGAAAGGAATGAGATTGCAATAATTTTTCCATCCCATACAAGACCGTTACCATTTATGCGCCAAAACCACCAACAATAACCATAACTAAAGCAGGTCTCGTACTGTTTGAAAGCACCAAAGCTATTCTGTGGAACTACGGAGATGAAGTGTATTGCAATGGACAGAAGATAGATTTGAATGGTCCTCCTGTGAATTGAGTTGATAATCCTATGGGAGCAGGAGGAATTACCTGTAGTGGTCGGGTCTTTTCATCGCCTGAAGTGGTTGTTGATAGGGTTGACAAAGGAAAAAGTAAGGTCGTGGTAGAGGAAACTTCTCAGGCTGGAGAGAAGGAATCTCTGTTAAAAGATGCAGAAGAGTTTATGAGGCTGATACGAAAGAGTGGCTACAAGATAGTCGATCATCTTCCGCAAAATCCTTCTAAGATATATATCTTGTCTTTACTACTGTGTTCTAAAGCGCATAGGAATGCACTGTTGAGAATACTGAATATTGCTTACGTGCCGCAGGAAATTTCGGTTAATCAACTCGAAGGAGTTGTTGCACACGGAAATGTAGGAAACGGCTTGGGATTTATAGACTTGGATTTGACGCCAAGGGGCAGGAACCATAACTGTGCATTGCACATATCTTTAGAATGCCGAGGGGCTGTTATGTCTCATGTACTCGTCGATACGGGATCATCGTTGAACGTGCTCCCAAAGAAAGCCCTAATGAAGTTGGACATGCAGGGATTGATTTGCACGCCAAGTGATTTGGTGGTGCGTGCTTTTGATGGTACTTGAAGGTCTGTGTCCGGGAAGGTGACATTGCCTATTCAGGTGGGACCTGAAGTATTTGATGCAGTGTTCTACATTATGGACATCCAGCCTGCCTACAGTTGTCTGTTGGGCCGTCCTTGGATTTATTCAGCAGGAGCTGTGACCTCCATGTTGCATCAGAAGCTAAAGTATATGGTTGGTGGTAGTGTTGTTACAGTGTGCGGGGAAGAGGATATCATGGTCAGTCATTTATCATCCTTGAAGTACGTCGAGGTGGACAGAGAAATACATGAAACCCTTTGTCAGGCTTTTGAAACAGTCAAGATTAAGGATAAATCTCTCGTTGTGAGCAAAGCACCGGAAGTGGCCATGTCTTCTTTTAGAGAGGCCCAAGCTGTAGTACAGGTTGGGGCAGCGCAAGGCTGGGGCCAGGTATTGGAGATTCCCAACAAGCAAGACAAGTTCGGTTTGGGGTACCGCCCGTCATTTTCTTCTTCTTCATCCTTGCAGAGCGCGCCGCGCTATAAAGGACCTGTGCAGTTCACTGAAGGAGGGTTTATCTTCGAACGCATCAATGTTGTGTCAGACGAAGAGGGAGATAGTGATTGTGACATGGACTCCTGGATCAAGCCTTGTACTCCAGGACAGAGACTGTGCAATCGGACTGTTGAAGAATTTATTCAAGTGACAACAGAACAGTAATGCTTTGTTTTCCCAATTATTGTACTACCCTATGTTCTACCTGGAGCATAGTGGTTTTGTTTCAGGGCCTTATTGTTTATGTTGAACATTGCTTTATCAATTAATCAAAGGGCGTTTTTCTCATTCAAATTTTGTGATCCTTGTCTTTCTTATTTTTTTATTTTTATAATAAAATGGCAATGTGGTTTGTACTCGTTTGCATATCATTTGAAACATTTAACCATTTTCTATTACAGGATTCCTATTGCAAATGACACCGATTCAGAACCTCCTATGACTCGCTTCGACTTTGATCAACCGATATATCAAGCCGAAGAAGAGATTGATGAAGATGAAGACTTGCCTGAAGAGCTATCTAGACTCTTGAAACAAGAAGAGAAGATCATTCTGCCTCATCAGAAAGAAATCGAGGTTATTAATCTGGGTTATGAGGAAGTTGTCAGAAACATTCGGATAGGGGCTGCACTACAGAACGACATCAAGCAAAGACTGATTGAGATGCTTCGAGAGTATAGTGACATCTTTGCTTGGTCGTACGAAGATATGTCCGGGCTTGACACTGATATAGTGGTTCATCGCTTGTCGTTACGCGAGGAATGTCTGCCGATTAAGCAAAAGCTCAGAAGGACAAGACGAGACATGGCTATAAAAATCAAAGAAGAAGTCCAGAAGCAATTGGACGTAAGATTTTTAGCCGTAACAACTTACCCTCCGTGGGTCGCCAACATCATGCCCGTACCTAAGAAGGATGGGAAAGTACGGATGTATGTAGATTACAGAGATTTGAATAAGGCGATCCCAAAGGACGATTTCTTGCTCCCTCACATTGACGTATTGGTCGACAATACTGCTCAATACTCTGTATTTTCCTTCATGAATGGTTTTTCGGGCTATAATCAAATCAAGATGGCACCGGAAGATATGGAGAAAATGACGTTCATTACGCCGTGGGGGACTTTCTGTTACAAGGTAATGCCTTTTGGGTTGAAAAATGCAGGGGCAACCTACCAGCGGGCTATGGTCACTTTGTTTCATGATATGATTCATCATGAGATTGAGGTATATGTTGATGACATGATAGAAAAGTCACAAACGGAGGAAGAGCATCTGGTTAACTTATTGAAGCTGTTTGAGAGACTCAAGAAGTTCAGATTGAGGTTGAATCCAAACAAGTTCACTTTTGGAGTTCGGTCCGGAAAGTTATTGGGGTTCATTGTCAGTGAAAAAGGAATCGAGGTCGATCCTGCAAAAATAAAATCTATACAAGATATGCCAGCGCCGAAAACAGAAAAGGAGGTATGTGGTTTCTTAGGGAGATTGAACTACATTGCTCGGTTCATATCTCATCTCACAGCCACGTGTGAACCAATGTTTAAATTGCTAAAGAAAGATCAGGCGGTCGTCTGGAATGAAAATTGTCAAAAAACATTATATAAGATAAAAGAATATTTGCAAGAGCCTCTGATACTGATACCCCTAGTAGCTGGAAAACCTTTAATCATGTACTTAACAGTTCTTGAGAATAGTATGGGTTGTGTTCTCGGTCAACACGACGAGACTGGAAGAAAAGAGCATGTGATCTATTATCTGAGTAAAAAGTTCACAGACTATGAGTCCCGTTACTCAATGCTCGAGAAAACATGTTTCCCAATCGCTTGGGCTGCCAAACGTTTGAGACAATATATGCTTAATCACACAACCATGCTGATTTCGAAGATGGATCCGATCAAGTATGTCTTCGAGAAGCAAGCGCTCTCAGGAAGAATTGTCAGGTGGCAGATGGTACTGACAGAGTACGATATACAATATGTTTCCCAAAAGGCCATCAAGGGAAGTATTATGTCAGAGTACCTCGCTGAACAGCCAATCGAAGACTATCAACTGATGAAGTTTGAATTTCCCGACGAGGACATCATGTTTCTTAAGGCGAAAGATTGTGATGAGTCGTTGCCCGACGAAGGTCCAGAGAAGGGTTCTCAATGGCAGATGATATTCGACGGCGCTGTCAACTCCTTTGGTAGTGGAATCGGAGAAATCATTACAACTCCTCATGGCACTCATATTCCCTTCACTGCCGGGTTGTCGTTCCCTTGCACTAATAATGAAGCAGAGTACGAAGCGTGCATCATGGGTATTGAAGAGGCTATTGATTTGAGAATCAAGAATTTGAATGTATATGGCGATTCAGCACTAGTTATTAACCAGATCAAGGTAGAATGGGAAACTCGTCAGCCAAATTTAGTTCCTTACAAGGATTACGCAAGGAGGTTGTTACCTTTCTTTGACAGGGTAGAGTTTCACCATGTGCTGCGAACAGAGAATCAGATGGCGGACGCTTTGGCAACGCTATCTTCAATGTATAATATGAACTTCTGGAATGATGCTCCCAGAATATTCATTTCTCGACTGAATAGGCCCGCTTTCGTATTCGCCATTAAGGAGGCTGCGGATGGCAAGCCATGGTTTTACGATATACAGAACTTCCTCAAGAAGCAGGAATATCCGCCAGGGGCTTCGGCCCAGGATAAGAAGACTTTGAGGAGATTGGCTGGTAACTTTTATTTGAACCCAAATGGTGTGCTTTACAGAAGAAACCATGATTTGGTGTTACTGAGATGCGTGGACGAAAAGGAAGCAACGTTGCTTATGGAAGAGCTCTACGAGGATACTTTTGGTACACATGCCGGCGGGCATGCCATGTCTCGGAAGCTACTACGAGCAGGGTATTAATGGCTAACCATGGAGTCAGATTGTTTCAAATTTGCGAATAAATGCTATAAATGCCAGATTTATGCCGACAAAATTCATGTACCGCCATGCCCGTTGAATGTTATGGCGTCCGCGTGGCCCTTTTCCATGTGGGGCATTGACATGATTGGCAAGATTGAGCCAACCGCATCCAATGGTCATCATTTCATCTTGGTCGTCATTAATTACTTCACCAAATGGGTCGAAGCAGCCTCGTATGCCAATGTCACAAAGCAAGTCGTAGCCCGGTTCATAAAGAAGGACATCATCTGCAGATATGGAGTGCCCGAACGAATCATTACTGACAATGGTTTGAATCTGAACAACAAGATAATGAAAGAGTTATGCCAGAACTTTAAAATTGAACATCACAACTCATCGCCCTATCGGCCGAAGATGAATGGCGTTGTTGAAGCGACCAATAAGAATATCAAGAAGATAGTGCAAAAGATGGTTGTCACTTACAAGGATTGGCATGAGATGTTGCCATTTGCTCTTCACGGTTATCGTACTACGGTACGCACATCAACCGGGGAAACTCCTTTCTTGCTGGTATATGGTATGGAAGTTGTCCTACCATTGGAGGTCGAGATTCCTTCTTTAAGAGTGTTGGTTGACGTCAAACTCGATGAGGCAGAATGGATAAAGAACAGATTGAATCATTTCAGCCTGCTGGATGAGAAGAGGCTAGCGTCTATTGCATACGGTCGGTTGTATCAGAGCCGGATGAAGAAAGCTTACGACAAGAAGGTGCGCCCTCGAAGCTTTCAGACGGGCGATCTTGTGCTGAAAAAGATTCTCTCACCACAATCAAATCACAGGGGGAAATGGACTCCCAACTATGAAGGTCCATATGTCATTCGAAAGGTCTTCTCCGGAGGAGCCTTGTTATTATCCACCATGGATGGTGAGGATTTTACATCCCCTGTGACCCAGACGCAGTTAAGAAATACTTTGCTTAAAAGAGACCCGCTGGAAAGAAAAAGAATATCCAAGCAAAATGGGGCATCCCGGCGAACCATAAAAAAGAAATGGGTTCGGGCAAAAATTAGGGATAAAAATGAAAAGATGTAAACCCGCAAAGTCAAAAACCTGAAAAGGCGACTTTGGCAAAAAAAAAAGGGTATCCCGGTGAATCGAAAACCTGAAAGGGCGGTTCAGGCAAAAGTTAGGGATTGAAAAGCAAATGACTGCGGTCTGTGTGTTACTTCATTGCTCAGTGGATTGGGAAGACCTGAGGGCCGTTTTATCCGAATCAATCTCTTCTGAAGACAAAGCATCGCGAAAGTATTGAAGTCAGGCGAGTCATAGAGGGATCAGCTCATGGTGTTTGTCTGTGCCACATTGCCGACATTTCTGTACACTTTTGTATATTTATATGCATTATCTGTATTGTTTTTGCGCAGCTTCCTCTTTTCAAGAGTTGCATCTGTTGTAAAACTTTACCTATTTATAGGCCATTTATCAATAAACATATACTATTCAGTATCTCATTTGTTTTGACTTTTACTGTTTTGTTTGTGAAAAACGCCCAATGTTTTGATAAACTTGCACATACATAAACTTGAAGGTCGTGGCCAATGATTGTTAAAACTTTGAATTAATTAAACAACGTCACGAATGATGACTGAGACAGTTCCGTTTGCGTATGATATCTTTTCTGTTTGTTCACTTTTTTTGCAGGGTTGTTACCCTTGGGGCAAAGAGGTATGGATGAAGTCTGTATATCTCCAACCAAGAGTCTACTCCCCAGCAGGTGGAATATGCATCTCTATGCTCAATAGAGTTATATGCAGGTTGACTGAGCAGGTAGTGTGTACACTTGTCCTCGGCAGTTGGTACACATTTAATCCCCGCAGAGTGCATGTTCGCAGGGACTCTCCAGCGAGTCAAGTTTGGATTTTTTTTCCCTTTAAGTAATCTACAACAAAGGTAGATTCGCTCCCAGTTGAGTATCCCCAGCAGGCTGGGAGGAATTTTGTTACCCCAATAATTTCTTTGCAGGAAGCCAGCAAGGGCATGTTTCCTCGGCATGAGTCCAATTGTTATTGGCATGAGTAGGTTGTTTCCCCATCGGGGTGGTTTCTATATCTCTAGCATTCATTCTACTGATTCAGTTTTGTTGCATCTACATGCGTGCATAGCATCTACCCAAACGCATAGCATTTCCATCTCGTATGGAGTATTATGCTATTCTCAAACATATGCATGTGAAACATAAGCCAAGTTGTTATCTCTTTGTTTCGATGGTATCTCGCTGATGGTTGGTATCTTTGCCCGTGTGGTGTTTAGACCCCGACTCATGTTATTTCCCCAGAGGAGTTTCTCTGTGATTATTATCATTGGATGATCTTGGCTTCGTGCAAATTTTGATGCTCGCTTTTATTTAGCAAATGCTTGGCGACGATGTCAGATGCCCTTATCTCCAGGTCCGGTGCAGATTGTATTCCTTACATTCCTCTGATGGCGATGTCAGAAGTTTCTCAGATTTATGTTTGTCTGGCGGCGATTTCAGATGATTAGGTTTTCCGGCGGCGATGTCGGGTGTTATGGTTTCTAGTCGCGATGTCAGATGATTTAGTTTTCCAGCGGCGATGTCGGGTGTTATGGTTTTTGGCGGCGATGTCAGATGATTTGGTTTTCCGGCGGTGATGTCGGGTGTTATGGTTTCTGGCGGCGATGTCAGATGATTTGGTTTTCCAGTGGCGATGTCGGGTGTTTTGGTTATCTGGCGGCGATGTCAGATGTTTATGGTGGGTACTGACAGCGAAGTCAGAGGTTCCTCCGAAATCATGTTAACTAGCAGCGATGTCAAATGATTATTGACCCTATGGTTGTTTGGCGGCGATGTTAGAGTTCTTTTATCCCCACAGGTACTGGACGACGAACCAGGTGTTTTTCAGAATTATGGTTAGCTGGCGGCGATGTCAGACATTTATTATGGTTATTGACGGCGATGTCAGGGTGTTTTTAGAGTTGTGTTTTGTCTGGCGGCGAGGTCGGATATCTATTTTTTGGTTATCTGGCGGCGAGGTTAGAGTATCTTACTAGATTTGTGTTTGTCTGGCGGTGATATCATATGTTTATCAGATTTATGGTTGTCTGACGGCGATGTCAGAGACTTCTCAGATTTTTGGTTACTGACGGCGATGTCAGATTCTTTCACTTGATTTATGTTTTTGTCTGGCGGCGATGTCAGATGTTTATCAATAGTAGGGTTGTTTGGCGGCGATGTTAGACATTTTAATTTTGTGAATAGCTGGCAGAGATGTCATGAGATTTGTTGATTGAATATTGTTAACTGACGGTGATGTCAAATGTTTCTTAATTGCACGGATACTGGACGACGAGGTCAGGTTATGTTATCCCCGGCAGGTTTTCCGGCGGTGATGTCGGATGTTTTGGTTTTCCAACGGCGATGTCAGATGATTGGGTTTTCTGGCGGCGATGTCGGATAATTTGATTACTGATGGCGATGTCAGAGGTTTATCAACTTTGTGGTTGTCTGGCGGTGATGTCAGATGCTTTATTTTTGTAAATGGCTGACGGCGATGTCAGATATTCTGTATAGATTTGATCTTCGGAGTTGTCACCCGTTTTTATTTTGCGATGGTCTAGCGGCGACGTCAGAGGATCGTATCTTTAGATTCAATGTTTGTTTTATTTAACAAAGGACTAACGACGATGTTAGCTATTTTACTGACTTGGGGTAGAAGATCGACGACGATGTCAATTGCTTTTATAGACGTAATGTTTATGCTTGATGGCGATGTCAGAGGAACTTAATGCGGATAGCTGACGGCGAGGTCAGATGTTTCTCCGAATTAGCGGCGATGCCAAAAATTTACCAAATTGATGTTGATATTTGATGGTGAGGTCAGATGTGTTTCCAAATTTGATGTTAATGCTTGACGACGAGGTCATGTATTCTTCATACGGCATGTCATTATTGTTTATCAGATTCTGTTATTCCCAGAGATTTCACCCCTAATCAGAGTTTGCAGTTTATTTCTGCGGTTGGCAAATTCTGGGTTCGTTGGTATTCAACCGTCTTTTACCTTGACTGTTTGAGAGTCGTTCGCTTTTCACCCAGTCAGGTCCAAGTCTCTTGAATAGGGGCAGCTGTTGCACCCCAAAATTTTCCCAACCTTTTCCTTGACCTGGTCTATGAGACAGGGGATCGAGGTTTTCCTGTGGCTCAGAATTTACCTTCAGTGCAAGCAATCAAAGCAGCAAGCATCAGCAGTTGGCATTTATTTTTCCCGATAGAGCGGTCGATTTTATTTTATTTTGCAGGTTAATTTCCAGCGCTCAGGCTACTTCAAGCAGTTTCACAGTCAGGATGATCGAAAACAAGTTTCAGAGGCTTAACAGATATCCAAACAGTTGAAAGCGGGCAAGTGGGCACGTTTCCCTCCAAAAGGAGCCAAATTCAAATTTTTGAAGGTGTTAATCGGTTAACACATATGGTTAACTAATTAACACAATCAAAATCAGGCTAGTTTTGCAGGTTTTCACAGTGTTAACCGGTTAACCATATGCGTTAACCGATTAACATGTGTAATTTTTGCCCTGTACGTGAATTTTCAAGTCCAACCACTTTTGGAGTCCAATTTTGATCACTTGAATTACATTTTTACACTTGGGAAGGATCTAGAACCTCATTTGAAATTTGGTTAATTTCAATTTCCCACCAAATGCCCATGCCACATTCCATACCACATTTTCCAATCTAAACTCCAAACCTTGCATTGGATCCAAACCTAAGTGATATTTAAGTGATTCACTCCAAACCTCGCCATCTAATCTCTCATAATTCCAAATTCAAATTCAGAATTGCTCTCAATTCTCTCTCAATTCTCTAAACTTCTCCATTTCCAAAACCCTCACTTAAAGCTCTTCATCATTTGGATTCATTGATTTTTCATTAAAATCAATGGATTCTTGAGCATAAACCTCCATTTATCATCATCATCGGATCAATTTTCATAATCAATTTTCGTGCAAATTGAGATCTGATTTTGTAGCTTGAGTTGGAAGTGCTTATTTGGAGTAATTTGGCTTAAAAGTGTTTGATCTTCATTCCTCTTGCAAGAATTATTGTGGATCTTGAAGTTTTCCAGATAATCTTGTTTGGATCTGCTCAAATTCAGTTGATCAACACTTATCGAAGCAAATCTCCGCTTCGAAGCTTGGAATTCTCGATCCAATTTGATTTTTGAGCTTATCATGTTAATCTTCATATTCGATTGAATTTTGGTTCATTTCGATCCGTTCAGATTGTGATATTGTTGTGTAATTATGTATCCATGCTGTTGGATCTCTGTTTTCTATTGTTAATTTCGTGCTTAAGTGATAAGTTGATCTTTTGGATCCTTGGATAAGCTGTTTTTGTGCTGGAAGTGATTTTCTGCTGTTGTTTTTGGCTTCTGGTACAATGTTAATTAGTTAACCTATATGGTTAACCGGTTAACCAATTCAAATTTTCAAATCTTTCAAACGTTAACAGTTGGTTAATCGGTTAACCCAGGGTGTTAACCGATTAACACTGAACCAGAATGTCATATTTGATGTTTTTCAAGGTGTTTTCGCATGTCGTTTCATTTCAAATCATCATAGATCAATGTGATGTATTAGGAGTGAAATGTTTCTGGACATTTGTCATTGTTCTTGGTTATTTAATCGGGATTTCTTCGACACGTGCTTTGTCTTCCACTTGAATGCGTATTTCCGATATGCGTCGTTCAAAGTGATGTTTCTTTTTCGTTTGAGTGTTTGAGTCAAGTGGTCAAGATGCGCTTATGGCGGCTGCTGCCCCGCACTTCTTTTCCTCCCATTTGTCTCCGATGATCGATAGTCGACGGTTGTAGAGGCTTGTCTGCTCCCGTTATGTCTCATCCGCTTATTTTGCTTCGGTGCTTGCATGTTTGTTTGCTTTCCTTCTTTAGGCATGTTGGCTTTGTTTCATTGCATTCTTGTATGCTCCAAAGAGGTCGAGACGCGCTTGTGGCGGCTGCTGCCCCACACTTCCTTTCCTCCCTCTTTGCATGTTTGTGTTCTATGTGTGCATCTTACTTGTGTTTGCTTCTTCCTTCTTTTGTCTTCCTTTGCCATGTTCCCCTTAGGACTTCCCATTCTTCTTGTTCAAGTTGGATTGTGATAGACATTAAGTTCAAACCATGCATGCTAACATTAGGGTAGATTTTTCCCCTTTTAAACTCAACTCTAAGTCCACTTTGCATGACAACTTTATGGTGAGTTAGTTTCCCTTTAGTGTGTCATTTCTCTTCTCATCTTCAAACACTTTTAAAACACCTAATAAAGAATGACAAGTGTTGTACGCTACGAGCCTTAAGCTACATGGGAAATGGTGATTGGGGGGCTTCCTCTCAATGGCCTAGAGTGTTTAGTGTACACCCTTTGGGTGATATGCGACGCATTCGCTCCTAGGTCATAGTCTTTAGTGCAACATGAGTTACAAACAAAACTCAAAACACTTTTTCTCTAAAAAAAATACAAAAACACTTCAAATCTTTTTCATCCTTCGGGATCTTAATCGAGGTAAATCTTTTCAGATAAAAGAGTGTTGTTAACTCTTAGTTATATCGCAAACGATAACGCCTAAGTCTCTAATGGTCGAGCTGCATACACCAACTGCTAGAACTACTTGTTAACCCTACTCGGGCCTAAAAACTTTTGAACCAACCGATGTTCTTGTTATCCCGAACTACGTTTGCTCTGATTTCTCATACCTGTTGAGAGTACGTAGGCATAAGACGCGATGTCTTGGAGAGCAACCTTCCCCCTTTTCACCCGTAGTTAGCCGAACTACGTTGACTCTGACTTTCCCATTGCACGAGGGAATACGTAGGCACAGAGCGGTGATGCTCTGCCAAGTCCTTTCTTTTCCTTTTGACCCTTGACCTTTAGCTAGATAGTTTCAACACACCCTTAGATAGACAATAAGCATGGATCCCGTCGAGTACGAAGAACGTGAGGGGTGTTAATACCTTCCCCTTGCGTAACCGACTCCCGAATCCAGACTTGGTTGCGATGACCTCGTCTTTTCCCTTTTTCGTTAGGTTTTTACGATTGTTTCCTTTCCCTCTCTTTGGGATAAATAACAAAAGATGGAGACTCTTCTGTTTTTCGCCGGGTGTTTTTCGCAGTTGCGACAATTACAACCGGTCTTTAATTTGTCCAAAGGAAGGGAAAAATATCAAATTACCCACAATGCAATGCAAATGCAAAACCTAGAGAGTTATAGGTTTGAGGGTTGGTTAAACTTAGGGAAGGTTCTAGCATCCTAAGTTTCTGTAGTACTCTACAGGAACCTCTTATTTTCTGTTGTTTATTGCTAAGGTTTATCTACTTAAGGGATAAAAGTGACCTAGTGGTTTATTTCTAAGTATACTCGCCAAGATATCGCATCTTGTGCCTACATATCCTGACGGGAATGGAATCAGAGTATTTGTAGTTCCCCCTAAAGGGTTTGAGGAGTTCTTTGACTGTGGTCAAAGTTCCTAAGGGATAAGTTAGTTGATTGAATTGTTTTTGGAGAAAAGACGAGTTATCATTTTAAGGGAGATTACTTGATTTAACCACCACAACTTTGTAGGAAAATAGTCTTTGCATCGTCTTAAGAGAAGGGCTCAAGTACTCAGATTGTCAACAAGTACATCTTTATCTCTCTTAAGCGGAAAAGTCCCTACATATTTATTGAATTGTTATGGGGTAGAAGTTTTATCTCGCTTAAGATGATTAACATCTTATTCTCTAATGTGTTTGAATAATTGTATTGAGCGGAATTGTTTTGTTTTTCTAAGTTGTAAAGATAAAAGACAAAGGTCCTCCTATGGGTAGGATCTATTTTAAAATGATCGACTTGAATGGGATCAAGGATCAAATGGGATATGATGCAAATGAGATGCATACGCGCAAGTTTTACGTTACGCGCAGGTTCTTCCTTTGGATGCTTATGCGATAAGATAAGATAAATGATGGTAAATATAAATTGCGGTAAATAAAAGTTGCGGATAAAGTAAAACATACACAAACGCATGAAAGCGCTAAGTGAGTGAGAGTGAATAACGTGAGCGGAGTGCAAGCGCGCGCGATTGAATTTTAGGCGAAGTTGATTAATTTTAGTCGAATTGATTTTTTTATGAGAAAAGTTATATTGTTTTTGGTGAGATTGAAAAAGTTGGATTAATTCAGATTGATTTTAAGACGAAAGTTAGATTCGTTTTAGTAAAAGTTTTATTTTATTATTATTTTGGTGGGATTTAATATAAATTAGATTTTATTGGTTTTTTATTTTAGATCAAATTGTAAATTAATTAGATTTTCTAAAAAGACACGGTTTTAAATAAAAGCCTTAATATATTAAATAAGGGGTTTTTATTTTGTATTTTTATCTTAAAAGATTAATTTAAAATGAAATGGTTTATTTTTATATAAAAGTTGTGTTGCTATTAGACACGAGATTAATTTACTTAAGAAGAAGTTTTTCCATAAAGATTGTTTTTTCATTAATATCAATACAGATCAAAATTTCTTAATAAATTAAAAGTTTTGGTTATTATTAAAAAATAAAAGTTGATTAAAATTAAAAAAAAAAACCTTTTTTTTAATTAAGAAAAAGGAGTAAGTTATTAATAAAGTGAATAAAATGAGATTAAATTATTAAATTAAAAAATCAATTAATTTAAAAACTAACTAAACAACAGTTATTTGTTATTTTTATAAAACTGATTAATAGTTAATTAATTAAAAGGATAATGACTATATTAATTAAAAAAGGATTAATTAAAGGTTAAGGATTGTGTGAGGATGCAGGGAAAGTGTTTACCGTGGAGCTGTGTTGTGGGGCGTCGGATGTGGATCTGTTGGAGATCGTGTGGATGCATTGTGTGATGTGTTGCGAGGGTGTACGTGATGTGTGTGGGTGTTTCATATGTAATTATTACAGCAAAATAGAAAGAGAGCAAAAAACAAAATCTAAAACACATTCCCTCTTTTCCCATTTCACCGTATCATCTCCTTCTCTCACTTCCATTCTTCTGCTTTGCTTTCGTCTTTCCGGCTCCGTGACCTCACCGTCTTCGTCCTCTTTGCTTCACGATTTCGTTGTTAACCTGCACACCATCAAAAATCAAACATGCAAAATTGATTTGAAAAAAAGGTTCTTTACCCAAGAAGAGAAGTCGGCGGCGGCTTGAGAATGGTGGTGGTGATGCGATGATAACTTCGGTGGTTGTTTGAGCTTCACGGCAATGGTGATTTCCAACTCTCTCTTTGCGGTAGAGATTTTTTTTGGTGTCCTTCTCTTTGAGTTTCTTCGTGCCTTTTATAGGTGAAGGTGATGGGCCTCCATTGAAGATGGCTTTTATGATTTTCCTTATTGGGTGATTCTTGTCGAGAAAGCTTGGTGAAATTGGGAAACAACTTCAATTCCTTTCTTGTTTCGTCTGATTCTGTCGAGAGAATGTTGGCTTCAATTTGGGAAGTTTTGAATCTCTCTTCTTTCGTCTTGATTTGTTGCAGGTGATGTTGATGCTGTTGCTTGCCTCTGAAGAATTACTTCTGATGAATTGCCTCTGATGAATGCCTCCGATGAATTGCCTCTGAAGAATTGCTTCTGGCGAATTGCCTCTAATGAACGCCTCTGATGAATTACCTCTGATGAACGCCTCTGATGGGTTACCTCTGAAGAATTGCTTCTGGCGAATTGACTCTAAAGAATTGCTTCTGGCGAATTGCCTCTAATAAACGCCTCTGATGAATTGCCTCTAAAGAATTGCTTTTGGCGAATTGCCTCTGAAGAACTGCTTCTGGCAAGAATTGCTTCTGATGAACTCCTCTGGTGAATTCCTCTGATAAATTCTGAGGTGCGCCTCTGATGAACTCCTCTGATGAATTCTGAAGTGCGCTTCTGATGAACACCTCTGATGAACTCTGTAGAACTGCTTCTAAAGAATTGCCTCTAGCGGATTGCCTCTGAAGAATTGCTTCTGAAGAATTGCCTCTGAAGAATTGCCTCTGAAGAATTTCTTCTGAAGAATTCCTCTGAAGAATTGCCTCTGAAGAATTCTGATGAGCTACCTCTAATGAACTCTGAAGAACTGCTTTTGAAGAATTGCCTCTGGCGGATTGCCTCTGGCAAATTGCTTCTGGGGAATTGCCTCTGAAGAATTGCTTCTGAAGAATTCCTCTGAAGAATTACCTCTGAAGAATTGCCTCTGAAGAATTGCTTCTGAAGAATTCCTGGGCTGCCTCTGAAGAATTGCCTCTGAAGAATTGTTTCTGAAGAATTCCTCTGAAGAATTTCCTCTGAAGAATTTCCTCTGAAGAATTGCTTTTGAAGAATTCCTGGGCTGTTTGTTCTTTGGTCTTGAATCAAATTGCAACACAACTAACTCCTGGACCGTATTAAAATCCCCTGTGACTTGAAGAGCTTGAACTATCTTAAACATGTCAGCCTTGACTACTTGAATTAGGAAATCTTCATATGCATAACCCTGCCATTTTGGACTTAAACTTATATGATAAGCTTGCGACCATGAAGAGCTTTATGGTGTTGATCCTAGAACGACCCAAAACGAGAAATAATTATAACAGTGGCCCAACTCAAATTGAAACCTTAAGATCAACTTGAATAAGAATCAAACGGCCATGCCCGAGACGATTGGATTATGAATGTCATCTTCACTTGACTTCAAAACACCTGCACAAATTGGTTAGGATAAACACACACACAAAGGCATAAAGATAAAGAATGCAAGAGAAAAAAACAGAGGTGGGATCTTAAGGTCAAAAATTAGGGTGTGACAGACATTTAATGTGTCTTTGTCCCTTTTACCCCTGATATGAAGAAGGAAGGTACTCCTAACCAAAGAAAGAACAAAAGAAAAGATCTCAAAATAGAAAAAATCACCAACTATGACTTTCTTGTGGCCCCGTATGACCAACATCAACGAAAGTATATATATACTTTTATTCATAAAAATGTATAATTTTAAATCAATTTCTAAATTAGTCACGTGTCTCTTAAATTTTTATTTCAACGTGCATGTCAAGTATAATGTGCAGAGTCAAACAACTAATAGCTTGTACTTACATTTCTTTCATTTCTTACAAATTTTTATTGAAATAAATTAAACATAATAGATAATTTAAGTGTAATGTTTATTAAGCTAGATCAAAATAAATCATATTTGTAAGTATTAAATTTATTCAAAATAGGCATATTACCCTTTGATTTTTCCAATTTAGTATGACTCATTTTTTATCCTATTTTTACATTTTGGACAACAGGACACTTAATATATGGAGGTAAAGTAACACTTTACAGTGAATTTGGATTTCCTTTCACATATATGAAATCTAAAAATATTTTAAATTCATTATAGAATGTATTGTTTTCAATATTTACACTTCTAAGCTATCTTAAAAGAAGAGGTTTTAAGAGACGGGGTTGCAAAAGGGCCTTCAACCAATCCTTTTGCTATCATTTTGTAAGCTACTTCGGTTAAATGGGCTTCATCCCAATTTATTTGTTTTGAAGGGTCTGAGCATACATTTGTGTTGGGACTTCCACAAGGTGTCTTTGGATTGACATTGTATGGTCCATTTGATGGACAACATGCTTTTAAAATCTCGTCCTTGTCTGAAGTAAAGCCATATTGTTGTGGTGTTTGATATAAACGTTTGGCATCGTTATAGTAATCAAAATATATTATCTTAGCTTAAGGATTTATTTGTCGTAATATCTCTATAGCATTTTTTAGTTGCTAATTAAAGTATTCCACTAGATTATTGTAAGCTATGAAGCATCCAAATTCATCATAGTCTTCTTTCTTCTTATTATCCACTGTTGACAAAAAAGCAGCATTACACCCTATTGGGAAGTTTCCAGGAACCGCTAGCTCTATGGCTCCTTCTTCAATTAATATCTGACAAATAGAAAGAAAATATAGAAAAATTATTGTTACATTTATTCATGTCCATGCTTCACTTGATTAATTATAAGTTCTAATGTTTAGATCAAATATTCAAATAATTAATTTTGACATAACATACAGAACTAGCATTTGCAATTGCTTCAACCATGAAAGGGACAATTTCTTGAATTTCTGTAACAGTTTTATCGAGATGAAACAAAATATCATTTCCACCAATCTCTCCAACAAGAAACAATGAATTTTTAAAGTATCCATCGCACTCTGTTTCATATGAGAAAAATAGTTGTGTTAAGAATATTGAGAAGACGTCATGTATTTGACACAAGTAAAATAATCAATAAGTTATTATATAACCTTCTTTGGTTTTGCAAATGGATGATTTTAACTCCTTAAACCAACCAATTTGGACACTTAATGAGTTATCTGTCCCTGGTGGAGTGACTCTGTGACGTTTAAACCAACCAACCAATTGTACAAATAAAATATTTTAGAGTATTTTCTAGTCTTTTTATTTCTTTTTTCTCTCACACTTAAAAACACTATTGAAATCATTTAAAATAATAATATACGAGTAAAAGTACTGATAAAATCTATGATCAACCGTCCATTCGACAATCGTCCAGCTGGATGTTTGAAATATGTTGAACCATAAGGACTATTGCTAGACATGGGAGGAAAACTCTTCATAGCATTTCCTGTGTCACCTATAGAGTCACCAAAGTTAAAGATAGATTCATATGGAAGAGGATTTGAATTTGAAACATTTACTAAAAAGCCAAATATAAAGGTGATACAAACAAGAATAAGAATTTTCATAATGTTGTTTAGGTATAGGAGACGCTTAATATTAATCTAAATGGTGATTGATGTTTCTTAAATGGGCTTTGTAAGCCTTATATATTGTCACGCCAACCATTAGTCTTGTCATATAGTAAGGATTTTATCTAGTTTTACTATTTTAATTCAAGTAAAGTTGTAATATTTGCTATTTAAGTGGTATTTTCCAATATGTTTGTTTGTTTCGAACATTATTTGCATGTGTTTTTAACTATTTTGATTTTCATAAAGCTTAATTATAGATGTTTAACCAACTATTTAGATTTTCATTTGTTTATTCTATAAAAAAAATTGTTTTATGGTGCTTGTTTACATCTATACTCTATATAACAAGATCCAAACACTAAAACTAGAGATAATAACCATTTCTTAATACACATAACTATAATGTGATTTCTCCCTCCACACATTCCATAACTACAAAACAATGTTAAAGACTATCATTCTTATTGGAACCATACATTAATTTATTAAAGTATATCTAAGAATGTACAAAGTGTTTATAAGATTAATATAATATTTTCAAAGTAACACGTGTTATATTATGTGTATATCATCTAAGAAATTATTGAAAAATATCATTGATATAGTAGTTAGTGAAATAGTTTAGTAGGTTGAGATATAATCATTAAGAGTATAAAAATATCAGTAATATTTCATTAATATTCTATAGTTTTAAATGACATATAATATAAGACAAATTTAAAAATTACATTTAATATAGAATAAATGGAGATTTTGTCTTTAATATACATCTAACCTCCCATTTCACCTTATATTTATGTTTGTTAATTTTGTAGTTTCAAGATATCATAACTATATCTTGTAAAAAAAATTATCATAATTATATGTTACCTTATCCATTGTGTCTGATACACCAATTTCATCCAATATAAAAATTTAATCAGCATTGTAGGTTGTCTGTCGCACATATAATTGGATAAAAGATGTATCATTTTTAAAAAATAAAATAAAAAGGTATCATTTGCTTATTTTGTGATTTCTATAAAAAAGTATAATGCAAATTCATAAATCCACATTTGATCAAACAAGTTGAAATAATGGTTAAATGTATATGATGCTTGCTCTAGCTAGTGGAAAGATGTGTTATTATTGAGAAACTAGAGCGAAGACATGCTAGTTAGTATATTATGCTTTAAATTTGATTTTTATAAGCTATGTGGTCTTGTGTATAATTTATTTTATTTTCGCCAACAAGATTATTGTAATGTCCAAAATTTTACCCTAAATCAATGTACTAATCTAAGAATTATCAATTAGGTAAATTTAGAGGTATCAAAGACCCTTTTGGAATAGAGTTGCTTGTGTAGGGAAAAATACTCTTTTCACTAGAATAATGTTTTAATCCTAGAGTTTGGAGAACTCAACATTTTTACAAGGTTTATGAGAAGAAGAGGAATTCCATGTCATTGGAAAAGGGTGGTTTTTCTCTTACTCAAGTGTAGAAGTGGAAGAATCAATATTTTATTTCATCCACATTCGTCTTCTCATTGAATTTAGAAGCAAGGATCTAAGATGGATTTTTAAGCTAGTTTATGATCATGGATTAACATTATGAAATTGGACTAGCATATAATAGTACACCATCTTAAATTTTTAACTAGTCGCATGCTATTTATAGGAAATGTGATTTTGAGTTGTTGTGTACTTCTGTGATTGTGAAGTTTTTGTATGCTTAGAGTAAAATGTAAATAACGATTCTATGTATAATTGATTCTAAGATCATGTCTATATGATATATATGAGTGGGAGAGGTCAATGTGGTTAAGAGATGAATTTTATGTTGTAACACTTCTAATTTTGGAGTTGTGGTGCTTTTATTCGAATTAAGGGCCTGCTTGATTTGAATCAGGAGGTGATTTCTACATTTCTGGTGGTCGTATTTGAATTAAGAGGGTGCCAGATTTAAATCAAGACTGATTCTAATTGAAATCAGTGGCGATCTTTCTATTTGGTTTTTAATTCTGGCTATCCAATTTGAATCTAGGAATTTTTTAATTCGAATCATAAACTTAGAATTTGACAAGAACTCTAATTTTCTTGTCCTAAACGCTATTTTTAGCTTAGTTATTGGTCATTTTCCTTAAGGTAATGGTCATAGCCTTATGATAGATTAGGGTTGGACTTAAATCAAGACCATTCAAGGATTGAATAACTTAGTTTCAAGGAACCCTTGAATGCTAAGAATATGTTAGATAATTAACATTAACTTGTCTAATAAGGTAAATAACTTGACTGATCATTGAGATGCAACGAAGTAATGTGATAACATTTTAGGACGACATCTAGTACGTGTGTGTTTATATATATATATATATATATATATATATATATATATATATATATATATATATATATATATATATATATATATATATATATATATATATATATATATATATATATATATATATATATATATATATATATATATATATATATATATATATATATATATATATATATATATATATATATATATATATATATATATATATATATATATAGAGAGAGAGAGAGAGAGAGAGAGAGAGAGAGAGAGAGAGAGAGAGACATCTCATACAAGTGTTGGATTATAAAATTAAGTAGTGGTTACAATGATCCAATTGGAGGATGTGTGGTTTTATCCTAGTGACTTACAGAAGGATACGTGATTTATCTTGGTACTTAACTAGATAGTATGCAATTTGTCCTAACGATTTAGGTAGAGAAATATGTGTTTTATTATAATATTCCCAATGACGAATATGTGATTTATCCATGTGAGGATAAGTGATTTATTTTGGTGATCTGGTTATGTGAATATATGATCTATCTTATGAATAAGTTGTAGGGCATGTGATTTGGCACGCTTAACCAATAGGGTAGTATCTGATTTATTCATCTACTTCAATTGGTATATATGAAGATTTATCCTACAATCATATTATGTTAATAAGTATAAGATCGTTTGTCTTATGATGTGTATTGAGTAGGCATGTGAATCAGGAGGAGTTAAGGTATTATATAAGAGCCCTCTAAGATTACGATCTCACCTAGGGGTGGAAAAATGGGTCCCCGCCCCGCCTTAAGTCCGCTAAAAAAGGGGGGTGGGTGTGCAAGCCCGCTAAGTGAAATTGGGCTTTAAAATATAGCTTGCCCCGCCAAGGTGGCAGGTTGGAAAGCTACAAGCTTGCCTGCCTATTTATTTATTTATTTATTATTTTCATTTTTTTAATAGAATAATAGGTTTATTTTTACATATCAATTAGATTTTTCACTTAGAGGCCTTAGTAGGTATATTACGTTATATGTGAAGGTGAGAAAATACTTAGAAGGGGGTTGAATAAGGATTTAGAAAATATTATGGCAATAAAAACACAATGATTTTTATCCTGGTTCGTTGAACTCAACAAATCCAGTTCACCCTATCGAGAGTGATTTGTCTTTCTTCACAAGGACTTAATCCATTATAATCAAACTGATTACAATAACAACCACTAAGAACAACTATTCTTAGTCTTCTCAAGAACTACTGACCACAACTTGGTCTTCTCAAGGAACTTTTACAATCAAATGTAAAACTAAACAAGTGTTTAAATGCTTCTAAGAAAGTTGTATCACAACTGTGATTTACACTTAAGTTTAAGAACTTATGAAATAAATTCAGCAAGGAATAATAATTTGTATGAGAGCTTTTCAATGAATTTTTGTCAAAGTATATCAATGTTCGTCTGTATTCGTCAACAGAAGAAAGTTGTTGAAGACTTGCTTTTATAGGCACAAAAGTCCAAGACGTTGCAAGCTTGAAGACCGTGTACTGCAAAGTAGTTGTAGCCTTTTGTCTTCACATCACTTGACATTTCCTAGAAGTAGAACATTCAGAGAAATCCTTTTTGCCTGAGTTCTTGTGTCTAGCATAAAAGAGGAAAGAGTCATTTGGCATAACCAACGAATATATCTTCAAATAATCTTCTTCAAATAATCTTATTCAACAAGTTTCTAATTCTCAGTAATTAACATCAGAGCCTTGAGTGATCAGAGTCTTGATGTCTTCAGAGTTTGTTGTATCATAGTGTTGCAGCAAGTGTGCTTCGGCGCGAGATTAATTAGAGCAGAGTTTGGAGATCAGATCCTCAGTACTTGCAGCGTACAGTACTATCAGAGTCTTCTGAAAAACAGTGCTTGAAACTCTTCATACAAAGTCTTCAGTTTATGCTTCAGATGCTTTTGTAGCTTCTGCTTCAGATCCTTTTGTAGGCAGCGCTCAGAGTCTTCTGTAGGCAGCCCTCAGAGTCTTCTAAGAGATGCTTATGACGCTTTAGAGCCTTGCGTAGTTCAACGTTCAGATCCATTTTTGCTTTCAGAAGAATATTAAATTTAATATCTGCAGCAAAAATACTTGAACAAATTTAGAGTATATAATTTCTTAATACAAAATTTCGTAAGTGTTATCATCAAAACATAGAGATATAACTAAGAACCAATATGTGTTCTAACAATCTCCCCCTTTTTGATGATGACAAAAACATAAGAAATTTTGTTCAATAAAGAGATAATTATAACTCCCCCTGAGATTATGAATCTCCCCCTGAATTCAATACTTAGAAAGAATAGAAACTTCCCTTTTTGCATGAGTATTCTTTTTAGAATCAGAGCCTGATTGTTCCAAAAAAAATTAGAGCTTGATTTGGATGAACGTTTCAGAATCAGAGCCTGATTGGTTAAAACTTGATCTGGGGATCTCAGAGTTACTTTAAAGAATTTTGTCAGATTTATCAATAATTCTGAAATACTAAAAGTTCACGTTAGTTATAATTTGATATGTCTGAATTCCATTCAGGTAAAGTTTATTTGAACAGTCAGAATTTCATTTTCTCCCCCTTTTTGTCATAATCAAAAAGAAAACTTTTAAAGACACGTAAAAGGAAACAGAGAGAAAAGATACAGCCAAATAGAGAAAACATTCAAATTCATTCATTCATTCAAATATTCAGATAGAACAGACAAAACATTAGATGATAAATTTAAAACAAGTGCTCAAACATCAGATACAGAAAACATAAATCTAGGGTTGTTTGGAGAGAAGCATCTTCAGAAGGTGAGTCATCTCAGATGAAGATTGTTCTTGCTTAGACATTCATTTTTCAATGTTCTCAGTCTTCTGATCTTACCTTGCCATCCAGGATTTGATCTCAGATTGACCAACTTCTAGCACATCAATCTTATCTTCTAATTCTGGGTTCTCTTTCTTGATCTCAGAAGAAGTAGACGGAGCAGATTCTGATGTAGGAGCAGGAGAAGAGTAAATTTCCATGGGAGTTGTAGAGTCTGGAGCCACAGATGCAGAGGGTTTGTCCATAGTTGTCAGAGCCAAAGGATTCTCTTCCAGAATGACTTCAGAAGCAGATCCTTTAATAGTTTTTGTAGCAGATACTCTAGAAGATGAAGGTACATCCTCAAGAAGCAAAGGTGCAGATCTTTTCATATTCCATAGCATGGTTCTGGCAGTCTCAGCAAATCTGATCTTTGCATCATCATAGCAAACACTCTTTAGATTTGAAGCAACAGTGTTGAATCTGGAAATGAAGCTATTCCAAATAGCATCATATTCATCTGCATTCATGGTTGACAGACATCTCTTCTTCACAGAGCCTAAATTCATCCTTATTTCTTTCATAAAATTAGCAAATAGAATATCAACATTTAGCCTAGGTTTTGGTTTAAGAAAGGCTTCCAGAGTGGATGGTTTGATTTTCTTTGGTGGAGGTGGTATGGTGAAAGTTGGAATAATAAACAGAGGATGAGGATAAGAAGGAAAAGATGGATGGTCAGATGATGAAGTAAAGGTTTTGAATCTGGATGAAGTGTGAAACAGAAATGGTTTTACACTTGATGCAGAGGGAATGACATCAAATTTTGTGGAAGTGTAGGGAATAAAAATAGATTTATCAGAAAGTAGAGATTCTGATGGTATGATATCTGGTAGTTCTTTTAGGTAGGCTTGAAGTACAGATGGTAGAATAGTTGAAGAACTAGGTTTGTATAGAGTGGTAGAGTCAGATGGTTCTATTCTGGTATAAAAGTTTTTAATCTTTAGACCAGAAGGAAGGGGATCAGAGGGATGTGGTTTAAAGGATGCAAATGAAACAAACTCAGATGTTCTGGGTTTAGGTTTTGGAGTGGGTTTAGGAATGACAACATCAGATCAAATAGATGGATCTGGTTGTTTAGGTTCATATCCTCAGAGAGAGGGGGTGAGCTGACTTCTGGATGAACATCAGATTTAGATGAATCAGATGAGGTAGATGAGTGACAGGATGTGGAAGATATGCCAAACATAATTTTGAGGGGTTGGATGTCCAGAACCTCAGAATCAGGTACGATTGATTCAGTAGGTTTGGGTTGTTCTGGTTGAGGATTAGGTTGTGGATTGGAAGGTATAGATTTTGGTGGTTCAGATACAATGGGTTCATATGGTATTGGTTCAGGTACAGAAGTTTGTTGAAGTTCAGGTTGTTGTGGAGAAGGTTCTTGAGGTGTTGGAGTTGGTTTTGCTGGTTTTTTTGTTTGTGGTTCAGATGAAGGAAGGTCAGATGATTGTAATGGTGTTTTGTCAAATGCAGTTTGTGTTGAGGATGGAGGTGGTTGTACAGATGATTGAGATGGTACAGGAATGGTTTGAGTTTGAGAAGAAGGGGGTTCAGGAATAGAACTAATTGTTGATAATTCTACTGTAATTTCAGAAATAGAAGGTAAGGATTTTTTAGTACCTCTTATCCTGATGCGTTTGCGAGGTGCAGAAGGAGCTTCTCCAGACACTTTCCTTTTCTTTTTCTTCTGAGGCTCTTCAGAATGTTTCTGTTTCTTTTGAGGTTCTTCAGAAATTTCTTCCTTCTTCTGAGGTTTTCAGAAGTTATCTGCTTCTTCTGAGGTGAGCCTGCAGCTTCTTCTTTTTCTAACTCTTGTTTTCTCTGCCTCTTATGTTCTGCATAGAGATCTGGCATTGGTTCACGGTTTAGAAATCCTTCTGGAAGTGGAATTCCTTGTTCCATACATGATCCAACAAATTTGACCAGAACTTCCTTTGGTTCTTCTGCATAAAACATTGGGAAGTTTTCTACCAGAATTCTTCGTTTGCTTACTTCTTCTGTGTTTAGTTTGTCAGAAGCAGAAGTAAGTTCATCAATAACTTTCAGGCTCTGTAAGCTTTTAGCGTTCACAACTTTTCCCATAATGGATGTAAGTTCCTCTTTCAATCCAGCCACATGCAGATGCTCCACCAGACCATTCTCTGTCAGAATGTCTGAAATCAACCTTCCACAAGGGATCCAATTTCTACCCTTTGTATGTTTTGTCTTCATGTCTTCTCTAAATGCCTTGACATGATTCCAAAGATGAGAGAAGAGCAGATGAGGCAGATCTACCTTTTTGCTCTGACTGAGACAACGCATGAATTAAAGTTAATCATTGTTGACATAGTCAGGTGAATTGGTAGATTTTATGTGGTGAATGCAACCCATGAAGATTTTGGCCCAGATCTTGTAATTGGGTTTTAGATCTTTGAACTTGTTAGAGGGTTCTCCAGAAGCAATCACCTCTTCATAAACAGCATTCATGTTGACACGTCCATTCAGATGAGAAACTCAATCAATTTCCTCATATCCAATGAGTTTCCTTATTAGATCTTCTGTAATCACAATTTCCTTTCCCGGAACTGATGGCACAATGAACTTGGGATAATCATGAGCATGAATCCAGAACTCCTTCACTAAAACTGGATAAACTGGTCCAAACAATTTGTCAAAGTACTTGGTCCATCCTTGAGCATCAATGATGGAACGCAGATTAAATCTATTTGCAGCCAGAGAAGCAAAATCAACCAAATATTTTTACACAACACTTCCAGTTTCTCAACAGGTGTGAGATTCGTTCTAACAGGTTGCTTGAAAGGAACAACACTCAGATTTGAAGATGAAACTGCTGCCATTGTTGATTGGAATTGAGCTGAGGTTGAAGATGATGTGGCCATTGTTGAAGATGATGAAGGTTTAGGGTTTAGATGAAGGCTAAAGAGCAAGCAGAAATGCATAAACGTGTTTGTGAGAGTGAAAAGTGTGAAATGTTGAGATTTGTGGAATTTATAGAGAAATTTAGGATTCTGAGATTTTGGGGGAAAACCAAGAAACCAACTATTCAAACGTTACCTCAAACGTCTGTTCAGTATTGTGCACTCCATCTTCTCAGATTCTGAGTGACACATGTTTGCTTGCATGTACTTCTGAAAAAAAATTGAGAAATGAAACGTTAACTAACGTTCAGATCCTCTGAGATTGGTTAGTTCAGATACACACAGAAATAATAATTCAAGAAATAAAATGAAAGACAGATGAAATACTTCAGATCTTAAACATTTTGCATCTGAGAAATTTGCTTCTGATAAATATTATTCTGGACAAAATTCCATACCAATATTTTTCAGAATAAAATTGAACCTATCTTCAGCAAGGGGTTTTGTGAAAATATCAGCCCATTGGTGATCTGTATCAACAAAGTCTAATTTTATAATACCCTTCTGAACATAGTCTCTGATGAAGTGATGTTTAATTTCTATATGCTTAGCCTTAGAGTGTAAAATAGGGTTTTTAGACAATCATATAGCAGAAGTATTATCACATAATATATTACTCTCAAAGATTTGATAGTCTTCTAGCTGACCTTTCATCCAGAGCATTTGTGTGCTACATCCAGCAGCAGCAATATATTCTGCCTCTGTAGTTGATAGAGCAATTGTAGGTTGTTTCTTGCTGTACCAGGAGATTAAATTTCTTCCCAGAAATTGACAACTTCCATAAGTACTTTTTCTTTCAACTCTGTCTCCAGTGTAATCAGCATCACAGAATCCAACTAGTTTAAATTCATCAGATTTTCTGTAACACAAACCCACATTAGAAGTACCTTTCAGATACCTTAGAATCCTCTTAACAACTGTTAAGTGTGATTCTCTAGGATCTGATTGGAATCTTACACACAAGCATACACTGAATAAAATGTCAGGTCTAGAAGCAGTTAAGTATAGAAGAGATCCTATCATACCTCTGTAGAGTTTCTGATCTACTTTCTTACTTATCTCTTCCTTACCAAGAGTGCTTGTTGGATGCATAGGAGTCTTTGCCATCTTACTATCAGTCATGTTGAACTTCTTCAGAAGCTCTTTTACATATTTAGTCTGATGAATGTAAGTGCAATCTGGAGTCTGGTTGACTTGAATTCCCAGAAAGAATCTCAATTCTCCCATCATGCTCATCTCAAATTCATCCTGCATACATTGAGCAAACTCCTTTCCTAGCGTAACATTTGTAGATCCAAATATAATATCATCCACATATATTTGACAAATTAACAGATCTTTCTTAAATGTTTTACAGAAGAGAGTTGTGTCCACTTTGCCTCTGATAAAAAATTTCTCCATAAGAAAATTACTTAATCTCTCATACCAAGCTTTGGGAGCTTGTTTTAAACCATAAAGAGATTTCTTAAGTTTAAAAACATGTTCTGGAAATTTATCACTTTCAAAACCAGGAGGTTGGTGAACATAAACTTTTTCTTCTATAATTCCATTTAGAAAGGCACTTTTAACATCCATCTGATATAGAGTGATGTTATTTTGTGCAGCAAAAGAAATGAGTAAATGGATAGACTCTAACCTGGCCACAAGAGCATAAGTCTCTGTGTAATCAATTCCTTCGTGTTGGCTATAACCTTGAGCAACAAGCCTTGTTTTGTTTCTTTCAACTTCTCCTTTTTCATTCAACTTGTTTCTGAAGACCCATTTAGTTCCAATTATGTTAAATCCTTTTGGTCTTGGAACTAAATCCCAAACGTCATTTCTTGTAAATTGATTGAGCTCTTCTTGCATGGCAATTATCCAGTCATTGTCTTGCAGAGCTTTATCTACAGAGGTTGGTTCAATAACTGACACCAAACCAAATAATGACGCTTCAGATGATCTGAGGTAGGATCTTGTTCTTATAGGGTCATCCTTCTTTCCAATGATCACATCCTCTGGGTGAGAGGCCTTGATTCTGGAAGATGATCCTCTAACATTTGATTCTTCAGAAATATTCAAGTTGTTCATTTGAGAAGCTAAAGGATTTGCATCTGGCGTTGCTTCTGGCTCTTTCACTTGAACCTTTTCTGCCTCTGAGCCTTCAGAGCCTGTGAGAATTACTTCTCTATCTGCAGAACTTTCAAACTGCTTTGGCTTTTGAATGCCAAGCTTATCATCAAATCTAACATGTATATATTCCTCCATAATCTGTGTTTCAGTATTGTATACTATGTAGCCTTTAGAGCGTTCAGAATACCCAAGCATGAAACACTTATGTGCTTTAGAGTCAAACTTGTTTAGATTCTCTTTAGTGTTCAACATATAACATATACATCCAAAAGGATGAAAATAAGAAATGTTGGGCTTTTTGTTCCTCCACAATTCATAGGGAGTCTTTTCCAGAAGAGGTCTTACAGACACTCTGTTCTGAATGTAACAAGTTGTGTTTATTGCTTCTGCCCAAAAATGCTTTGCCAGATTAGTCTCTTTGATCATGGTTCTGGCCATTTCTTGCAAAGTTCTATTTTTCCTCTCTACAACTCCATTCTGTTGTGGAGTTCTAGGGCAGGAGAAATCATGAGCAATGCCATTTTCATTAAAATATTTTTCAAAATATTTGTTTTCAAATTCGCCACCATGATCACTTCTGACTTTAACAATTTTAAAATCTTTATCATTCTGGACTTGTTTGCAGAAGTCAAAGAACATAGAATGTGACTCATCCTTGTGTTTCAGGAATTTCACCCATGTCCATCTGCTATAGTCATCAACAATGACTAATCCATACTTCTTGCCTCTGATGGATGCAGTTTTCATTGGTCCAAACAGATAAATGTGAAGTAACTCTAATGGTCTTGAAGTTGAAACAACATTCTTAGTTTTAAAAGAAGATTTTGAAAATTTTCCTTTTTGACATGCTTCACAAAGAGCATCTAATTTGAACTTCAACTTAGGAAGTCCTCTAACCAAATTGAGTTTATTAATCTGAGATATACGTCTCATATTAATATGCCCCAATCTTCTGTGCCAGACCCATTGCTCATCATTAACAGACATAAGGCATTTAACATTTTGAACCTTAAGTTCTGAAAGATTGATTTTGTAAATATTGTTTTTCCTCTTTCCATTAAATAGGATTGAGCCATCCTTCTGACTAACAGTTTTGCAACATTTTTTATTAAAGATTATGTCATAACCATTGTCACTTAATTGACTTATGGATAATAGATTATGCTTTAATCCTTCTACAAGTAAAACATTAGATATAGAGGGAAGGTTACCATTGCCAATAGTACCAGAGCCAATAATCTTGCCCTTCTAATTCCCTCCAAACTTCACGTCTCCTCCAGATTTAAGCTCCAGGCTTTGGAACATAAACCTTTCTCCCATCATGTGACGTGAGCAGCCAGAGTCCAGGTACCATGACTGGCATCTTGACTTTGCTGCTAAATACATATGCAACAGGGATTATCTTATCCTTAGGTACCCAGATCTTTTTGGGTCCTTTTGGGTTAGTTGCCTTAAAATTTTGTCTGAACTTCTGTCTTTTTACAACAGTTTTGTTCTGACTAACTTTTGGTTTAAATACAGGAACGTGGTGATCAAAACGTGTGTGTTTAATGTCATTCAGATGACCGAACTTAAAATGAGAATATAAGGGAGTCTTCTTAATGATAATTTTATCAACAGGCATTGGATTTAAATCCTTTCTAGAGGAAGATTCATATCCAATTCCTTTCCTGTTGTTTCTGCTAACTCCATAGATCATTGAAGCCATCTTGCTTCTATCTATGCTTTTAGCCAGAAACTTCTGAAAACTGTAGTCATATTCTTCTAAAATATTTTTTCATTTTGACTTAGTTTCATATTCAGAGTCTTGTTGAGCTTTTTCAAAATTGTTTTTCATTTTCAAATTGTTTTCTTTGAGCTCAGCAACTTCTGACTTTAACAGACTATTCTCAAATTCAAGATTGCATTTAAGCTTCTTGCATTTGAGCTTAATCTGGTTATAGTTTTTCAGGACTTCTGATAAAACTTTAATAAGTTCTTCCCTAAAGAGATCAGAAAGTACCTCTTCTGAGTCAGATTCAGAATCAGATTCAGATCCAGATGATCCTTCATCCTGATCTTCTACTCCAGCCATCAATGCCATGTTAGTGCATTCTTCTTCTGACTCTGATGAAGATTCAGATGCATCTGTATCATCCCATGTAGCCATCAGAACTTTCTTTTTATGCTCAGGCTTCCTTCTAGGCTTTTCCTTATGAAGCTTTGCGCATTCATTCTTGTAATGACCAGGTTCCTTGCACTCATAGCAAACAACCTCCTTCTTTCCAGATCTTTTGTGTCCAAAGGACTCTTTGCGTTGATCTGGCTTCTTGAAGTTCTTGAACTTCCTCTGTTTGTGCTTCCAGAGTTTGTTGATTCTTCTGGACAGCAAGGACAGTTCATCTTCTTCTTCAGAGGAAGACTCTTCAGAACTTTCTTCTAACACCTTCAATGCTTTAACAGATTTTTTAGATTTTAAAGCAATTGACTTACCTTTCTTTTGAGGCTCGTCTTCTTCAAGTTCAATTTCATGGCTCCTCGGTAAGCTGATCAGTTCTTCCAATGTGATCTTGTTCAGATCCTTTGCTAGCTTCAGAGCAGTGACCATAGGTCTTCATATGATGGGCAAGCTTCTGATGATCTTCTTCACATGATCAGTAGTTGAATAGCCTTTATCCAGCACTTTTAATCCAGCTGTGAGGATCTGGAATCTAGAGAACATAGCTTCTATAGATTCGGATTCTTCCATTTTAAAGGCTTCATACTTCTGGATCAGCGCCAGAGCCTTGGTCTCTTTAACTTGTGAGTTCCCTTCATGTGTCATCTTCAAAGACTCAAACAAATCAAATGCAGTTTCTCTGTTGGTAATCTTCTCATACTCAGTATGAGATATAGCATATAATAAGATTGTTCTAGCTTTGTGATGATTTCTGAACTCCTTCTTCTGGGCTTCAGTCATAGATTTTCTATCAATTTTCTTGACATCCCCATCAGTGGGGTGAACATAACCATCAATGACTAAGTCCCATAGATTAGCATCATAACCAAGGAAGAAACTCTTTATTCTGTCCTTCCAATAGTCAAACTTCTCCCCATCAAACATAGGGGGTTTTATGTTGATTCTATCCCTTTCTTCATATCTGTTGTTGTTGTTAGATGTTGAAGCTTCAGCCATAATATCAACCAAGAATATATATCAAAGTTTTCTCAACTGGATCTTTTCTGTTCACGGTGAAGTGATAGCACACACAGAACCGGAGCTCTGATGCCAATTGAAGGTGAGAAAATACTTAGAAGGGGGGTTAAATAAGGATTTATAAAATATTATGGCAATAAAAACATAATGATTTTTATCCTGGTTCGTTGAACTCAACTAATCCAGTCCACCCTATCAAGAGTGATTTGCCTTTCTCCACAAGGACTTAATCCACTATAATCAAACTGATTACAACAACAACCACTAAGAACAACTGTTCTTAGTCTTCTCAAGAACTACTTACCATAACTTGGTCTTCTCAAGGAACGTTTACAATCAAATGTAAAACTAAACAAGTGTTTAAATGCTTCTATAAAAGTTGTATCACAACTGTGATTTACACTTAAGTTTAAGAACTTATGAAATAAATTCAGCAAAGAATAATAATTTGTTGAGAGATTTTCAATGAATTTTTGTCAAAGTATATCAATGTTCGTCTGTGTTCGTCAATAGAAGAAATTTGTTGAAGGCTTGCTTTTATAGGCACAGAAGTCCAAGACATTGCAAGCTTGACGACCGTGTACTACAAAGTAGCTGTAGCCTTTTGTCTTCACATCGCTTGACCTTTCCTAGAAGTAGAATGTTCAGAGAAATCCTTTTTGCCTGAGTTCTTGTGTCTAGCATAAAAGAGGAAAGAGTCATTTGGCATAACCAACGGATATATCTTCAAATAATCTTCTTCAACAAGTTTCTAATTCTCAGTAATTAGCATCAGAGCCTTAAGTGATCAGAGTCTTGATGTCTTCAGAGTTTGTTGTATCAGAGTGTTGCAGCAAGTGTGCTTCAGCATGAGATTAATTAGAGCAGAGTTTGGAGATCAGATCCTCAGTACTTGCAGCATACAGTACTATCAGAGTCTTCTAAAAAACAGTGCTTGAAACTCTTCATACAAAGTCTTCAGTTTATGCTTTAGATGCTTCTGTAGCTTCTGCTTCAGATCCTTCTGTAGGCAACGCTCAGAGTCTTCTGTAGGCAGCGCTCAAAGTCTTCTAAGAGATGCTTCAGAGCCTTGCGTAGTTCAACGTTCAGATCCATTTTTGCTTTCAGAAGAATATTAAATTTAATATCTGCAGCAAAAATACTTGAACAAATTTAGAGTATATAATTTCTTAATACAAAATTTCGTAAGTGTTATCATCAAAAGATAGAGATATAAGTAGGAACCAATATGTGTTCTAACAATCTCCCCCTTTTTAATTATGACAAAAACATAAGAAATTTTGTTCAATAAAGAGATAATTATAACTCCCCCTGAGATTATGAATCTCCCCCTAAATTGAATACTTAGAAAGAATAGAAACTTCCCTTTTTGCATGAGTATTATTTTTAGAATCAGAGCCTGATTGTTCCAAAAAAAAATTAGAGCTTGATTTGGATGAACGTTTCAGAATCAGATCCTGATTGGTTAAAACTTGATCTGGGGATCTCAGAGTTACTTTAAAGAATTTTGTGAGATTTATCAATAGTTCTGAAATACTAAAAGTTCACGTTAGTTATAATTTGATATGTCTGAATTCCATTCAGGTAAAGTTTATTTGAACAGTCAGAATTTCATTTTCTCCCCCTTTTTGTCATAATCAAAAAGAAAACTTTTAAAAACAAGTAAAAGGAAACAGAGAGAAAAGATACAGTCAAATAGAGAAAACATTTAGATTCATTCATTCATTCAAATATTCAGATAGAACAGACAAAACATTAGATGATAAATTTAAAACAAGTGCTCAAACATCAGATACAGAAAACATAAATCTAGGGTTGTTTGGAGAGAAGCATCTTCAGAAGGTGAGTCATCTCAGATGAAGATTGTTCTTGCTTAGACATTCATTTTTCAATGTTCTCAGTCTTCTGATCTTACCTTGCCATCCAGGATTTGATCTCAGATTGACCAACTTCTAGCACATCAATCTTATCTTCTAATTCTGGGTTCTCTTTCTTGATCTCAGAAGAAGTAGACGGAGCAGATTCTGATGTAGGAGCAGGTGCAGAGTAAATTTCCATGGGAGTTGTAGAGTCTGGAGCCACAGATGCAGAGGGTTTGTCCATAGTTGTCAGAGCCAAAGGATTCTCTTCCAGAATGACTTCAGAAGCAGATCCTTTAATAGTTTTTGTAGCAGATACTCTAGAAGATGAAGGTACATCCTCAAGAAGCAAATGTGCAAATCTTTTCATATTCCATAGCATGGTTTTGGCAGTCTCAGCAAATCTGATCTTTGCATCATCATAGCAAACACTCTTTAGATTTGAAGCAACAGTGTTGAATCTGGAAATGAAGCTATTCCAAATAGCATCATATTCATCTGCATTCATGGTTGACAGACATCTCTTCTTCACAAAGCCTAAATTCATCCTTATTTCTTTCATAAAATTAGCAAATAGAATATCAACATTTAGCCTAGGTTTTGGTTTAAGAAAGGCTTCCAGAGTGGATGGTTTGATTTTCTTTGGTGGAGGTGGTATGGTGAAAGTTGGAATAATAAACAGAGGATGAGGATAAGAAGGAAAAGATGGATGGTCAGATGATGAAGTAGAGGTTTTGAATCTGGATGAAGTGTGAAACAGAAATGGTTTTACACTTGATGCAGAGGGAATGACATCAAATTTTGTGGAAGTGTAGGGAATAAAAATAGATTTATCAGAAAGTAGAGATTCTGATGGTATGATATCTGGTAGTTCTTTTAGGTAGGCTTGAAGTACAGATGGTAGAATAGTTGAAGAACTAGGTTCTTATGGAGTGGTAGAGTCAGATGGTTCTATTCTAGTATAAAAGTTTTTAATCTTTAGACCAGAAGGAAGGGGATCAGAGGGATGTGGTTTAAAGGATGCAAATGAAACAAACTCAGAGGGATGTGGGTTAAACCTTACTTCTAGCAGTTAGGTGTATTGTTGCTCGACCATTGGAGACTTAGGCGTTACCTATTTGTGGTAGAACCAAGAGTTAACAACACTCTCTTTGAAAATGGTTTTTAATTAATCCCGAAGGATAAAAAGGTTTGATTTTTGTTTTTGAGACTTTTATGAAGAAGAAGTGAATTGAATTGTGTTTGTAATTCATGTTTCACTAAAGACTATGACTTAGGAGCGAATGCGTTGCATATCGTCCAAAGGACATACACTAAACACTCTAGACGGTATGAGAGGAGGCCCCCCAATCATCATTTCCCAAATGCTTAAGGCTCGTAGCGTACAACACTCATTATCCTTTATTACATGTTTTGAAGAAGTTTTGAGATGAGAAGAGAGGAAACACAACTAAGGGGAAACTAACTCAACCCTAATGTTATCATGCAAAATGGACCTAAAGTTGGGATTGAAAGGGAAATCTACCCTAATGTTAGCATGCTTGGATTGAACACTTAATGTCTCTCATACTCCCCAAAGGGACTAGGAATCCTAAGGGATCATGGCAAAGGAAACCAAGTAAACACAAGATAAACCAATCACAAGTGAAAAGGAAGAAAGGGATGCAAACATGAAATGCAACACAAAGAAAAGAGGGGGGGAAAAGTATGGGGCAGCAACCACCACAAGCACATCTCAACCTCTTAAATGAAAACAAAAATATGCAAAGCAAAAGAAGAATGCAAGCAAAAAGATGAACACTTATCACTTTGAACAACAACTACAAAAGTATGCATTCAAGTGGAAATCGAACACACATGTCGAAGAAATCATGATTAAATAATCAAGAACAGCAACACAATATCCAAACATCTCACTCAAATGCATCATACTGATCCATGAAGATTCAAAGTGAAATGATACCCAAAACAAGCTCAAAAACAGCAAACATGACATTCTGGTTCAGTGTTAATCGGTTAACACATATGGTTAATCGATTAACCAGTTAAAAATGTTTGAAAATTTGAAATTTTGCACTGGTTAAGTGATTAACCAGTTTGCACTGCAACTGGTTAACCGATTAACACTGTACCAGAGGTAGAAAACAGCAGCTCAAAAGCACTTTTCAGCAATTAATTACTTCTCCAATAATCCAGATGATCACATAATCAATTATGCATGAAATTAACACCAGAAAACAGTTATCCAACAGCATGTAAACATGTTCAAACAATAAGATCATGAATCACATGGATCAAACATAAAAAAAATCAATCAAAAATGAAGATCAACATGATGATTATGCAAATAAGCTTAAAAACAGAATCAGATCTAGAATTCCAACCTACAAAGCGGAGATTTGCTTTGGTAATTGTTGATTCAACTTCAATTGAGCAAATCCAAGCTAGAAATCCGGAAATCCTTCCAGATCCAAGTAATTACTTGTAGTAGAAATGAAGATCCACCAAAATCAAGCAAGAATTATCCAAATAAGCTCCTCTAGATCAACTTCAAAATTCAGATCCATAATAGCACGAAATTTGAATGGAGAATTGGAGATGATAAGGATGAAGGATGAAGGTTTTAGCTCTAGAATTCAATGATTCCAATGAAGAATCAAAGAATTCAAGGTGAGAAGAGCTTTAGTGGAGTTTGGGAGATGGAAAAGTTGAGAGCATAATTCAAGAGTGTATGAATTTTGAAAAATGAAATGGAATAATGAGGATTGTGTGTGTGAGGTTTGGAGCAAATTATTTAAATATGCTCTTGGTTAGGATCCAAATGTGGTTTGGAGTTTGGTTTGTGAAAATTTGAATGGGATTAGGAATGGGAAATTGGAGGGAACTTGAATTAATTTGAAAATTTACCAAAATTTGAAGTGGTTCTAGATTCTTCCTTTGGTGTAAAATCAATTTCTCAAGTGATCAAAATGGACCCCAAAGTGACCTCTATTGAAAACTCTCGTGCAGAGCTGAAATTGCCTTGGTTAATCGGTTAACCATATGGGTTAATCGATTAACACCTTCAAAAATTCAAATTTGACCTGATTTTGACTTGGTTAATCGGTTAACCATTTGGTTAATCGGTTAACCATTTGGTTAATCGGTTAACACCTTAAAAATTTGAGTTTTGGCGCCTTCTAGATGGAAATCTGCACATTTGCCCATTTTCATCCGTTTAAGCCATGTTCAGCCTCTGAAACTTGCTCTTGAATACTACAACCATGAGAATACTTGAGATAGCCTGAATGTTGCCTCTTGATATGAAAATATCCTGCAAAACAAAATAAAATTGATCGCTCGATCGTTGGGCAAAATAAATGCTGGAGCCGATGCTCGCTGTTTGGTCTCTCGCACCAAAGAAAACCCTGAGCCACACAAAAACCTTGATCCCCTGGCTCAAGAACAAATGCTATGACATGTAAAAATGCGAAAAATGCAAAGAAAGATAAACCAAGTACAAGAAATGGTTGGTCAAATTTTGGGGTACAACAGCTGCCCCTATTCAAGCGACTTGGACCTGAAGGGATGAAAAGCGAACGACTTTCAAACATTCAAGGTAAAAGACGGTTTAATACCAAAGAGACTGGAAAATTTCCAACCCCCAAAACGAAACTGTAGCTGAAAACACTGTTGTGGAGAGGCAAAGGTAAAATGGACGCATCCATCAAAATCACCATCTGCCGGGGTCTGGATACCGCGCGGGCGAGAGAAGATTTTATAATCTGCCAAGGTCTAGATACCCTACAGGCAAAATGAGTGAACTCGTGGGAGCCGGGGTCTGGATACCACATGGGCTCGGGAAATAACCAAAATCAGCCAGGGTCTGGATACCGCACATGCTAACGGAACAATCCGATGTGAGCCGGGGTCTGGATACCACACGGGCTCAAGAAAAAACATCATCAGCCAGGTTCTGGATACCGCACATGCTAACGGAACCATCTGATGTGAGCCGGGGTCTGGATACCACACAGGCTCAAGAAAGTCTACATCAACCAGGGTCTAGATACCGCACATGCTAATGGAACCATCCGATGCGAGCCAAGGTCTGGATAACACATGGGCTCAAGAAAGTCATTAACCGGGGTTTGGATACCACACGGGTTAATGAAAATAAACCGGTGTGAGTCAGGGTCTAGATACCACACGGGCTAACTAAAATAACCGGAGGAAGCTGGGGTCTGGATATCGCACGGGCTACCGAAAACATCATAATCTGCCGGGGTCTGAATACCGCACAGATAAAGAAGATAACAAACATCAGCTGGGGTCTGGATACTACACGAGCTGATGAAACAAAATCGGTGGAAGCCGGGGTCGGGATACCGCACGGGCTTGAGCCATTACCGTTGTCTGCTAGAGATACACCTGAAATAAGAGGTAACAACCGAGCTTATGTTTCAAATGCATATTTTTGAAAATGGCGTAATGCACCATACGAAATGGAAATGTTACGCGTTTGGTGGATGCTATGCACAATGCAAAATGCCACGACACTGAATCAACAAAACCAATGCTGAAAAGAAAAAGCCAACTCCGTCGGGGAGAAATAACACGTGCCAAGCACGATTGGACTTAAGCTGGGAAAAACGAGCCCTGGATGGCCTCCTGGAACAGAAATTTCCGAGGTAATACCGTTCTGACGAGAACAAAATTCCACTCCATTGGGGATTAACTCAAAACCTGTTTAGGAAAACTCCTTGAACGGCCTTCCAGAGTACAACTCTTCTAGGGAATAGACGACCTAACGGCGAAAGAGACCCAACCAACTGGGATCGAATCCAACCTAACGGGGAAATCAATGACTCTGCAGGGGATAACAATCAACCTTTGAGATTAATTTTGCTTCACTGGGGAAATCAGCCCTGAATGGCCTCCTAGAACACCGAAGTCCTTATAGGGTACAAAACACGCATCTGGGAGGAACTCCGTTCTGCTGAAGATAAAAAAAATCCAACCTGTCGGGGATTACTCAGCTGGGGATAACCAAACAAGATTTATCGAGGAACTATTCCAAACTCTCTCCGCTGAGGATAGAGAATAACAATCAACCCTAATCTGCTGGAAGGAAATAACTGCTCTGCTGACTTCTCCGGGGAATTAAGCAAGAGGGAAAGCAACCTCGACCTCTGCTTAGGGACGGAATCACCACTTTAAATTCTGAGTGGATACAAAGTCATAAATTTGGACTATGTGGGGAAAACAAATCCTGAACTTACTCTGCCGCTGGGAAAAGTTCCAAACTTGCATGATGGAGAAAAATCCAGTCTCGACTTGCTGGGAAGTAAGTGTATACCTACAATCTGCTGGGGATACAGGCACCTACCTGACCTGCATGAGGTATATCAATCTCGACCCTCTGGGGATTACTTACTCTACCGAATAAGCCAATCTTGAACTGCCGAGGCATGAGTGCATACAGACATTCTGCTGGGGATACGTGTACACACTCAACCCACACTCAACCGGTAGAAACAGAGCCTTGCTGAGGAAAATGAGTCTCAATTACGCGCCTTCTTTCTGTGGGGATGGTGATCCTACTGAGGATACACCTCTGAAAACTTGCCCCAAGGGTAACGACCCTGCACATGAACAAACAATAAGATATCCTGCACAAAGGAAGCTATCTTGGTCATCATTCGTGACATTGCTCAAATAAATCAAAGTTTTAATGATTATGGGCAAAGCCTGCATGTTTATGTATGCAACATTTTATCAAAACATCGGGCGTTTTTTTGCAAACAAAATAGTAAAGGTTAAAGCAAAAACAACAATTCACTTAATAGTATATGCTTTATTGACAAATGGCCTGTAAATAAGCAAGTCTTACAACAGATGCAACCGCTGAAAAGAGGAAGTTGCGCAAAAATTTACAGAAATGCACAGAAATATACAAAATGTCGGTAATATGGCACAGACAAACACCATGAGTTGATTCATCTATGACTTGCCTGACCTCTATGCTCCTCCGATACTTCATCCTCTGCAGAGATTGATTCAGATAAACGGCCCTCAAGTCCTCCCTTAGTCCACTATACTCTGAAGATCAATACGCAGACCGCAGTCATTTGCTTTTCAAATCCCTAACTTTTTCCTGAATTGCCCTTGCGGGTTTTTAGTTCACCGGGATACCCTTTTTTTTCCAAAGTCGCCTTTTCAGGTTTTCGACTTTGCGGGTTTACATTTTTCTTTTTATCCCTAACTTTTGCCCAAACCCATTCTTTTTATGGTTTGCTGGGATGCCCTTTTTTTGCCTGGCTATTCTTTTTCTTTCCAGCGGGTCTCTTTAAGTAAAGTATTTTTTAACTACGTCTGCGTTCACAAGGGATGTGAAGTCCTCACCATCCATGGTTGACAACAGCAAGGCTCCTCCAGAGAAAACCTTTTGCACGACATATGGCCCTTCATAATTGGGAGTCCATTTGCCTCTGTGATCTGTTTGTGGAGGGAGAAAGCTTCAAGGGTGCACCTTCTTATCAAAATCTTTCTTCATCCGGCTCTGATACAGTCGACCGTATGCAATGGACGCTAACTTCTTCTCATCCATCAGGCTGAGCTGATTCAATCTGTTTCTCACCCATTCTGCCTCATCAAGCCTGATGTCGACCAGAACTCTCAAAGAAGGAATCTCGACTTCTAACAGTAGGACAACTTCCATACCATACACCAGCGAGAAAGGTGTTGCCGCAGTTGAAGTACGCACCATGGTACGATATCCGTGAAATGCAAAGGGAAACATCTCATGTCAATCCTTATAGGTTACAACCATCTTCTGCATTATCTTCTTTATATTCTTGTTAGCCGCTTCAATAGCGTTGTTCATCTTCGGACGATAGGGAATTGAGTTGTGATGCTCAATTTTGAAACTCTGGCACAATTCCTTCATCATCTTGTTATTCGAGTTCGAACCATTATCAGTAATGATTCTTTCAGGCACTCTGTAATGACAGATGATGTTCTTCTAGATAAACCGGGCTACCACTTGTTTGATGACATTCGCATAGGAAGCAGCTTCCACCCACTTGGTGAAATAATCAATTGCTACCAAGATGAAGCGATGTCCATTGGATGCAGTTGGCTCAATCTTGCCTATCATGTCAATGCCCCACATGGAAAAGGGCCAAGGCGATGCCATGACGTTTAGAGGACTCGGCGGCACATGAATCTTATCAGCATAAATCTGGAATTTATGGCACTTCTTTGCATACTTGAAGCAATCAGACTCCATAGTTAACTAATAATACCCTGCTCTTAACAACTTTCAGACTCCAAAGGCACCTTCGTGGACCTCTTCCATAAGCAGACTTGCTTCTTTCTCGTCCACGCATCTCAACAGTACCAAGTCAAAATTCCTCCAATAGAGTACACCATCTTGGTTTAGATAGAAATTTCCAGCCAACCTTCTCAAGGTCTTCTTATTCCGGGTCGATGCCCTTAGCGGATACTCTTGGTTCTTGAGAAAATTTTGGATATCGTAATACCATGTCTTGCCATCAGAAGCTTCCTCTATTACAAATACAAATGTCAGCCTATCAAGGCACGAGATGACAATTCTTGGAGCATCATTCCAAAAATTCACCTTGTACATTGAGGATAACGTCGCTAGAGAATCTGTCATCTGATTCTTCGCACTCGGCACGTGGTGAAACTCTACCCGATCAAAGAAAGGTAATAGTCTCCTTGCATAGTTCATGTAAGGAATCAGATTAGGCTGTCGGGTCTCCCATTCTCCCTTGATCTGATTAACAACTAGCACCAACTCTTTTACTGTGTTCTAGTTGCGTCGTGTGTGAGTATATGGCTAAGTTCGAGTTGGCTAGAGCTTCAATGTGAAGCTCTATCAACCTTTGGGAAGAACTTTAAAGTGATCTTAGGTATTGTGAGAATTGAATTTCACAGAGCTTCGCTAGGGTTTTTCTGTGTGTTTTTGCCAATGAATGGAGTTGTATTTATAGGGGATTTTAGGGTTTGGCTTGGTACGTGTGAAAATCAAAATTTTGCTGAAAAAATTGTTTGATATCGTGTGAGGTTTTGTGTAGGATGATGAGGTGTATTCTCATGGTATAAATTCGTTAAGTGCTAATACCATGATTCCTGATTCTATGGGATTTGAATGATAGTGACTTCTTCTTTGTCTGTAGTGAGCTTTAAAATATCTAGTTTTACCCTGATTTTTTTACTGCCTTGTTTGTGATTTTTACTGCTTGGATTTATACTGATGTGGTATTTGCTGACTTATTTGAGTTTTTCTGAAACACGTTGAATTTGTCGTGAATTGCAGGTGTGTTGACGTGATACAAAGATTTCAACTAATTTTGAATGCTGATCATCATGTTTGACAAGCTTTGAGCATGATATGTCTCAACTTCCATTCTCTTGCGTGAGGTTGATAATCTTCCAATAGTGAAGCTGCCTATTGATTCATTGTTAGTTTGTATTTTCTGCCGTCCCTATCACTTTGAATTCCATCAATTCTATTTGTAATTCATGATGAAAATGCTGCAGATTTCGTTACATCTTGAAGAAATGAGAACTTCGCATACGGCTCGAAGGTAAGGTCGTGAATGATCTGGATGTTTTCTTGGTAAGACTTACTACCTCATTCTTGTTGTTAATTTCTTAATAGAGACACAGAACTCCTGTTGGCTCTCCTAATGGTCTCCCCTCTCTTTTGTTGTGTTTCTTGGCTTGCTAGGAATTTTTGACCAAGTCTAGATATATCCAAGGCCAGGGTGCTTGTACCAAGTTGTTTCTAATCTTCCCATGCTTGATAAATGCTCCTTATTTGCTCTAGTTTGTGCAGTATGGTGGTAGGCTCGTAACTTTGCAACCAGATTTGTGGCGTCCTTGGCAGCATTGACAGAAAGCACCTTTGGAATAATCAACAGAGACTCAGCAAACTTTGCTATAGCCAACTGCTCCTGTGATCATAAATTTGTAGCAAGGTATTCCAAATAAATTGATAATGTCGATTCAACAGCACCTTCCCCAGCAACCACTGCATTTGACTCGAGCATTCTCTTTGACAATTGATAGCGCATCATACCGAGTTATATCCATTTTATCAAGCATATAATCATTTGCACCTCTTATTGTGTTTGTTCTCCCATAACTCAGTCACTTTGAACTGATGCAGGTTTCGGTTATAGGATATAGGAGTGGGAAGCTTGAAGGCGGTTGAAGGTTCTGGCAAAGTTGTGAATCGACTTGGACATCTTCTTTTCAAGTCAGAAATTGTATGATACAAGTTGCAGTTTTTTTGACAGGTTCTGATAATCACCAGGTACAATTTTGCATGAATCAAAAGTCTTTCCTTCTCTTTACTCCTTGTTATTCATGGTGATAATTGTAGATATTGAATCCTGCTTTGTGCCATATTTGGGCTCTCTGAGCATAACGCCTGCGGTCCATGCTTGCCGTGATTAGTATATACGAATAATCCTCTTCTTTGTTATGTTGCCATTAATTTACTCATACTAATACGTCTTCATCATTCTTTTTCATGTGCATAATGGGAGTGAACATGATCACTGAGTTTGGAAGTTGTTGTTGCGGATCGATTAGGTTGCTGTAAAAGCAAAGCTCTTATTGTTGTTCATGTGGCGTTGCTTGGAGCTACAGACCTTGAAATTCACGGAGTCGCTGCGAAGTTATTGCTTTGGCGTTTAACAGCCAAAGAGTTACGAAGCGTTTTCGAAGCGGTTTATCGAGTTGTTCTTAAGTAGGAAAGATGTGGCATGAAGGTTGTCGTAAACTCCGTTGTCACAAGTCAATGACTATGTTGTTTCACATGGTTTGCTGTGAGACGTAAAACAATGGCTGGTTTGGCACCCGGTGCTTTATGTGTTATGGGAATTTTGTGCACCAACCTTGTATATAATGTTTCCCGTGTACTTGTGATTTTGGCTGTCAAAGGAATGCCTTGTATCAACTTTAAACTTCTGAGTATCTGTGCTAATACTTATAGTTTTTTTTGTCTTTGTTGTTTTGAAGGATCAGTCAATGCTTGTAAGGATGAGAATCAATAAGGAAGAATAAGGAACAGAAGAATATCCTTGAAATGTAGGTGGTCCTTCAGTCTTGCTTGAGTCATTCCTTTAGTAACTCAAGATTCAACAAATTGGATTATGCTACAACATTTAGCCCTTGGTGACATAATGTCTTCTTCTTTGTAATGAATCTTAATTGAATAGGACAACACACTTTTATTTCTAGAACTTCTTTAGTATCAATGTTATGCATCATTTCATAGCACAATAAACTCTTGGGATTTTAGGTTTGTATTGACTTGAGATAGTATATTTCGTGAATCGTGGCTTATGATGGTTTAGCCATAACTTTGTAAAATTTAATCACACGACCTATCCTTAGATTGGGTAGTAGCACAATGTTTGGCTACGAAATAGCTCTGTTGACTTTGGCCTATCCATGGCTTCGGAGAGTCTTGTAACAAATTGGAACAAAAACTTGGTTCGAGTTGATCATGAAACATTCTTAAAATAATTCAAACGTGGCTTGCAACAAAAGTTGAAGTTGTGTCTTAAAAAAATAGCGCTCTTATTCTTGGAATGAAGATAAAATCTAATCATGATTCCGAACTGCTTAAATCAATATCCTAAATCAAAAATTTGGATCCCTTATCAAAACCATGACCCGCACCAAGAATCCCCATCCTCTAATCTTATAGTCCTTTCCATGCGTCTTAAAACAACTCAGACTAATAACCTGAATGCCAACTTTGATCAAATTATTATTACTTATACTCATCTCCTCATGACACAAACATTTCCCTCATTAAAATGGATGAAATCTTGTAAATGTTTTGAGACGAATTGAAATATCTTCTGGACTAATTGCATCTAGATTTAATTATAACTTGAAATTTGCAAGCTAAATATAAGTTTGTCGCAAACCGATTTAGAATCCAAACATAGCTTGACGCTTGTCATCATGTACTTTATGCTCATTGACCATATCATGTTTGTCTGATCGTGAGAACAAGGACACACATGAGCTTGCGTACGAGGGGCTGGAGGCACGCTCTTCCCGCAAGAATGCAACATAAATTACTAAGGATTATGAGCACCCACAAAGTCTATATAGACGAAGTCTTGGAGAATCATGGCCAGAATTCATGAAGGAGTAACATTCATTAAATAGCGAAGTAGGACAAATTTGGGGTATGACAGATGCCCCTATCTAATTGCCTTAAACCTGAGCGAATGAACTGTCGCATGGCGTTCATTTTAAGGTGGAAGTCAATTAGATAAAAGAAGACCCCAAAATGTGTCTGGTAGAGAATGAAAGGTACCATGAATGGGTTAATAGGATGAACAAGATAACCTGATATTCTCTGGATGGTCGAAGTAGTCCCTTATCTAATAAGGTCCTTCGCGATACCAGAGTAGTATAAACGAGCCTCTTTTGGTGGTCGAAGCAGTCCCTCATTCGTTAAGGTCCTTTACAATACCAAAGTGGTATAAACGATCCTCTTTGGGTAGTCGGAGCAGTCCCTCATTCGTTAAGGTCCTTCGCGATGCCAAAGTGGTATAAACGAGCCTCTTTGGGTGGTCGAAGTAGTCCCTCATTCGTTAAGGTCCTTCGCGATACAAAAGTGGTATAAACAAGCCTCTTTGGGTGGTCGAAGCAGTCCCTCATTCGTTAAGGTCCTTCGCGATACCAAAGTGGTATAAACAAGCCTCTTTGGGTGGTCGAAGCAGTCCCTCATTTGTTAAGGTCCTTCGCGATACCAAAGTGGTATAAACAAGCCTCTTTGGGTGGTCAAAGTAGTCCCTCGTTCATTAAGGTCCTTCGCGATACCAAAGTGGTATAAACAAGCCTCTTTGGGTGGTCGAAGCAGTCCCTCATTCGTTAAGGTCCTTCACGATACCAAAGCGGTATAAACAAGCCTTTTTGGGTGGTCGGAGCAGTCCCTCATTCGTTAAGGTCCTTCGCGATACCAAAGTGGTATAAACAAGCCTCTTTGGGTGGTCGAAGCAGACCCTCATTCGTTAAGGTCCTTCGCGATACCAAAGTTGTATAAACGATCCTCTTTGGGTGGTCGAAGCAGTCCCTTATTCATTAAGGTCCTTCGCGATACCAAAGTGGTATAAACGAGCCTCTTTGGGTGGTCGAAGCAGTCCCTCATTTGTTAAGGTCCTTCGCGATACCAAAGTGGTATAAACGAGCCTCTTTGGGTGGTGGAAGCAGTCCCTCATTCGTTAAGGTCCTTCGCAATACCAAAGCAGTATATCTAAACACATGAGATTCTTCGGGTGGTCGAACCAGCATCTTATCCAATAAGATTCTTCGATGATACCAAAGCAATATCTCAAATGGTAAATTTGTTGGGGAATAATTGAGCCAAAATTCCTATTAGAGGAACAATGTTGTCCAAACTATGTAGGGGAGAAATCTTCAAGAAACTCTCTAAGATAACCTCTGCTTGGGGAGCCATAAGAGCAACAACTGCTGGGGGTTATTGTCATCAACTGCATAGTTGAAGAATGACTTGTTGGGGAGTAAAATTCCTTCAACTCACGGGGTATTAACTCTTTTCAGAGAAATAATGCCGACTTCTTGAAGGACTGGCCAAGATGCTCGCGAACTGATCCTGGATCTTGCTATGCTGCTGAGGACAACGGTGCTATGCGTTATGATACATAAACATGCAAATAAGATGCAACTGCTAAGAAATGCAAGATGCATATGCAAATGATGTGCTAATGCTTGATATGACTATGATATGATGTTGTATGCCTTGATAATGCAAATGATCAGGTATGCTGGGGATAAATTTCCTGCGGGGATACCACCAGGGATTGGATTTGGTAGTTGCCAAATGGATTGGACTTTAGTTATTTTGCCAAATAAGATTGGGCTTTGGTTTTATGAGGATACTAACAAGTGTGGATTTTTAGTGGTTGCCATTGAAAACTGGACTTTAAAGGGTAAATTGAAGATGCCAAGCAAAGTGGCTTTTTGTAGTTGCCAATAAAGGATTGGGCTTTTATTGTAGGGGTGTGCCAAGCGAAGTTGGTCTTTATTGGTAAAAGGGTTTGACTTCCCGACACATGGTACATGACAGCGCCACAATTAGAAGACAGATGTGGATACTCTTGGTGCCCGCAAGTTGGACCCTTTGCAGAAGTGGTATACTTGTTCTTGTAAGAATCTATCTTTTAGCTGATATGTCAAATGTTGAGCGTAGCGATTTAACCAAAGCATGTTGATTGTGCGAGCGTAGCGACTTAACTAATGCGTGTTAGTCGTGCTAGCGCAGCGACTTAACCAATGCATGTTAATCGTGCTAGCGTAGCAATTTAACCAATGCATGTTAGTTGCACGAGCGTAGCGACTTAACAAATGCATGTTAGTCGTACTTTTGCTCTGCCCTAAGGCTTTTGACACTTGTTGACCTCAACAATTACTGGTGTCTGGAATGGCCAGCTTGACCAATTTGAAAGCAAGGAGGGAAACTACCCATGTTCAACTAATCTTCCCCAGTTTGTCGGGTATTTGAAGGATTTCTTTTGGGATGAGAACTTTAGGAGTGACTGTACCAAGACAAAACTTGAGCCCATTTTCCCCAGCGTCTATATTTTTGCAACGGTTTGTCCCTGTTTGAACTTTAGAAGGACTTGCCCCCAGGTTCATGAAGTTATGAGAATTTCTTTATTCAAGCCAGTATCAGTGAATGATCAAGTTCTTTTTTGATTGCTCTTTGTTGGAATTCCATTATGCCAAGTACTAATTTGCAATTAAAATTGTTCACTAAAAATGGTAATTTTAATGCGACATTCATGTAAGTTTTGAAAAGATCATTTATTAGAATGATGTGAAAGTGTGTAACGAGTGGACTATTTGTCCAGATGCAGTGCTGATTTAGCTGGTGTGAAAGATGTAGCAAGCATATGACACCAACATAGAAGATTAACAAATATGTAGGAGTCAGTTTACGCAACCTTGCTATAGTATGCTTTCAGAATAAACCCCACCTCAATTAGGTCTTTTGAGGGTTGTAACGCGGTCTGGTTCACGGTTATAGAAACAAGGGATATAAGGCTCAGAAATTATTTTTAACCCACCCCTTCTTCGTGATGAACTCCAATCCTACATTCAGTAAATTCTACACATGCACCTACAGCTTGACGGTGTAAGCCTGATGATTCAAGGTATGCTTGAAATAGCAGTCACCCTTATTTTGTTTTTGATGGATATCAGTGACCCCTTTTGATTCTGACATAGTGGCCACTGAATCTATTTTTGTTTTTTTTGTTGAATATTTGAAGACCTCTTTTGATTTTTCTTTTGATCCCTAATTTTTGCATGGACTGGTTTTGCTCTTCGAGTCCATCGGGATTGCCTTGATTTTTGCCTAAGTCTCCCTTTGAGGTGCTCGACTTAGCAGGCTTTTGATTTTTTTTTTGTAATTTTGTTGGAGGATTGTGACTGCCAAATCATTGGTCTTTGATGAACAACCGTCATGTCTTGTATTTTATCTCATGATTTGAGTGTGTAGTCGGGTTAACTGAACACTACCCATGCCCCAGGTTAAGTGTAAGGGTTTAGAAATTCGAAGGAAACTCCTACTTCTAAGCTCGAAGTGTTTTAACTAGGGAATAACTCCTTATCTCTCCAGCATTTGGGGATTTGAAGCAATGCATGTACATCGTCAGCGAGATTTTATCCGAAAGCATACTATCAACAATTATGGGTATTTTAGTTTTCGTCATCCTCCCTCAAATATTTGCTAAACAGCAATGCGATAAAGGAAGTGAAGTGAAAAAATATTTGTGATTTTTTTGCGATAAATGAGAAAATGTGAGTGAATACGAATGAACTTGTTCAAAACATGCATAATTATCACATTAACAATACCATTAATAAGAAACAATGTCTAAAAGCAAGTAGCACTTAACATAAAAGAAACTACAAATGCGCAAAAATGATATGGAAACTGCCAGCATTGATGAATTGGGCTTTTCTTTCTTGCTTCACAGTTGTCATACCTTCTGGCAGCTGTTTCATCTTGCCTTCTGCGTTGTCCTTGTCTTTTCTCAGTTCAACTTGATTCTGCCTCAAGTGTTCCATGGTCTTCCACCACTACTTCAAGTCCAATACGTGTGCCGGGAAATTAACTGTGGATTATGGACAAAGGATGGATAAGCGTTCTGGGTTAGGAAGTGTCGCACCCTAATTTTTGACCTTAAGACCCCACCTCTTTGTGCACTCCCTTTCTTATTTCTTTCATTTTACTTTCGTATGTATGTTTGTTATGGCTAACCAACTTGCGCAGAAGCAATAATTCCAAGGGGGCCAGCATTCTTCCTCAGAGTTTAAAGATCAAGATTCACGTCTGGATGATTAAGGGAAACTACAAGTTCTGAGATGCCAAGGGAACAATTATTTGAATTGATCTTAAAACTCCGATTTATGGTACCTCTGAGAAGTGGGTCCTCGTTTCTAAAAAAAGAGAAAAGCTCACGTCGATCTCAAAACCCATAATTCAAGTTGTGCTTGCGAATTCAAGTCAAAACTAAGTTCAAGAAATAAAGGAGTTGTGGTACAAGCAAGTTGGGGTCATTCCATATTTGATCTATTTGACGTCATGGTTTGTTTTAAAGAAGAATGTATCTAGAGCCATAGCATTATGCTTGGAGATTATCATTTAATTCTGAAGTCGGTTTCCAACAGAGGAAGGTTGCGAGTTAGTTCGTATATTTTTTTCAAGAGGACTTATGCTAAGGCATTATAAGAATCAAGGATCAATTCCAAATACCATCCCATACAACTTAACACGACACATCCAATTACATGGAAAATCTAAACAAGTGAATTCAAACTGCTTGGCTGTATAATAACGGAGGTCTTGTTTCCATTGTGTGAAAGCATCGTGCTACATTTGCTGCACATCGCATATTGTATTACAAGTTCATAAAAAAATTACAGATGCTGCACATCACACCGTATTACATCTCAATTGGTTTTATGCTAAGAACTCGTAACGGCCTAACAGCAGCAAGCAGACTTTCTCGCTTCTGGTGTAGCAGCAACGCACAGGTACGGCACCGGCAGCTGGACTTGTGATTCAGGCTTTCACTGTGGGTTCCTCAATGGCTCGACTCAAGAGATCCGCTAGTCACCCCAACCGAACAGGCAGTTGTTTTTGCAATTCAATCTGTTCACGCCAACCATCGCAAGCATCAGAAAATTGATGAGAGGTAAACAAGTTAAGTATCGTAAAGAACTTAAGCCGTTACCACCTTAAGAGCTGGAGGCATTCAACTACCGCAAGAACTCATCGCATCTGGGCATAATCAACCTGTCAAGAATGCAACAGAAGGTTAGAACAGTCGACAAATTTCAAAAGAGCCATAAATCATTTACACAGAAGAAGGCCCATTCATACCCCTTCCAGTCCAATTCACCAGTTCCCTGCGCCATGATGACGGCTCCTAAACCCAACTTCCATCACCTGCAATAACAGCATGAACATCAGCAGGCCATTAGGAGTAGAAAACTCTACTGTTACCAATCGAGTTCAATTCAGAAGCCAGGAGTATAGTAGTGAATAGCAGACTTTACAAGAATATCGATAGCATTACTCCCTAAACAACAACCTGCGGGACTGAATAGCAAAGCATCTTCAGGAGATTTCTTCCTTCGTGGTTCCAAACCTCTTTTGAACAGCATCGAGCATGTCTCGAAAGTTCCTACAAGAAAGATGCTACAATATCAACTGTGACTGTGATAGTGCTTATTATAATGAATACTTCTCAGAGCAAAAGAAAGAACAGAACCAATGAAGGAAGTTCTTACGAGAAATAGATTGGCCTATTTTCAAACCCTTCTCAAAGTTCCTAGAAGCTGGTATCAGTGTGTCTTCATCTCACACGGCTGCTGCAAATAAGAGTGAAACGCCAGCAAACTCAGTGCCACTCCTAACTCAAGCCCAAGAGATAGAATTACCGCCTGGCATAGCAGCCAACCCATGCCAAAACAGGGCTTATTGTAAGGGACTCAAATTCACCATAGCAGCCCAGGAACTTTTGTTAACAGCCATGTTGCGAGAACATTGGAAAATTGTTAGCAGAAACTTGTCCCTCAACATTCTTTACAAACCTGGAAAATCAAAGAAGAACATACTCAACAAATTAGTTCAAAACAGAAACCACATGGGCATTGTCAAACTTATCCAATCTCCCCCACCCTTGCTTTCCTTACCACGAGATTAGGACAGAATGTCGTTGTTGTAACTGCAGCTTATTGAAGCTACGCACCAGCATACTCATAAGACAAATCGAAGGAGATGACTCGCCTACTCCACCATGATGATACCTGCCAAAGGCTGCTAGAATCCAATACGAAAACGTGAGAAAGCATATTTGGGGAGTCCTAGCTCAAATACTCAGGGGTTTTCAATAGGGTTCGTTTTATTACCAGACAGAGGTGGCATTCTTACTTCTTGATTAAGAAACTTCAAGTCCACAGCTTCAGAACGTCGAAGCAGACCTCAACCTCATACTCGAACGATGTGCAGCAACTTCTGTTGTCCAGCTATCCAAGCACCCTCATCACCAAGTACCTGGAAAGAACATTGTTGGATGCGTATCAATTCAACTTGAAAACGAGAATAAAGATTGAAACGAAAAGGAAACCACAACCTTGTTATTTGTCTTCTGCTCACTCATGGTATGTTGCAGATGCCCAGAATCCACCAGACGCCACATTTAGTTCCCTTTGTTCGTAAGATAAAATTTGGGATAACACAAATCATCTCCAGCGTATTTACATGAACTTCCATCAAAGAACCTCAAAAATGGCTGAAACTCGTGCAAAGCGTCGTATGGTCAAAGAAGCGAGTTGATGTTGCCCTGGGCTGTTAATCTCCCTTGGCCCAAAATCTTCGGCTATCCACACCTGCCAAATCACAATTTTGGATTAGTAAATCGATTGAAGAATATACCCTACTTCGAAGAAGATCCTATTCAGATCCTATCAGATTCCTCAGCATCAATTAAAGATTCTTCAAATCAAATCACACCAAAATGATTCTCATCAACAACATTAAACCCAATCGATTTCAAAAGGAAAGCTTTTGAATCTTGTCCAACACAGGAATGGAAGGTTTTAATACCAATCAATCAGAAATTCAATCAGAGTTTAAGGATCCAAAACCCAACTCGCCTATAAAATGAGGGGATTCGAATCGAAGAAGGACGATTTTGGAGAACTCGTGAACGCAGTGGAAATCACCGTAAAAAACGCTAAACAACTCGAATCGAAGAAAGAAAGAAGAGAACTCATCTGTTTCGCCGAAGCTTTCGAAGATCAACGCCATCGTCGGAATCGCGCTTCATAAGTTGATTCATCGTCGGTAAAACTCCATACTTCTTATATACTATTGAATGATTGACGCTTTGATCCTTGTTTCAGGTACCACCATAGTAAATGATCGAGAGAGAGAGAGAGAGAGAGAGAGAGAGAGAGAGAGAGAGAGAGAGAGAGAGAGAGAGAGAGAGAGAGATTGATCGATGGGAGAAACCGAGCGAACGAGTGGCTCCGTCTAGGGTTTCTTTTTTCTGTCGTTCGTGTTTGTTCTCCATATGTTTCTAAGTGTTTCCATTGTGTTGTAACTTGATAAACTATATGCATACACGACCACGGTAGTACCGTGGTCCCTCACCACTATCACCACACGATTCACTTATTTCCTGATCAAACAGACTATACTGCACGCCCATGGTAAACCAGTGCACTGCGTAACACCAGATTTGCGCCTTAATTATAATTAACAGTTAATTAATCTTTTTAAAAAACTATAATATGTTTTTAAAACCTTTAATATTCAATTAACTTAGTTTTTGTTTAAAATAATAAATAATAAATCTTTTTTATAATAAACCAATAATCTTTTAATTAATCTTAATCTTTTTTTTATTCCTTTTTTAATTTAATTGTTAATTCACTTTTAATGAATCTTTTTGCTTAAAAATCAATTTAATCAATCCCTTTAATTTTTATCCTAATAACTAGAAAACTCATTTTTTTAATAAAATTAATCCATGTTAATTCTTTTTTATCAACTTAATAGAACTTTATGTAAATAATATGTTTATTCACTAAAAAAAACTTTTATGAATTACTTACACCTAATTGCAATTTATCTAGTTAATAATAAAACCAGTCTAGTTTTTTTAGAATAATAAAAACAACATTTTTATATAATCAATAATTAACTTTAAGAATAACCATGGCTTTTATAAAATAATCCTTTTTGAGATAAAAAAATTAAAATCAGTTAGTGTATCAAACCTTTTATCTCACATTTTATCCCACTTAAAAATAATTTGTTTCCCTTTAAATAAATTTAACCATTTTCTTAAAATAATCAAGATAAATTCGACTAAAAATGAACCAACATCGTAAAACTCAATCAATCGTGCATGCTTGTTGTTGTACCCCAAAATTTGACCAATCGGGTCTCGTATCTAGTCCTATGTTTCGACGCATGACCGCATTCGCATCTGCATATCGCATACAGTGCATTTCTCATTTGTTTTGATTTTATCGGGATCACAGCTCTCGTCTCGTGTTTCAGGTGTTTTTGTATCGGTTTAGATAAGTAGAATCGTATTTTAGGGATATTTCGGTGTCTTTTGATTTTTACCGGCTATTTTGGTGCGCTCTCACGGTGTTATGTGTCGTTCGGTGCTTATTTTGTTCCTCTGGGAATTATTGTGATTTTTTCTGGATTTTATTGGCTATTTTTAGGGTTTAAATAGATTTTTAATCATTTTAGGATAATATAGAATTTTATAGAATATTAATAGATTTTTCTTTTAGAATATTAATTGAATTTTTGAATATATTTTTAGATGTAGAATATTAATAGGTTTTAATATTTTAATAGTTTTTAGAATTTTAAATGGAATAAATAAATAGCATTCTCTCTTTTTAGAATATATTAGATAAATTTAAATCATGTTTCAGCATTTTATAGAGTTTAATCATTTTTAATAGAATATAGAATTTCTTTTAAATAGATTTGTAATATAATATAGATTTTCCTTTTACTAAATAAATCAATAGTTTAGTTTTAATATAGAATGTAATCTAGATTTTTCTTTTATTAATAAAAAGAATTTTAATAGAGTTTCTTTTAATAGAAGTTTTAATAGGTTTAATAGGATATAGTTTTTCTTTTTTCTTTTATTAATAATAGATAATATTTTAGATATAGATAATATAGCTTTTTATAGGATTTTAAATAATATAGAATAGGGTTTTTTTGATTTTAATAAATGAATAGATTCTTCTTTAGTAGATATTATAGAAATAAATAGATTTTTTCTTTTAATAGTTTTTATTAGATATTATAGGAATTTTATAGAATTTAATTGATTTTTAGATTAATTAGATCTTAGTTAATTAGGATTAATCACTTTAGTTTTAATCAATTAGTTTAATCATTTTTTGTCTTATGCAGTTTTTGGGGTTTTTTTATTTCATTTTCGTTTGGGCCAGTACTGCTATAGAGGTCCAAATTCGGAGGTCCAAGTTATGCATTTTTGTCCAGAATTGTCCAGTTAACTCCAGAAGCATCCAGAAGCGTCCAGAAAATCTCATGTGTATAAAAGCTTCAGCATCCACGTGTTGCGCGAAGAGGACCCCACGTTTCATCACCATCACACGCCACCTCACTTCAGACGCTGCCTCTCCCCATGCCACGCGTGGGACACGCGTCTCACATGCGGTGATCCCCTCCACTAACGCGTGCCACGCGTACGCACCACAGCACCTCGCCTGAAATCCTCCCCGGCCGGCATGCATGGCCGGCGGCCACCGTGAACCTCGCCGGAAATCCAACTTCTACCCAGAACTTCATCTTCCTCCTTTAGTCTTCACCATCTCAAACCCTAAAACACCTAAAACTCCCAGTTTTCGATCATCCCCTCCGGTTAACAACCACCATCGTTTCGCCGGAAACATCATCAAGTTCAACATTTTTTTCCAAAAAAGTTTGTTATGATCTTCACCGTTTCCAGAAACATGCAACAATCTCCATGATCTTCACCAATCATCATCACGAGTTCATCATTTACAGGATGAACCTTCAACCGTTCATCAAGAATCCTCACCAGATCAACTCCGATCATCCTCAATTTCACCAACCTTCAATCATCTTCCAGATTCTTCGACCGATCCTCAAGGTTCTTCAGTGATCTTTTTCAGAATCTTCGAGATCTTTCACCTTCCACACGAGTCTCCAGATTGCCTCGTTCTTCAACAACATCGTTGAGATCTTCAAGTCGTCTTCTACAATTGGTCTCCAAGAACCTTCATGGGCCCAGATCGATTCATCTTCGTCAGGTTACCAGATTTCTTCATCGGATCTACCCAGACTTCAACAAACTCTGAAACTTCAACATGCAAACCATCAGACCTGCATCCAGTTTTCCAGAAACTCGTGAAGATCTCAGAAATCTTCATCCGTTGCGTTCATCATTTTTCCAGAAGAATCTCCAACGTTCATCCTCTTCAAACTCCTTCAGATTTCCAGAAAGCGTCATCAAGAACGGTCAACTTCAAAATCTTCAGCGAACTTCATCGTCCATCACCGAGCGTCAAATTAGTTCCAGATTCGGTAAGCTTCAAAGCGCTCATCCTCAAGATCCGGTTTCACCGTGTGATCTTCGTCAAAGACACGGAGCAGTCTGAGTCAATGGCGTGGTTGTTGTGACTTCGTACATAGGGTTTTGTTGGTTTGAAAGGTGAACGATGAGATTGAAGGAGATTGAGAGTGAGACTGAGGGAGATTGAACGGAGGAGATGGAGAGAGTTCAGAGAAAGGGACGGCGGCGGAAAGGAGAAAGATTTTAGGGTTTCAGAAGGTGGAGGGAGGAAGAGAGTGGGTTAGGAGAGATTGGGCCTCAGGCCCAACTACGTTTTTGGATCCACGTACCCCCTCCGTTTTTGGCAAACACCCCCCTCCGTGTCCTTGGTGAATGGGCTGGACCCAGATGTTTTGCTAGTCCATACCTCTCTGTTTCATAATTCCCCTTCCCCTTCTTTTGTTTGTTAAAGTTTGGGCTGGGCCCTTTTTGTTTTTTTGTTTCTGCTAATTCCCCTTGTAAAATGCTGCAGTGTACCCCCTCCCTTTATTTTCTTTTCTTTTATATTTTTTCATATATAGTGTTATGAAAAAGAAATGAAAAAAGAAGTTATTGAAAAGAAAAATATGAAAAAAAAATATATGAAAGAATATTATGAAAAAAAAGAAAAGAGAGAAAATATTGTGAAAAAATATTGAAAGAAAATACGAAGAATACATAGAAAAATATGGAAAAAATATTTTGAGAAAAAAGAATATATTTTGGAAAGACAAGGAAAAAAGGGAAGAAAAAGAAACATTGAGAAAAGAATAAAAAAATATTAGTATAGATATAATATTTTTTTCTTGAGTACAGTTTTCATAGAAATTCATTTACACCATGTTAGGATAGTTTAGAAGTCCACTTGTTAGGGGACTACTTTCCGTTCGATTTTCCAGGATAGAATAGGATAGAATTTCCTAGGAGATTATTTTTCAGTATTCAAGCATTGTAACCATTTTTCAGAATGTTAATAAAACGAGATTTGAGCTGTGGTCCCGAAAGTAGCCGAACTACAGCTGCTCTGATTCCTCGTACCAGACGAGGATATGTAGGCATAGGATGCGATATCCTAGCAAGCACACTAACAACTGACTTTCTTGTTCTCTTGCTGCTGTGCGATCGAGACTTTCCCGCTGACGACTAACTGATGTTACCCTTTTTCTCTCTTGCCCAAGTGCATTTGAGACCAAACCGTAGTTTTGCCAATAGGTTCCCGTACCTTTGAAACTAGTTTACTTTCTCACTGCTGTGTGAGAATACCCTGTTTAGCCGTAGTTTAGCCCGAACTACGCAAGGCTCTGATCCTCCATGCAGTGTGGAAGTACGTAGGCACAAGACGCGAGGTCTTGGCGAGCCAATTTTCCCTGTAGTCCCGAACTACGTTGACTCTGACTTTCTCTCTTGAGAATACGTAGGCGTAGAGTGCGACGCTCTATCGAGTCAATTCCCTTCCGTTTAGATTTAGCAGCCGTAGATAGATTGTTTTGCATCCTTTAGACAACCCGAGCAAGCGTGGATCCCGTCGAGTACGACGGACGTGAGGGGTGCTAATACCTTCCCCTTGCGTAACCGACTCCCGAATCCAGGTTTTGGTTGCGATGACCATACCTTTTCCCGTGTTGTGCGAGGTTTACTCTGAGCGTTTCCTTTCCCTCCCGTGGGATAAATAACGCGCGGTGGCGACTCTTCTGTTCAGCCGGCGCCGATTTTCGCAGTAGCGACACTTGCGCCTCGCTCCGATCCGTTCACATTCACAATTCACTCACTTACACCCTAGCGATTTCATGTGTATATGTGGTTTTATCTGCTCTTTATCATCGCAATTTATTTTACATCAATTTACTTTTATCGCATTGCATTCCGTCCAAAGGAAGAACCTACACATGATTCAACGCTTGTGTGTAGTGCATCTCATCTTGCATCATTCCCTATTTTGATCCTTGATCTCATTCAAGTCAATCTCTTAAGATTAGATCCTACCCCATAGGAAGGACCTCTATCTTTTACAACTTAGAATAAACAATTCAACTCAATTCAAACTCTCAAACACATTAGAGAATAAGATGTTAATCATCTTAAGTGGGATAAAAATTCTACCCCATAACAACATAATCAATTTTCCTACAAAATTGTGGTGGTTTAAATCAAAGTAATCTCCCTTAAAATGATAACTCATCTTTTCTCCTAAAACCAATCAATCAACTACCCTAAACCCGTAGGAACTTTGACTACAGTCAAAGAACTCCTCAAACCCTTTAGGGGAACTACAAATACTCTGATTCCACTCCCGTAAGGATATGTAGGCATAAGATGCGACATCTTATCGAGTATACTTAGAAAAAAAAACCTAAGGTCTTTTATCCCTTAAGCAGATAAACTTTAGCAAATAAACAACATAAAATAAGAGATTCTTGTAGAGTACTACAGAAACTTAGGATGCTAGCACCTTCCCTAAGTTTAACCGACCCTCGAACCTATAACTCTCTAAACCTTGCATTTGCATTGCATTGTGGGAATTTTGATCTTTATCCGTTCCTTTGGACAAATCAAAGTCCGGTTGCAAAATGAATTAAAGATTCAAACTAATCAATAGTTTGGTATCCAAATTTCACCGCGACAGAAATGGCGACTTCACTGGGGACCCTTAGTGGGTTTCCCTAACTTGCTTTTATGTTTGTTTATATTTACTTATATTTACTTAATTGTTTACTTGTATACTTGTTTGTTTATTACCTTTGGGTTGATACTCTTGAGTGGTGAGACAAAGTCCTACGCCTGGACTTGAGTGAACTTAAGATAGGATAGTGATATGTTCGACGAGACTTATAGGGAGTTGAATCCCGACCAAGTTGACTTGAAAATCACGCTCAGTTGAGACCCTTCTGAAAATAGTTCGGTAGAACGAGTAATTGTGAAGACTTTTACTATTTTCGATTGGAGTCTATGATATTGAGGACCATAGTTACCTTAACCCCACTTTGGCCTTTATTAGGATGTAGTGCAGGACTATGAGGGAGTACACCCGAAATAGTGCTACGCGATGCTACATTCAAAACAAGTTCTCTTGAGAATATTATTAATCACCGAGTAATTAGGAAGTTGATAATATCCGAAAGATGGACTAATGACTTTGGGCACCCCTTAGAACCTTGTTTTACAGGTACAACCCACCCTTAGTCCTTGTCCTTGAGGGAATGGGTAGACCCTTTACTCCATGCTCGTTGCAAACCTAGGACCTTTTGTTTGTTTACATATGTGTCCTTATGTGCTTACTTGTGTTTGTTGCATTCATATAGCACCATTCTGCATTGAATTTCATGGGATTCCCTTTTGTTTATGAACATTGTAGGTCGCCATGGCTTCTAATGAAAGACACACTTTGAAATACACTTTTAAGAGTCCTAAATTGGGTGGCCTAAGGAAGTTGGTGACCTTGATTGAAGACCAGGGCAAGTTCAAGAGCAAATATGGGAAGCTAATATCTTTATTGAGTCGCCAAATGGATGAAGGACTTCTTTCCACTTTATTGCAGTTTTATGATCTGCTATATCACTGTTTTACGTTCTCAGACTTTCAACTATTACCTACATTAGAAGAGTATTCCTTTTTGATTGGTCTACCTATTCTAGAAGAATCTCTCTTCCCTTTCTTGGAGAAGGACCCTGAGGAAAGAGATATTGCTAAGGCTCTTTATCTAAAAGTATCTGACGTCAGGAGAAACTTAATTAGTAAGGGTGGTATCTTAGGCTTAACTACGGATTTCTTAATCAGTAAGGCTATGTTTTATGTCGATTATACGAACAAGACCCCGTTCGAAGGAATCTTCACTTTACTCGTTTATGGAGTGTTTCTATTCCCAAGTTTTGAAGGGTTTGTCGACCTTAATGTGATTAAGATCTTTCTGAAGAATAACCCAGTGCCAACTCTATTGGGTAATACTTATTATTTTGTACATCTCCGAAACTTCTATGTGGGAGGGATGATCACCTGCTATGTGCCCTTACTTTACAAGTGGTTTATTTCGCACTTGCCTAAGTCTAGTTCTTTTTTGAGTCTCGATAAAGGGCTTTGGTCCCCGAGATTTATGGCATTGACCCACTCAGACATTGATTGGTACAACCGAGCGTATGATGGGACCTTAATTCTTGATGGTTGTGGGGATTTTGCTAATGTATCATTACTTAGTTTTAATGGAGGGATCAGTTACAATCCGGTATTAGCTCGTCGACAGTTGGGATTTCCATTGAAGGAACCGCCTAAGAGTGTTCAAGTGGAAAGCATTTTCTTTAGGGATGACAAGGAACTCCGAGACAAGATTTTGGCCGCGTGGGATCATTTGCATAAGAAAGGGAAGAAAAGCCTTAGGAATCTTAATTGTGTGTCCTTGGAGCCATACCTTTAGTGGGTCAGAGAGAGAGAGCAATCAAATTGAAAATACCATATTCCCGTCAAGATCCTATATCTCCGAGAAGAGAGCCCACTTATATCTTTATGTCTGAAGCTGAGAAGTTAGAGGTTGCCTTGATGAAGTCGTAACGTGAGTTAGAGTCATGGAAGAACAACTATCAAGTAGTGGTTGCAGAGAATGATGAACTTCAGAAACAGAAGGATGAACTTCAGAAGCAGCTACAGTTGAAAGATGAAGAATTACTTCCCCATAAGAAGAGGAAAGTTCTAGAGGATTTATTTTCCTCTGATCCATAATGTACTATTTGGAAGCTGATTGTGGACAACCTTATCCGTGAGAATACCCAGTTGGAGGAGGAGCTCAAGCGGCGGAATTCAGAACTTCCTTAGGGATTTCATTAGCTTTTATTTAGCTATTTATTTGGGACTTTTAAAAGCAATTATTTGTAATCCGTTTCAAAGTTAATAAAATGTTTTATTTTACCGCAATATTTATAAATAGTTGGGATCCCATGAAGTCCTATTCATCTTGCATTGCATTCTTATCTTTATTCACTTCAAGAAACTCAATTTTATTTCACAAGTATTGTAACCATGGACGTCAAGAGAGAAGCATTAGAGTACACTTTTCAGAGTCCCAATATTGAAAGCTTAAGAGAGCTAGCAGATCTCATCGAGAACCGTCACGCTTTTGCAACAGAATATGGAGAAGTCTTTTGTTTTCTCGAGCTCAAGATGAAAGAAGGGTTGTTGGAGACTCTTGTTCAGTTTTATGACCCGTTGAACCATTGTTTCACCTTTCCAGACTACCAGCTAATGCCGACCCTGGAAGAGTATTCTGATTTCTTGAAGATACCTGTGACTGCCCGACCTATATTCACCGGCCAGGATGATATACCCAGTCACCAAGAAATTGCAAACACTACTCATCTCAGCCTAGCAGATGTTCAGGCGCGCTTAACCACCAAGGAAGGAGTCCTTGGATTCCCATCTGATTTCTTGATCGAAAAGGTCAGTTACCATGCTGAAAGAAAAGAGGTCCTTATCTTGGAAGCAACCTTTGCTTTATTGGTCTATGGGATTTTCTGGTTCCCAAAGATTGATGATTTTGTTGATATGGATGCGATCAAATTGTTCATGCTCAAGAATCCAATTCCCACCTTGCTAGCTGACACGTATCATTCAATCCACTCGAAGAATGCCGAAGGGGGAGGACATATTATTTTTTGTACCGCTTTGTTGTATTCATGATTTATTGCTCGCCTAACTCAGCATTCGTTTATTTGGGATGAGGTAGAAACACCCCATTGGTCCGAGATAATTATGGCCCTTACTCACTCAGATATCGTGTGGTACGACCCTGCTTATGGAGGTGTATGTATGATTCCCAGCATCGGAGGATTCACCAACATACCGCTCATTGGGAGAGAAGGATGCATCAGTTACAATCCCGCTTTGGCCCGCAGACAGTTTGGGCATCCCATGATCGAAATACCTGACCGAGCTCTGTTGGAAGGGATCTTTCTCAAGGAAGGAGAAGATCCATACCTGAAGACCGTCATAATTTACGCATGGAGATACGTCAACAAAGAAGGAATGACTGCTTTAGGATACCCCAACTGTGCTGTCTTTGAAGAATATCTGCATTGGGTGCGAGAAAGGGCTCTCGACCTCAAAATGTCATTCCCTTTTCATGAACCTATGGTGTTGACCTTTCATGATCCCGATTGGTTTGATGTGAGTGAAGTAGATCAGTTGAAGGCCGCCTTGGAAGAGGCTCGAAAACTGAAGGCCGCTTGGAGGAACAAGTTTTTCACCCTCAAGGTAGAGAAAGAGAAGTCTCAGAAACTGCCAGAGATAGAATTTGCAAAGAAGAGGAAGGCACGAGAAGATTTATTTTCCTCTCACACCTCTTCCAGAACTGACACCAGAGATGATCTTCCCCCAGTTACTGTGGCTTGGAAAGAATGTGTCGATCGGCTCATCAGTGAGAAAGCCGAATTGCAAGAACGCGTCAACCAGTTAGAAAAGGAGATTCATGCACAGAAGGAGCATAGGGAGTAGATCTCCGAGTTCTCTTTTGCTTTTGGTTCAATGTAATAAACTCTTAAAAGAGTACTTTGCTTTGTAATGCTCCTCGAATATCAAAATAAATAAGTTTGTTCCAACGTTACAATACCAAAAATAATTTGAGTTTCTTGAAGTTTCATACTCATTTGCATTTTTGCATAAGCATGGCATCGTTTGCATTCCAGGGTCTCACTCTTACTTCATCTCCACAGACAAGTTGAATCACCGAAACGATACTCGCGCCAATCAACGCCAAAAGATGGACCAACTTGAACAAGAGAACAAGGTGCTCAGTGATGAAGTTGCAATTCTGAAGGAAAGTTTAGAGAGGTTGAACGGTCTAGTGGAAGCTCTGTCCAATCAAGCCACACTCAACAACCAGGAAGTTCAAAGGACTGTTATATCCGAAGTTGTGTCAGCACTAATCCCAGTGGTGCCTACTGTTTCCGAAGTGACCTACAGCATGCCGCCAGGTTTTCCGTGGGGAATGCCTCCTCATTTCACTCCTACTGGCTACCGTCCACCTTTTCCTGAGGTCCCTGTTGCGACCGTTGTGCAGGCCATACCTACCACTGTTGCCGTAATGACCACTGCACCACCGCATGTGAATGTTACTCCATGTATCCTGGACGGACCGATTTACCATGGATCTCCGAATGAAACTGTGGGTTTTGAAGAGAGGATGGATGGGCCAAGACCAATTTTCCGAGATGCAGAAAGAGTTAAGAGCCCTTCGTGGGAAGGATCTATTTGGGAAGAGTGCCTCTGAATTGTGTTTAGTTCCGAATGTCAAGGTTCCGCCAAAGTTCAAGGTCCCTGACTTTGAGAAGTACAAAGGGAATACTTGCCCTCAAAGTCATCTCATCATGTATGCCAGAAAGATGTATGCGCAAACTGACAACGATCAATTACTCATTCATTACTTCCAAGACAGTCTGACGGGCGCTGCGCTCAAATGGTATATGGGGTTGGATAGTGCGAAGATCTGGTCTTTCAATGATCTAGGTGGAGCTTTCATCAAGCAATACAAGTATAATGTAGACATGGCTCCTGGCTGTCGCTACCGCGAAAATAAGGTGCCGGCAAAATAGGAGAGTCGCCACCTTTCGTTATTTATCCCACAGAACGGGAAAGGAAACGATCGGAAAAAACTTGACGAAAAGGTATAAGACAAGGTCATCGCAACCATGTCTAGGTTCGGGAGTCAGTTACGCAGGGGGAAGGTATTAGCACCCCTCACGTCCATCGTACTCGATGGGATCCATGCTTGTTGTGTTTATCTGACGGGTTGATTACATCTATCTAGCTAAAAGTCTGGTCTGAAAAGAAAAGAAAATGACTCGGCAGAACACAGCAGTATTATGCCTACGTATTCCCGTCATGGAACGAGAAATCAGAGTCTACGTAGTTCGCCTAACTACAGGTGAAAAAGAAAGGGGGAAGGTTGCTCGCCGAGATATCGCATCTCTTGCCTACGTACTTTCACACGGCGTGAAAGATTAGAGCAAACGTAGTTCGGGATAAGGGGAGACACAGGTTTGTCCTTTTTATCTGAGTAGGGTTAACAAACAGTTCCAGCAGTTTGGTGTATGCAGCTCGACCTTTGGAGACTTAGGCGTTTACCGTTTGCGGTAGAACCGAGAGTTAACAGAAGTCTCCTTATGAAAAAGGGTTTCCAAGGATTAAAGGTCCAAGAGGACAAAAAGATGTTTGATCTTTGTTTTGAAGTCTTTTACAGAAGAAGTGTTTTTTATGGTTGTTTGTAGTTTGTACAGCACTAGAGACTATGACTTAGGAGTGAATGCGTCGCATATCGTCCAAAGGACATATACTAAACACTCTAGATGATTGAGAGGAGACCGCTCAATCATCACTTCCCAAGTAGCTTAAGGCTCGTAACGCGCTTGTACTAACTTGCCTTTATTACATTTTTTACTGTTGTTTTGAGATAAGAAGAGAACGAACTCTATGGGGAAACTGTCAAGTCCTAATGTTGTCATGCAAAATTGATCATATGATTGAGGTTAGGATGGAGCTACCTAATGTTATCATGCATGGTTAGAACCCTAATGTCTGTCATAACTTCTCTTGAACAAGAGAAGTCAGAGTTCCTAAGGGAACATGACAATGGTATACAGAAACAGACAAAGCAACAACTTTAAAGAAATAACTGTAAGTAAAATGCATGCAATGCAACAATACAAGCAGAAGGAGACAAACTCAACTTCTTAGTAATCAAGCAAAAAGAAAAACAGTCAAAACAGACAAGCAGAGGGAGACCGACTCAACCCCTATATGCAAATACGTCAATTAGAAAAAGAAAAACAGCACACAAGCAAGGGGAGGACCACCTCAACCTTTAAGGACAAGCAGAGGGAGACCCACTCAACCTCTTAATGCAGTCATGCTCCTATACTTAGACTATACTAAACATGAACTATCCTAATGCAACACACCACTCAATCATGAATGAGGAAAAGGATTTATGACAGATAATGGATTCAATCCACAAGTAATCAAACAAGGCTTCTATCCTAAGGAAAGAAATTGGGTGTTGGGAGGCAAGGGTAAGGTCCACAAAAACTTATCCCAGGCACTCAACTAACTAAAAGAGATTTGGGGGAATCCTAAAGGTTTGGCTCCTTCAATAGATGTGCAACATTCCCCCCACAGGAGGGACTACGCTACCCCAAGAAGGTTCCTAAAAGAATTGAATGAGAGAATATTAGGAGAATGGAAATGAGAAGCAAGGTAAGTTCCACAGGAACTTACCACAGGCACTCAACCAACTCCACTTCCTTAGAGAGAGCTTTCATAGACTCAACCCCTTTATGATAATGCAAAGTATTCCTCCACAGGAGGAAACATGCTCACAAGGAGGATCCCAATCAAGCAAGGAAAATTGAAGAGGAAACTACCCCTATAGGAAGAATCATCCATCTACTGGAACTTCTAAAGAATCTCAAAGATTCCTTCCAAGGATCACCTACACTAAGGATTCAAGGGCTCTAAAAGAGGTATCTACCTAATTACCAATCTATCAAGAAAGGAAATGAGACTTAGAATCATCTAATGGTCATTTACAAGACTAATCTATGAACTTAACCTAGTTAGGATCACCTAAACTAAGGCCAATTTGTAAAAAAGGGGAACTAAGGGAAAATCATTCCTAAAAAATCCAAGGAAAGTACTACATCATCCTACATGTATTAACAAGCTATGGTGCAAAAATCAGGGGCTAAACCTAAATCAAAAGGCTCAAACAAAATCTAAAATCTCAAGGGTACACTAAAGGGATCCAATAATGAATACTCCTAAACATCTATCCCAAAATCCTATTTAGAAAGATCTAAAAATCCCAAAAAAAAATCACATAACATCATCAACAAGTCTATCATCAGCCAGCCAAAAATCAATACCAAAATCAAAAGCATGAATGAGAAATAAAATCATAAAGCTCAGCATACAATTATCCAATTATTAAAAACACACTAAAATGGAAAATATGCAATTAATGAGAAAATACACTAAAACTGGAATTAAAAAATGTGAGGAAATTCTAAACACATTAAACTATTCACATGATTTATGTCAAGAATTATTAACAATCATTTCTATTTTTATATGAATTAAAACTAACAAGTATCAACTAAAAAAAAGAAAGAAAAAGAAATTAAATGAAGCAGGTGGGTGGTGTAACTAGTAATATTCTATGTGTATTATCTACAATGGGCCGCGCGAGGGGGTGCTGATAGCGCTACATGCATTGGGCCCGATTGAGTATTAATTCAGCTTTTTATTCATTAAATGAAGCAGGCCAGGGGGTGTGCTAGTAATGTTCCTATGCGTAATATTGCGTTGGGCCTAACAAGTGGGGTGCGAACAGCGTATTGACCACAGCCTAGCTGAGTTTCAACATGAAACTCAGCATTTCATTAAGTGATGAAATGCCATGTGAAAGGCTGTACACGGGAATGCACTCCCAGCCGTGCGATGAGCCTACTCAGTCCACCACCTATCGCGATCCAACGGCCACTACGTGAACTGGACAATTGAAACTCAAACAGAGGTATTTTGCACGCGGCGGGAACAGTGGCGGCCGGAGAAGATCCGGTCATCTTCTCCGGCGAGAGTGAACAGTACCAGAAATTCAAACTCAACGAAACTTCACTTTTTTTACACGGTTTTGTTCGTCTCACTCCCTAGACTCCAAATATACAATTCTTTCTCATTTTTATCCACTATCTAAAGAGATATGTGAACTACAACTTGGGATGCTATGTCAAAAAGTGTCATGATTCACCACGAAACTTATCTAGAATCCATCTAGGTTTCAAATAGGTCCTAACCACATGCATCTAAGGCTTGGAAAGTGCATAATTAAAGAGGAATTTTGCAAGAAAGAAACCTGATTTGGAGCTTCAAGTAGGGTGACTTTCAGGCTACAATTCTCTTCCAAAGTGTGCAGATTCACTCAATGGATGATGTTGAATGATGCTTGATGCTCAATTTCTTCTGAAACAGCCTCTATCTTGAAACTCGAAAATCCAAATTCAAGTTTCTTCCACAAACTACTCTAAATGATTCTTCAGCAAAAATGGCACTAGAAGGTTCCAAAAATGATCAACAATTTATTTATAATCTGTTTGAAAGCTTTGGAGGCCCAATCATGGCCCAAATCCAAACTTCCAACTTTCAATTTTTTTCCAAAAATCCAACTATGGAAGCCACTCATATGCTCTGCTTTCACTCCAATCTTTCTTCAGATCACTTGCATTGGATGTGTGGAATGTAATTGGATTGGTTTGCAGCCTTGATTTCAATCTAAGGTGCAAGTTTGAAATGTTACTTCATCATGAAGTAATCCACCAAATGACCAGGAAATGAGTATCAACTCAAAAATGTAATAATGCCAAATGGTTTATAATCTCTTTTCCAATCAAAATGAGTACCAATTTGGTTTGAAATCATTCAATTACCAATTATTTTGAATTTTTTCATTTTAAATCATTAAAATGGCCTTTTTGAGAAATTTCTTCAACCAATGCTTGCTCTAATCCATATCAATGGACTCTTGTTACTTGGTTGGACTAAAAAAATCATTTTGAGAAACTTTCAAGTTGAACAAAACTCCATTTGAATCTTGCAAGATAGTGAAATGGACTCATAATTCAAAATGACCTGTAATTCCAAATACCCAAAATACCCCTGACTTGTAAACCTCATAACTTGAGTTCTACAAATCAGATGGAAGACTTATAGTACAATTTGGAAAGCTAAGATCAATACCTACAACTTTCATGTTAGCCAAAAGTTGAGGAGAAACATCCTTCTAGGTCAAAAGTTCCTTGGAAGTTGGTTGACTTTTGCAGACAAATTTCACATTCATCTGATGACATGTACTTTGTCAGCTTCATAACTTGAGTACTATAAATCCAATCAAGGACTTCTAGTACTCCAATTAAAGCTAAGAACATTCCCTACAAGTTCCATGTTGGCCAAAAATTGAGATGAAACTTGTATCTTGAGATAAGTGGTCTTGAAGTTAGGCGCTAAATAGGGGATTTTACCCTGAGAACCCTAGTTTAGCAACTCCTCACACTTGGGATTCTTCTTGAATTGATCTTGGAATATCACCTCATGTATCTCAACACAACTTTACATGATCACAAATTCTTAGAAATAGGCTTTGATCCTCTTCAATTGCACAGTTGACTTATGGTTACTCAGACGAAAACCCTAATTGCAACACCCTCAACTGTGGCTCTTCACACTTGGCATAATGACTTGACTGAGCTCCACCATGACCCTCGAGGCACCCCATGAGCTCTATCCACACACTCTATCCATGATCAAGGCTTCACAACCCATGGATGGTCTTCAATTGGTCCTCAGATTAGGAGATTAACCCTATACAAGCATTTGAACTTCTCCAGAGCATAAACCACTTCCTGATGACTTTGGTGACCTCTCAAGCTTGAATAAGACCTCTAGATAGGCTCCTCTTGATATAAACCACACTTGATCCCCTGCTAAATGAACAATGCCATGCTATGCCAATGTTAGATCAATGATGTGCTAATGCAATGAAACAAAAGCCAAGTAAGAAAAAAGGTTAGGCAAATTTTGGGGTGCAACACTGATAGAGATCAGTTGAGGGCCATGATGCAGAAAGACAAAGAGAATTTCAAGGAATATGCTCAACATTGGCGCGAGTTGGCCGCGCAGGTTACGCTACCATTGGAGGAAAGGGAAATGACCAAGATTTTTCTAAAGACCCTTGGTTCTTTCTTTTACGAGAAAATGGTCGCGAGTGCACCCAGTGACTTCACTGAGATGGTGAATATGGGAATGCGATTGGAAGAGGGGGTCCGAAAAGGATGATTGGTCAAAGAAGAGAATGCTCCTAGCAGTACTAAGAAATATGGAAGTGGTTTTGTGAAGAAAAAGGAAAAAGAAGTGAACGTTGTATAAGAAGGAAGGCTCAGAAGGAGGTATTCACCAGCATATCAGGTCGCAGAAGTATCGCCAATTTTCAGTGCTCCAACTTATCAACCTCAACCACAGTAAAGTCCACAATCTCCTCAACAGAATCGGTCGTTCAACAATCAGGGTCATGTGTACAGAAAGATAAACTTTGATCTGATCCCTATGAAGTATGCTGACTTGTTTCCAGATTTAATCCAGAAGGGTCACATCCAGAAAAAAGCTCCACCCGAGGTTCCCAAGAATCCTCCTCCTTACTATAAAGCTGACAGATTTTGTCTATACCATCAGGGAGCTCCAGGTCATGACATTGAAAGTTGTTTTGGTATGAAAGCAGACGTCCAGAGGCTCATTAAGTGCAGAATCTTATCCTTTAAGGATTCCAATCCTAATGTGCAAGATAATCCATTGCCATCACATGGTTCACCCTCCGTAAACATGATTCAGGGTTACCTAGAAGGAAGTGATCAGGGAGCTTCATTTGAGAAGAATGAAGAGGTATGTGTTATAGTGCCTCACTTCAAGGAGTTGGAGCGTATTGAGTTCACATATGACAGTAGAAAGTCAGCTGTTACTCCCTTTGTAATCAATGTGCCAGGAATGGTCCCTTACACTTCTAGTAAGGCTATCCCGTATCATTATAATGCTACAATGTTGGAAGATGGAAAGGAGGTAACGTTACCAACTTTGCCTTCGGTTTTCAATATTGCAGATGTCAGCAGAGTAACCCGAAGCGGCCAAGTTTACCCTTCAGTGACTTCGAAAGACAAAGGGATTTCAGTAGAGCAACCAAAGGCGAAGGATCCTATTGTGGATCAATCTGGTGAATCCAATCTGTCCAAGGCGGACGAAGTGCTGAAAGTAATCAAGACAAGTGAATACAGAGTTGCAGATCAGCTTCTACAAACCCCGTCTAAGATCTCTGTTCTGCAGTTGCTGATGAGTTCTGAGGCACATAGAGAAGCGCTCCAAAAGATATTGGGGCAGGCATATGTAGAGAAGGATGTCACAATGGAGAAATTTGATAATATCATCAGCAATATTACTGCATGCGACAATCTAGGTTTCAATGAGGAGGATCTCCCAGAGGAAGGGAGGAAGCATAATATGGCTTTACATATTTCTGTGAATTATGGGAATGATTCTATGTCCAGTGTGTTGGTTGATACCGGGTCCTCTCTGAATATGATGCCTAGAACCACTTTATCCAAGTTGTCTTATCAGGGACCACCGATGAGACCCAGTCATGTCATAGTCAAAGCTTTTGATGGATCTAGAAAAGCGGTAACTGGTGAAGTAGAGTTGCCGATGACTATCGGTTTGCAGACTTTCATGATCACGTTCCAAGTCATGGACATTCGTGCCGCCTACAACTGTTTGCTAGGGAGTTCGTGGATACATGAAGCTGGGGCAGTTACCTCCACCCTACACCAGAAATTGAAGTATGCGTTTGAGGGCAAAACAGTTACGGTTTGTGGGGAAAGAGCTTTGGTGGTGAGCCACTTGTCATCGTTTTCTTATGTTGAAGCTGAAGAAGAGGTTAGTACGCAGTTCTAAGCTTTGTCTATCGCAGGAGACAGTTTTCAAAAACCTAGAGTACGTATGTCATCATTCAAGGATGCAAAACAAGTTGTAAGCAGTGGTCCTCAGACAGGTTCAGGCAAAATGCTGTTTTTTGCCAGAGAATAAGAACAAGAAAGGTCTTGGTTTTTCTGGCAGGTCTGCTCAGCAGGTCAGCAGAAATCAAGAGGTCCCGCCGATCAATAAGGTGTTCCGCAGTGGAGGGGTCATCCACCCTCCTCACATCAATGCAGTGTCAGAAGACAGAGTCTGAAGGTTACATATCAGATGGTTCAGCAAGTCTCTCCATTCCATATGAAGATTATGAGCCCTATATGGAGGATCCAGGTTATGTCTCAAATTATTTTGATTACAGTTTTGGGGTCTTTGCTGTTACAGAAGAGGAGTCTGATGAAGATGTACCAAAGTTCGTGACTCCAGGAGTTCTAGTCAAAAATTGGAGTGTGGTTGAAGCCCCTGCAGTGATTCATATATCAAAATTGCTACACCCACTACATCGCGGGAATAATGACCCTCTTCCTTCACCGAACTTTGAATTCCCTGTGTTTGAGGCTCAAGACGAAGAAGATGATATTCCAGAAGAGATCTCCAGGCTGCTCGAGAAAGAAGAGAAGGCTATCCAACCTCATCAGGAGCTCGTGGAAGTGATCAATTTAGGAACAAAAGAAATCCGTAGGGAAGTGAAAATAGGAGCTCTGCTCAAGCCCGATGTGAAGGAACAGTTGATTGAGTTGCTCAGAGAATTTGTTGATGTGTTCGCTTGGTCCTATCAAGACATGCCAGGATTGGACACTGCCATAGTTGAACATCACCTGCCGCTGAAACCAGATTGCCCACCGGTTAAACAAAAACTCAGAAGAACCCGGCCCGATATGGCTTTGAAGATCAAGGAAGAAGTACAAAAACAGATTGATGCAGGTTTTCTTGTCACTGCCGAGTATCCGCTTTGGTTAGCTAACATTGTACCTGTTCCGAAGAAAGAGGGGAAGGTACGTATGTGTGTGGATTACAGGGATATGAATAAGGCCAGTCCGAAAGATGATTTCCCATTGCCTCACATCGACATTTTGGTAGACAGCACTGCAGGATATGAAGTCTTCTCTTTTATGGATGGATTTTTAGGATACAACCATATCAGAATGGCTCCCAAGGACAGAGAAAAGACGTCGTTCATTACTCCCTGGGGCACCTTTTGTTATATATTTATGCCGTTTGGATTGAAGAATGTCAGGGCAACATATCAAAGGGCTATGACTACTTTGTTCCATGATATGATGCACAAAGAAATTGAAGTTTATGTGGACGATATGATAGCTAAGTCGAAGACTGAAGATGATCATGTCAAGCATTTGTTGAAGCTATTCGGTCGATTGAGAGAATACAAGCTTCGTTTGAATCCTAACAAGTGCACATTTGAGGTACGATCAGGAAAATTATTGGGTTTCATTGTCAGCCAGAGAGGTATTGAAGTAGATCCCGATAAGGTGAAGGCTATTCAGGAAATGCCGACTCCATCTACAGAGAAACAAGTCAGAGGATTTTTGGGACGTTTGAACTACATCTCCCGGTTTATATCTAATATGACTGCTAAGTGTAAACCTATTTTTAAGTTGTTGAGGAAAGAACAAGGGTATGTTTGGACCGAAGATTGTCAAAAGGCTTTCGATAGTATCAAAGAGTATTTGCTTGAGCCACCTATTCTGATACCGCCAGTAGAAGGGAGACCTTTGATCATGTATTTGACTGTGTTGGAAGATTCGATGGGTTGTGTGCTCGGTCAACAAGATGATACCGGGAAACAGGATCACGTCACTTATTATTTGAGTAAGAAGTTCACCGACTGCGAGTCCAGATACACTATGCTCGAGAAAACCTGTTGTGCTTTAGCGTGGGCCGCTAAGCGTCTACGACAGTACATGTTGAGTCACACTACTTGGTTAGTTTCGAAAATGGATCCTATTAAGTATATCTTTGAGAAACCCGTATTGACTGGAAGGATTGCTAGATGGCAGATGCTGTTATCAGAATATGACATCGAATATCATACTCAGAAGGCTATAGAGGAAGTATTTTGGCTGACCATTTGGCACATCAACCTATTTTGGATTATCAACCCTTGAACGATGATTTCCCGGACGAAGAGGTTATGTATTTGAAAATGAAGGATTGCGAAGAACCTCTACCTAGTGAAGGACCTGAGCCTGGTTCTCAATGGAGTTTGATTTTCGATGGAGCCGTCAACGCTCATGGGAGAGGAATAGGCGCGATTATTGTGACTCCTCATGGGTCTCATATTCCGTTTACCTCCAGGCTAGCATTCAAGTGTACCAATAATAAAGTCGAATATGAAGCATGTATTATGGGCCTCGAGGAGGCAGTGGACTTAAGGATTAAGAATTTGGATGTATTCGGTGATTCTGCCGTAGTCATTTATCAAATCACAGGAGAGTGGGTAACTCGACAAGATAATTTGGCTCCGTATAGAGATTATGCAAGAATACTGCTACCTTTCTTTGACAGGGTCGATTTTCATCATATCCCTCGTGATGAGAATAGGATGGCAGATGCATTGGCAACTTTGGCCTCCATGATTGTGGTGAATTCTTGGAATGTGTGCCCTCGAATTGAAGTAAGGTGCCTTGACAGACCCGCCTTCGTCTTCGCCATTGAAGATGTCGGAGATGACAAACCCTAGTATTATGATATTGAAATGTTTCTCAGAACGCAAGAGTATCCTTTGGGAGCTTCCAACAAGGATAAGAAGACACTAAGAAGGTTGGCCGGTAATTTTCTCCTGAGTAATAATGTGTTATACAAGCGGAACTTTGACATGGTCTTGCTAAGATATGTTGACAAGAGGGAAGCAGACATGTTAATAACGGAAATTCACGAAGGATCCTTTGGTACTCATACAAATGGGCATGCTATGGCTAAGAAACTCTTAAGGGCTGGTTATTGTTGGATCACAATGGAATCAGATTGTTACAAGTTTGCTAGAAAATGACACAAGTGTCAGATCTATGCTGACAAGATTCATGTGCCTCCAACTTTGTTGAATGTCATCTTGTCTCCTTGGTCGTTCTCCATGTGGGGAATTGATGTGATTGGAATGATAGAACCGAAAGCATCTAATGGACATCTATTCATCTTGGTAGCCATTGACTATTTCACTAAGTGAGTCAAAGCTGCGTCTTATGCTAATATAACTCGACATGTGGTTGTCAAATTCATCAAGAATCAGCTCATCTGCAGATATGGGATGCCGAGCAAGATTATTACAGATAATGGGTCCAACTTGAACAATAGTATGATGAAAGAACTGTGCGAAGAATTCAAGATCGAGCACCATAATTCTTCTCCCTACAGACCAAAAATGAATGGGGCCTTTGAAGCCGCCAACAAAAATATCAAGAAGATAATTCCGAAGATGGTAGTCACATACAAAGATTAGCATGAAATGCTCTCGTTCTCTCTACACGGATACCGTACTTCTGTATGTACATCGACTGGGGCAACTCCTTTTTCACTTGTCTACGGTATGGAAGTTGTACTCCCGATAGAAGTTGAGATTCCCTCCATGAGGATATTGATGGAGACAAAGTTATCAAAAGATGAATGGTGCCAAAGCAGATACGATTAGTTGAATCTAATTGAAGAGAAGAGGATGACGGCCTTGTGCCATGGGCAGTTGTACCGGCAGAGGATGAAGAAAGCGTTTGACAAGAAGGTTCACCCTCGCGAATTCAAAGAAGGCGACCTTGTGCTCAAGAAGATCCAGTCGTTCCTCACTGATGCTAGAGGAAAATGGGCTCCAAACTATGATGGGTCGTATGTGGTAAAGAAGGTCTTCTCAGGAGGTGCCCTAATGTTAGCCACAATGGACGGAGAAGAAATCACCCGCCCCGTGAACGTAGATGCTGTCAAGAAGTACTTTGCTTAGAACTTGAGAAGTTCTGGTTGGTTTAAGAGCAAAATCATTATCCCATCGATGTACTTTATGCTCATTGACCATATCATGTTTGTCTGATCGTGAGAACGAGGACACACATGAGCTTGGGTACAAGGGGCTGGAGGCACGCTCTTCCCACAAGAATGCAACATAAATTGCTAAGGATTATGAGCACCCACAAAGTCTATATAGACGAAGTCTTGGAGAATCATGGCCAGAATTTATGAAGCAGTAACATTCATTAAATAGCGAAGTAGGACAAATTTGGGGTATGACAGATGCCCCTATCTAATTGCCTTAAACCTGAGCGAATGAACTGCCGCATGACGTTCATTTTAAGGTGGAAGTCAATTAGATAAAAGAAGACCCCAAAATGTGTCTGGTAGAGAATGAAAGGTACCATGAATGGGTTAATAGGATGAACAAGATAACCTGATATTCTCTGGGTGGACAAAGCAGTCCCTTATCTAATAAGGTCCTTCGCGATACCAGAGTAGTATAAACGAGCCTCTTTTGGTGGTCGAAGCAGTCCCTCATTCGTTAAGGTCCTTTACGATACCAAAGTGGTATAAACGAGCCTCTTTGGGTAGTCGGAGCAGCCCCTCATTCGTTAAGGTCCTTCGCGATGCCAAAGTGGTATAAACGAGCCTCTTTGGGTGGTCGAAGCAGTCCCTCATTCGTTAAGGTCCTTCGCGATACCAAAGTGGTATAAACAAGCCTCTTTGGGTGGTCGAAGCAGTCCCTCATTTGTTAAGGTCCTTCGCGATACCAAAGTGGTATAAACAAACCTCATTGGGTGGTCGAAGCAGTCCCTCATTCATTAAGGTCCTTCGCGATACCAAAGTGGTATAAACAAGCCTCTTTGGGTGGTCGAAGCAGTCCCTCATTCGTTAAGGTCCTTCACGATATCAAAGAGGTATAAACAAGCCTTTTTGGGTGGTCGAAGCAGTCCCTCATTCGTTAAGGTCCTTCGCGATACCAAAGTGGTATAAACAAGCCTCTTTGGGTGGTCGAAGCAGACCCTCATTCGTTAAGGTCCTTCGCGATACCAAAGTGGTATAAACGATCCTCTTTGGGTGGTCGAAGCAGTCCCTTATTCATTAAGGTCCTTCGCGATACCAAAGTGGTATAAACGAGCCTCTTTGGGTGGTCGAAGCAGTCCCTCATTTGTTAAGGTCCTTCGCGATACCAAAGTGGTATAAACGAGCCTCTTTGGGTGGTGGAAGCAGTCCCTCATTCGTTAAGGTCCTTCGCAATACCAAAGCAGTATATCTAAACACATGAGATTCTTCGGGTGGTCGAACCAGCATCTTATCCAATAAGATTCTTCGATGATACCAAAGCAATATCTCAAATGGTAAATTTGTTGGGGAATAATTGAGCCAAAATTCCTATTAGAGGAACAATGTTGTCCAAACTGTGTAGGGGAGAAATCTTCAAGAAACTCTCTAAGATAACCTCTGCTTGGGGAGCCATAAGAGCAACAGCTGTTGGGGGTTATTGTCATCAACTGCATAGTTGAAGAATGACTTGTTGGGGAGTAAAATTCCTTGAACTCACGGGGTATTAACTCTTTTCAGAGAAATAATTCCGACTTCTTGAAGGACTGGCCAAGATGCTTGCGAACTGATCCTGGATCTTGCTATGCTGCTGAGGACAACGGTGCTATGCGTTATGATACATAAACATGCAAATAAGATGCAACTGCTAAGAAATGCAAGATGCATATGCAAATGATGTGCTAATGCTTGATATGACTATGATATGATGTTGTATGCCTTAATAATGCAAATGATCAGGTATGCTGGGGATAAATTTCCTGCGGGGATACCACCAGGGATTGGATTTGGTAGTTGCCAAATGGATTGGACTTTAGTTATTTTGCCAAATGATATTGGGCTTTGGTTTTATGAGGATACCAACAAGTGTGGATTTTTAGTGGTTGCCATTGAAAATTGGACTTTAAAGGGTAAATTGAAGATGCCAAGCAAAGTGGCTTTTTGTAGTTGCCAATAAAGGATTGGGCTTTTATTGTAGGGGTGTGCCAAGCGAAGTTGGTCTTTATTGGTAAAAGGGTTTGACTTCCCGACACATGGTACATGACAGCGCCACAATTAGAAGACAGATGTGGATACTCTTGGTTCCCCCAAGTTGGACCCTTTACATAAGTGGTATACTTGTTCTTGTAAGAATCTATCTTTTAGCTGATATGTCAAATGTTGAGCGTAGCGACTTAACCAAAGCATGTTGATTGTGCGAGCGTAGCGACTTAACTAATGCGTGTTAATCGTGCTAGCGCAGCGACTTAACCAATGCATGTTAATTGTGTTAGCGTAGCAATTTAACCAATGCATGTTAGTTGCACGAGCGTAGCGACTTAACAAATGCATGTTAGTCGTACTTTTGTTCTGCCCTAAGGCTTTTGACACTTGTTGACCTCAACAATTACTGGTGTCTGGAATGGCCAGCTTGACCAATTTGCAAGCAAGGAGGGAAACTACCCCTGTTCAACTAATCTGCCCCAGTTCAAATAGTTTGCCCCAATCTGTCGGGTATTTGAAGGATTTCTTTTGGGATGAGAACTTTAGGAGTGACTGTACCAAGACAAAACTTGAGCCCATTTTCCCCAGCTTCTAGATTTTTGCAACGGTTTGCCCCTGTTTGAACTTTGGAAGGACTTTCCCCCAGGTTCATGAAGTTATGAGAATTTCTTTATTCAAGCCAGTATCAGTGAATGATCAAGTTCTTTTTTGATTGCTCTTTGTTGGAATTCCATTATGCCAAGTACTAATTTGCAATTAAAATTGTTCATTAAAAATGGTAATTATAATGTGACATTAATGTAAGTTTTGAAAAGATCATTTATTAGAATGATGTGAAAGTGTGTAACGAGTGGACTATTAGTCCAGATGCAGTGCTGATTTAGCTGGTGTGAAAGATTTAGCAAGCATATGACACCAATACAGAAGATTAACAAATATGTAGGAGTCAGTTTACGCAACCTTGCTATAGTATGCTTTCAGAATAAACCCCACCTCAATTAGGTCTTTTGAGGGTTGTAACGCGGTCTGGTTCACAGTTATAGAAACAAGGGATATAAGGCTCAGAAATTATTTTTAACCCACCCCTTCTTCGTGATGAACTCCAGTCCTACATTCAGTTAATTCTACACATGCACCTAGAGCTTGACGGTGTAAGCCTGATGATTCAAGATATGCTTGAAATAGCAGTCACCCTTATTTTATTTTTGATGGATATCAGTGACCCCTTTTGATTCTGACATAGTGGCTACTGAATCTATTTTTGTTTTTTTTTGTTGAATATTTGAAGACCTCTTTTGATTTTTCTTTTGATCCCTAATTTTTACATGGACTGGTTTTGCTCTTCGAGTCCATCGGGATTGTCTTGATTTTTGCCTAAGTCTCCCTTTGAGCTGTTCGACTTAGCAGGCTTTTGATTTTTTTTTGTAATTTTGTTGGAGGATTGTGACTGCCAAATCATTGGTCTTTGATGAACAACAGTCATGTCTTGTATTTTATCTCATGATTTGAGTGCGTAGTCGGGTTAACTGAATACTACCCATGCCCCAGGTTAAGTGTAAGGGTTTAGAAATCCGAAGGAAACTCCTACTTCTAAGCTCGAAGTGGTTTAACTAGGGAATAACTCCTTATCTCTCCAGCGTTTGGGGATTTGAAGCAATGCATGTACATCGTCAGCGAGATTTTATCCGAAAGCATACTATCAGCAATTATGGGTATTTTAGTTTTCGTCATCCTCCCTCAAATCTTTGCTAAACAGCAATGCGATAAAGGAAGTGAAGTGAAAAAAAATTTGTGATTTTTTTGCGTTAATGAGAAGATGTGAGTGAATACGAATGAACTTGTTCAAAACATGCATAATTATCACATTAACAATACCATTAATAAGAAACAATGTCTAAAAGCAAGTAGCACTTAACATAAAAGAAACTACAAATGCGCAAAAATGATATGGAAACTGCCAGCATTGATGAACTGGGCTTTTCTTTCTTGCTTCACAGTTGTCATACCTTCTGGCAGCTGTTTCATCTTGCCTTCTGCGTTGTCCTTGTCTTTTCTCAGTTCAACTTGATTCTGCCTCAAGTGTTCCATGGTCTTCCACCACTACTTCGAGTCCAATAAGTGTGCCGGGAAATTAACTGTGGATTATGAACAAAGGATGGATAAGCGTTCTGGGTTAGGAAGTGTCGCACCCTAATTTTTGACCTTAAGACCCCACCTCTTTGTGCACTCCCTTTCTTATTTCTTTCATTTTACTTTCGTATGTATGTTTGTTATGGCTAACCAACTTGCGCAGAAGCAATAATTCCAAGGGGACCAGCATTCTTCCTCAGAGTTTAAAGATCAAGATTCACGTCTGGATGATTAAGGGAAACTACAAGTTCTGAGATGCCAAGGGAACACTTATTTGAATTGATCTTAAAACTCCGATTTATGGTACCTCTGAGAAGTGGGTCCTCGTTTCTAAAAAAAAGAGAAAAGATCACGTTGATATCAAACCCATAATTCAAGTTGTGCTTGCGAATTCAAGTCAAAACTAAGTTCAAGAAATAAAGGAGTTGTGGTACAAGCAAGTTGAGGTCATTCCATATTTGATCTATTTGACGTCATGGTTTGTTTTAAAGAAGAATGTATTTAGAGCCATAGCATTATGCTTGGAGATTATCGTTTAATTCCGAAGTCGGATTCCAACAGAGGAAGGTTGCGAGTTAGTTCGTATATTTTTTACAAGAGGACTTATGCTAAGGAATTGTAAGAATCAAGGATCGATTCCAAATACCATCCCATACAACTTAACACGGCACATCCAATTACATGGAAAATCCAAACAAGTGAATTCAAACGGCTTGGCTGTATAATAACGGAGGCCTTGTTTCCATTGTGTGAAAGCATCGTGCTACATTTGCTGCACATCGCATATTGCATTACAAGTTCATAAAAAAATTACAGATGCTGCACATCACACCGTATTACATCTCAATTGGTTTTATGCTAAGAACTCGTAACGGCGTAACAGCAGCTAGCAGACTTTCCCGCTTCTGGTGTAGCAGCAACGCAGAGGTACGGCACCGGCAGCTGGACTTGTGATTCAGGCTTTCACTGTGGGTTCCTCAATGGCTCGACTCAAGAGATTCGCTAGTCACCCCAACCGAACAGGTAGTTGTTTCTGCAATTCAATCAGTTCACGCCAACCATCGCAAGCATCAGAAAATTGATGAGAGGTAAACAAGTTAAGTATCGTAAAGAACTTAAGCCGTTACCACCTTAAGAGCTAGAGGCATTCAACTACCGCAAGAACTCGTCGCATTTGGGCATAATCAACCTGTCAAGAATGCAGCAGAAGGTTAGAACAGTCGACAAATTTCGAAAGAGCCATAAATCATTTACACAGAAGAAGGCCCATTCATACCCCTGCCAGTCCAATTCACCAGTTCCCTGCGCCATGATGACGGCTCCTAAACCCAACTTCCATCACCTGCAATAACAGCATGAACATCAGCAGGCCATTAGGAGTAGAAAACTCTACTGTTACCAATCGAGTTCAATTCAGAAGCCAGGAGTATAGTAGTGAATAGCAGACTTTACAAGAATATCGATAGCATTACTCCCTAAACAACAACCTGCGGGACTGAATAGCAAAGCATCTTCAGGAGATTTCTTCCTTCGTGGTTCCAAACCTCTTTTGAACAGCATCGAGCATGTCTTGAGAGTTCCTACAAGAAAGATGCTACAATATCAACTGTGACCGTGATAGTGCTTATTATAATGAATACTTCTCAGAGCAAAAGAAAGAACAGAACCAATGAAGGAAGTTTTTACGAGAAATAGATTGGCCTATTTTCAAACCCTTCTCAAAGTTCCTAGAAGCTGGTATCAATGTGTCTTCATCTCACACGGCTGCTGCAAATAAGAATGAAACGTCAGCAAACTCAGTGCCACTCCTAACTCAAGCCCAAGAGATAGAATTACCGCCTAGCATAGCAGCCAACCCATGCCAAAACAGGGCTTATTGTAAGGGACTCAAATTCACCATAGCAGCCCAAGAACTTTTGCTAACAGCCATGCTGCGAGAACATTGGAAAATTGTTAGCAGAAACTTGTCCCTCAGCATTCTTTACAAACCTGGAAAATCAAAGAAGAACATACTCAACAAATTAGTTCAAAACAGAAACTACAAGGGCATTGTCAAACTTATCCAATCTCCCCCACCCTTGCTTTCCTTACCACGAGATTAGGACGAAATGCCGTTGTTGTAACTGCAGCATATTGAAGCTACGCACCAGCATACTCATAAGACAAATCGAAGGAGATGACTCGCCTACTCCACCATGATGATATCTGCCAAAGGCTGCTAGAATCAAATACGAAAACGTGAGAAAGCATATTTGGGGTGTCCTAGCTCAAATACTCAGGGGTTTTCAACAAGGTTTGTTTTATTACCAGACAAAGGTGGCATTCTTACTTCCTGATTAAGAAACTTCAAGTCCACAGCTTCAGAACGTCGAAGCAGACCTCAACCTCATACTCGAACAATGTGCAGCAACTTTTGTTGTCCAGCTATCCAAGCACCCTCATCACCAAGTACCTGGAAAGAACATTGTTGGATGCGTATCAATTCAACTTGAAAATGAGAATAAAGATTGAAACGAAAAGGAAACCACAACCTTGGTATTTGTCTTTTGCTCACTCATGGTATGTTGCAGATGCCCAGAATCCACCAGACGCCACATTTAGTTCCCTTTGTTCGTAAGATAGAATTTGGGATAACACAAATCATCTCCAGCGCATTTACATGAACTTCCATCAAAGAACCTCAAAAATGGCTGAAACTCGTGCAAAGCGTCGTATGGTCAAAGAAGCAAGTTGATGTTGCCCTGGGTTGTTAATCTCCCTTGGCCCAAAATCTTCTGCTATCCGCACCTGCCAAATCACAATTCTGGATTAGTAAATCGATTGAAGAATATACCCTACTTCGAAAAAGATCCTATCAAATTCCTCAGCATCAATTAAAGATTCTTCAAATCAAATCACACTAAAATGATTCTCATCAACAACATTAAACCCAATCGATTGCAAAAGGAAAGCTTTTGAATCTTGTCCAACACAGGAATGGAAGGTTTTAATACCAATCAATCAGAAATTCAATCAGAGTTTAAGGATCCAAAACCCAACTCGCCTATAAAAGGAGGTGATTCGAATCGAAGAAGGACAATTTTGGAGAACTCGTGAACGCAGTGGAAATCACCGTAAAAAACCCTAAACAACTCGAATCGAAGAAAGAAAGAAGAGAACTCATCTGTTTTCGCCGAAGCTTTCGAAGATCAACTCCATCGCCAGAATCGTGCTTCATACGCCGATTCATCGTCGGTAAAACTCCATACTTCTTTTATACTGTTGAATGATTGACGCTTTGATCCTTGTTTCAGGTACCACCATAGTGAACGATCGAGAGAGAGATTGATCAATGGGAGAAACCGAGTGAAGGAGTGGCTCCGTCTAGGGTTTCTTTTTTCCGCCGTTCGTGTTTGTTCTCCATATGTTTCTGAGTGTTTCCATTGTGTTGTAACTTGATAAACTATATGCATGCACGACCACTGTAGTATCGTGGTCCCTCACCACTATCACCATACGATTCACTTAATTCTTGATCACACAGACTATACTGCACATCCATGGTAAACCAGTGCACTGCGTAACACTAGATCTGCGCCTTAATTATAATTAACAATTAATTAATCTTTTTAAAAAAAACTATAATCTGTTTTTAAAACCTTTAATATTCAATTAACTTTGTTTTTATTTAAAATAATAAATAATAAATCTTTTTATAATAAACCAATAATCTTTTAATTAATCTTAATCTTTTTTTATTCCTTTTTTTATTTAATTGTTAATTCACTTTTAACGAATCTTTTTGCTTAAAAATCAATTTAATCAATCCCTTTAATTTTTATCCTAATAACTAGAAAACTCATTTTTTTAATAAAATCAATCCATGTTAATTCTTTTTTATCAACTTAATAGAACTTTATGTAAATAATATGTTTATTCACTAAAAAAAACTTTTATGAATTACTTACACCTAATTACAATTTATCTAGTTAATAATAAAACCAGTCTAGTTTTTTTAGAATAATAAAAACAACCTTTTTATATAATCAATAATTAAATTTAAGAATAACCATGGCTTTTATAAAATAATCCTTTTTGAGATAAAAAAAATTAAAATCAGTTAGTATATCAAACCTTTTATCTCACATTTTATCCCACTTAAAAACAATATGTTTCCCTTTAAATCAATTTAACCATTTTCTTAAAATAATCAAGATAAATTCGACTAAAAATGAATCAACATCGTAAAACTCAATCAATCGTGCACGCTTGCGCCTCGCTCTGATCCGTTCACATTCACAATTCACTCACTTACACCCTAGCGCTTTCATGCGTATATGGGGTTTTATCTGCTCTTTATCATCGCAATTTATTTCACAGCAATTTATTTTTATCGTATTGCATTCCGTCTAAAGGAAGAACCTACACATGATTCAACACTTGTGTGTAGTGCATCTCATCTTGAATCATTCCCTATTTTGATCCTTGATCTCATTCAAGTCGATCTCTTAAAATTAGATCCTACCCCATAGGAAGGACCTCTATCTTTTACAACTTAGAATAAATAATTCAACTCAATTCAAACTCTCAAACACATTAGAGAATAAGATGTTAATCATCTTAAGTGGGATAAAACTTCTAACCCCTTAACAACATAATCAATTTTCCTACAATGTTGTGGTGGTTTAAATCAAAGTAATCTCCCTTAAAATGATAACTCATCTTTTCTCCTAAAACCAATCAATCAACTATCCTAAACCCGTAGGAACTTTGACCACAGTCAAAGAACTCCTCAAACCCTTTAGGGGAACTATAAATACTCTGATTCCACTCCTGTAAGGATATGTAGGCATAAGATGCGACATCTTATCGAGTATATTAGAAATAAACCCCTAGGGTTTTTTATCCCTTAAGCAGATAAACTTTAGCAAATAAACAACATAAAACAAGAGGTTTTTGTAGAGTACTACAGAAACTTAGGATGCTAGCACCTTCCCTAAGTTTAACCGACCCTTGAACCTATAACTCTCTAAACCTTGCATTTGCATTGCATTGTGGGAACTTCAATCTTTATCCCTTCCTTTAGACAAATCAAAGTTCGGTTGCAAAATGAATTAAAGATTCAAACTAATCTATAGTTTGGTATCCAAATTTCACCGCGACAGGAAGATATGCAATGCAAATGAAATACAAATGCAATGATATGCAAATGCAATGCAGGTAGGATCCATGATAACATAAGCAGGTCAAAGCGCCTTAACCGGTATGATATACAAGGCAAGTTCTACGTTCTTTACCCACAGACCCACTCGTAGGATAGCTTCTACGTTTGACGGATAAGGTTCTCAGGATCACGGACGCAAATCGCATCAACATCATGCAACAAGCTAGTTGCTTTACAACGGTAATACGAAAAGGTCTCTCCTGAGCAGAGTCCTCATGCTAGGCACACGGGGAGCGGGTCCTCGGAGACTAACACTACACGACCACCAATATAGAAACTGGTTCTAAGAGTGGTTCCCAGAGTCACGGACCTTTCATGAATCAAGTCGTGTAACAGGCTAGCTGTGTCACGATAGGATTTACGAAAAGGTCTATTCTGGAGGAGCTTTCATGTTAGGCACGCAAGGAGCGAGTCCTTGGGGACTAGCATTAATTACTACCAATTCTACACTATGTTTTCTATCTTCTTTTTCCAAAGCTCGGGTGTAGAGCTTTACTTGCAATGTTATCCCAGAATCCAGCAAGCAGATACAATAAACATCATACAATAAAAAAGAGAAAGCAATAAATAAGATAACAGGAGAAAATAATTGTAAAGAAAACAACTACGCGAATTTAGCACTCTCAAATCGAGTTAAGTTAGGCTTGACTCTCTCTTGCATAGGGCAATGCGTTTCCCCAGCAGAGTCGCCATCTGTCGTACCTCGAAAAATACGATCCTCACGATAGACGCGGAAAATACATTCGAAACAGAGTCGCCACCGAACTTTATTTATTCCAAGAATGGAATAGGAAAATATCGATAAAAACTTTAAGGAGATAAGAACATTGTCATCGCAACCAATATTCTAGGTTCGGGAGTCGATTACATGAAGGGAAGGTATTAGCACCCCTCATGTCCGTTGTACTCAACGAGAACCTCTTGATTCGATTCGAGAGTAAAGTTAGCTAAGCTGTTTATTTTCTTCTAAGGTTTCTCCTATAGGGGGAATAGGTTTATTAATATAGGGTGCTCGCCAAGGATTGGGGCCCTTGTGCCTACGTACTCCCTTGTGCAATGGGAAAGTCAGAGCATCGTAGTTCGTGGGACTACAGGAAAAAGAGGGGATTGTGCTCGCCAAGATCCTCGCAATCTTGTGCCTACGTATCTTACACTCAAAGAAGAATGAAGAATCAGAGCAGCCGTAGTTCGGCCAACTACGGTAAAAGGGTTTAAAAATGAACGAGTGTTTAGGTCGCATTCTAACTTCTAAACATTGGCTTGTCTGCTCACTAGGGGAGGCTGAAGCACGAGTTTGTTATGCGCGGAAGAATGGAATAAACAATGTTCTTGGTAAAAGGCGTATTTGAGTCGAACGAGAGTTTATGTCGCATTCTAACTGCTAAACATTTGCTTGTCTGCTCGCTAGGGGAGGCTGAAGCACGAGTTCATATGAGCAAAAGAATGGGCTAAACAACTGTCGCGCCCTAATTTTTGACCTTAAGATCCCACCTCCTTGTGTGTTTTCTTGCATTTTATCTTTCACTTTTATGTGTGACTAACGAGTATGTGCAGGGTCATTTCTGCTTTAAAGACATCTCTGGAAGATTCTATTGAGTTTATCCCCCGCCAATCAAAAGGGCTTGTCAAGACAAAAGTTCATAATGAGAAATAAGGTCACGGGCTCGTAGCCTTCCAGTGCCAAATAATTTGGATTCAAGATGTGAAAACCATTCATGCGAGTTTTAGATTTAACGAGTTGTAACTTATATCAAGTGGTGTTATTGGATATGGTGGCAAGAATTTGGCTCATTCTACTTTAAACTCCATTGACGTTTTCATGTGGATTGATTTGGTTTTCAAGATTTTGATTCTCCGACAATTTGGCTCTTATTTATTGTGTTCTTTGGATTCAACTTGGATGGATTGAAGTGGTTAACTAAGTAGAGTTTCCAAACCAAGTCATAAGAGCCTCCTTTCATCCTAAGGCTTTTTTTTATTATTAAGGTTAAAGTGCCTTTTGATGGCAATAATTGTTTGAATAAGTGGAGTACTCCCGTTGTATGGAGGCATAAGGGTGTCGTCATCCCATCCAATACTCCTCTTTTCCCAACCTAAACATTTGAGTCCTCACAACAGCTTGGTCTCACATGTTATTTCATCGCTAGCTCATTCTAAGGTGGTACATAACTCAATTCATTACCGTGAGATTTATTAGCACTTTGCTCTACTATGCATCATTGAACTTTTACAAGCTGCTATATATGTACATCAAGTTATTGTTTTAAATTCAAGACAGCAGGGTTACAAACAATTGAAGATGATGATGAGAGAATTTACAATTCAAAGCAAACAAATGATGTTGTCCCTAAAAAAGGGATTATGCTTTGAGATTTTCTAAGCTCCACATCGGAAGTTGCAAGCATGATACATACACATCTGTTACTATTGACAACGACGTTCCGAACCATACATCTCCAAGGTCAAAATTGCAGCAGGACGGGTTTGAAGCCGATTCATATCCTTGTTTCAGTTTGATCTGCTTGCGGCTAGCAGAGTTGAAACCTGAACGGTAAGCATGAGAAGTTTTCCCAATATGAGCCCCATTCAAACCACAATGCAAAAGCCTCGATAAATTTCTCATTCATAAGTTGACGAAGTCATCTGAAAAGAGAAACACGAAGATACGGCAAGTAATTATAAGAGGAATTTAGAATCAAGAAACCAGCGAATAAGTATCGTATAATAAGGTTTCGAAACAAGAATAAGTTTTGGGGGGATTCACATAGAGTTGAAAGGTTGAGACAATTCGTGATTAAAACTTCGCTACTCGCGTCCAACTCGTAGATTTGTGGCGGCAGCAATTGTTTACATGGACTCCAATCTCAGTAACAGTTGTTTACGTGGATTTTAACCTCAGCATCAGTGGCAATGTTGCAGCTTCTGCCCCACCACCGGTACCCATAACCTGTCCAAGACGAAAGCGACCTATTAACTTCATCATCAACAAATGGTCAAAAGGGATTAACCTATACATACCTGGGCTTCAGAGGTCGGCAATCAATTTTTGCAACCATCAAGTGATAGAAGTTAGTGATGGGAAGAAGGATGCATCACGACAGCATCTGTTGCAGAAAACGTGAACTCAGTATAACAAGAACAACATAAGAAGAGGAACTTATACGTAGGGAGGAGGATGTTAGAACACAGATTGGTTCTTAATAATATCTCTATATTTTGATGATAACTATTATGAAATTTTGTAATTAAGAATTATATACTCTAAAATTTGCTTAAGAGTGTTTGCTGCAGATATTAAAGTAATTATCACTCCAGAAGAAAATCAGAACTGAACATAAGAAATATGCTAGACTCTGAAGCGCCAGATGCATCCATTAGAAGATTCTGAATGCTGCCAACAGAAGATCCTGAGCGTAGCCTCCAAAAGGATCTGAAGCAGAAGCTCCAGAAGGATCTGAAGCAGAAGCTCCAGAAGAATCTGAAGCAAGTCAGAAGCATCTGAACCAAAGAAGAATTCTGTATGAAGAGTTTTCAAAGCATAGTTACTACAGAAGATTTTGAAAGTACTGAAGCTGCCAGTACTGAGGATCTGACTCAAATATGCTCTGAACTTATACACACTAAAAGCACACCTGCTGCAAAGACTCTGATTCAGCAAAACTCTGATCAACATCAGAAGGCTCTGATCAAATTAGACTCTGGTGATTCTTGCTGAAAATTGATGAAGAAGAATTCAAAGATTATGTTCGTTGGAATAATCCAAACGACTCTTTCCTTATTTATGCTAGACACAAGAACACGGACAAAAAGGATTTCTTTTTGCTTTCTTCTTCTAGGAAAGGTCACTTGATGTGAAGACAAAAAGGCTTAGACCTTTTGGTACACTCTTCTCAACGTGAAGTTCTCTTGGATCAAGCTGCCTATAAAAGCAAGTCTTCACCCATCTTCTTCAGTTGACGTTTTACCTGAAAAGAAATCAATATTCAAAGCTCTCATACTATTCACATTCTTTCTAGAATTAATTTCTTTGTTCTTAATATTAAGTGAAAAATCACAGTTGTGATAAAGCTTTATTAGAAGCAATTTAAACACTTGTATTTGTTATTACATTTGATTGTAAGAAAACCTTAAGAAAATCCAGTTAGGATCAGTAGTTCTTGAGAAGACTTTGAACAGTTGTTCTTAGTGCTTACTATTGTAATCAGTTGATTAAATAGTGGATTAAGTCCTTGATTGAGAAAGGCAAATCACTCTAGGAAGGGTGGACTGGAGTAGTTGAGTTCAACAAACCAGGATAAAAATACTTGAGTTTTTATTTCTAAGTTTTTATCTTCATACTTATTCAACCCCCCTTCTAAGTATTTTCTCACCTTCAGTTGGCATCAGAGCCCCGGTTCTGTGTGTGCTACCACTTCACAGTGACAGTAAAGATCCAGTGAGAAAAAATTTGATATATATTTGGTTGTTACTATGGCTGATAATACAATGTCTAACATTAACAACAAATATGAAGAAAGGGACAGAATCAGCAGTAAACCCCCTATGTTTGATGGGGAGAAATTTGATTATTGGAAAGACAGGATTGAAAGTTTTTTCCTGGTTATGATGCTGATTTATGGGATTTGGTCATAGATGGATATGTTCATCCCACTGATGGGAATGGCAAGAAAGTAGATAGAAAATCTATGACAGAAGCCCAGAAAAAGGAATTTAGAAATCACCACAAGGCCAGAACAATATTGTTAAATGCAATATCTCACGCTGAGTATGAAAAGATTACTAATAGAGAAACTGCATTTGACATGTTTGAGTCCTTAAAGATGACTCATGAGGGAAACTCTCAAGTCAAGGAAACAAAGGCTCTGGCTCTAATCCAGAAGTATGAAGCCTTCAAGATGGAAGACTCTGAATCTGTTGAAGCTATGTTCTCCAGATTTCAAATACTTACAGCTGGACTAAAGGTTCTGGATAAAGGATACTCTACTGCTGATCATGTGAAAAAGATCATCAGAAGTTTACCTACCAGATGGAGACCTATGGTGACTGCGCTGAAAATGGCTAAAGATCTGAACAAGATCTCCTTGGAGGAACTAATCAGTTTACTAAGAATTCATGAAATTGAACTTGAGGAAGATGAACCTCAAAAGAAAGGTAAATTTGTTGCTTTAAAATCTAATAAATCTGCTAAAGCATTGCAGGTAATAGAGGAAATCTCTGAAGAATCCTCATCTGAAGATGAAGATGAACTATCCATGCTATCTAGAAGAATAAACAAACTCTGGAAGCATAAAGGAAAGAAGTTCAGAAACTTCAGGAAGCCTGACCAAAGAAAAGAATCTTCTAGACACAGAAGATCTGGCAAAAAGGAGGTTGTCTGTTATGAATGTAAAGAACCTGGACATTACAAAAATGAATGTCCAAAGGTGCTGAAAGACAAGCCTAGAAGAAAATCTAATAAGAAGAAAAAGGTTCTAATGGCCACCTGGGATGATTCAAATACATCTGAATCTGAATCTGAGTCAGAAGAGGAATGTGCCAATGTAGCCTTGATGGCAGACATAGAAGATCAGGAGGAAGGAACTTCAGGATCTGAATTTGACTCTGAATCTGACTCTGACGCTGAAGAGGTAATGGCTAAACTCACTAAAGAAGAACTTATCAAAGTGTTATCAGAAGTTCTGAAGAGCTATAACAATATTAAGCTTAAATACAAGAAGCGTCAAAGCAATCTTGTATCTGAGAATAATATTCTCAAATCAGAAGTAGCTGAGCTAAATGAAAAGAACTTAAAATTGAAAAATGATTCTGAATTAGCTCAACAAAACTCTGATTCTAAAACTGAATCTGAATGCAAAAGGAATTGGATATGAATCTTCCTCTGGAAAGGATTTAAATCCAAAACCTGTTGATAAAATTATCATCAAGAAGACTCCTTTATATTCCCACTTTAAATTTGGTCACTTGAATGATATTGAACAAACAGGTTCTGAAAAGAATATTCATGTGTTTAAATCTAAGGCTAGTCAGAATAAACCTTATGTTGAAAAACAGAAGTTTAGACAAACCTTCAGAACAACTAACCCTAAAGGACCCAGGAAGATCTGGGTACCTATAAGTAAAATAATTCATGTTACAGATGTTCTTAGCAGCAAGGTCAGGACGCCAATCATGGTACCTGGACTCTGGATACTCGCGACACATGACAGGAGAAAGGTCTATGTTCCAAAGTCTGGAGCTTAGATTTGGAGGTGATGTGAAATTTGGAGGGAATCAGAAGGGCAAGATCATTGGATCTGGCACCATTGGAAATGGTAAACTTCCCTCTATTACTAATGTTTTACTTGTAGAAGGGTTAAAGCATAACTTATTGTCCATAAGTCAATTAAGTGACAATGGTTATGATATAACCTTTAATCAAAAATGTTGTAAAGCTATTAGTCAAAAGGATGGCTCTATCCTATTTTGTGGAAAGAGGAAAAACAACATTTATAAAATAAATCTTTCAGAACTTAAGGTTCAAAATGTTAAATGCCTCTTGTCTGTTAATGAAGAGCAATGGGTCTGGCACAGAAGATTGGGGCATATTAATATGAGACGTATATCTTAGATTAATAAACTTAATCTTGTTAGAGGACTTCCTAATCTGAAGTTCACCTCAGATGCTCTTTGTGAAGCATGCCAAAAGGGGAAGTTTTCAAAATCATCTTTTAAATCAAAAAATGTTGTTTCTACTTCCAGACCACTATAATTACTTCATATTGATCTGTTTGGACCAGTGAAAACTGCATCCATCAGAGGCAAGAAGTATGGATTAGTCATTGTTGATGACTATAGTAGATGGACATGGGTAAAGTTCTTAAAACACAAGGATGAGTCACATTCTGTGTTCTTTGACTTCTGTAAACAAGTCCAGAATGAAAAAGATTTCAAAATTATAAAAGTCAGAAGTGATCATGGTGGTGAATTTGAAAATAAATATTTTGAAAAATATTTTAATGAAAATGGCATTGCTCATGATTTTTCCTGTCCTAGAACTCCACAACAAAATGGAGTTGTAGAGAGGAAAAATAGAACTCTGCAAGAAATGGCCAGAACCATGATCAATGAGACTAATCTGGCAAAACACTTTTGGGCAGAAGCAATCAACACAGCCTGTTACATTCAGAACAGAGTGTTTGTAAGACCTCTTCTGGAGAAGACTCCATATGAACTGTGGAAGGACAGAAAGCCCAACATTTCATATTTTCATCCTTTTGGATGTATTTGCTATATGTTAAATACTAAAGAAAATCTGAACAAGTTTGATTCCAAAGCACAGAAGTGTTTCATGCTTGGATATTCTGAACGCTCTAAAGGCTACAGAGTATACAACACTGAGACACAGATTGTGGAAGAATCTATTCATGTTAGATTTGATGATAAGCTTGGCAGTAAAAAGCCAAAGCAGTCTGAAAACTCTGCAGATAGAGAAGTAGTCTTCACAGACTCTGAAGGGTCAGAGGTAGACAAAGCTCAAGTGAAGGAACCAGAAGCAACGCCAAATGCAAATCCTTTAACTTCTCAAATGAACAATTTAAACATTTCTTAAGAGTCAACTGTTAGAGGATCATCTTCCAAAATCAAAGCTTCTCATCCAGAGAATGTTATTATTGGAAAGAAGGATGACCCTATCAGAACAAGATCCTTTCTTAGATCATCTGAAGCATCATTATTTGGATTGGTGTCAGTAATTGAACCAACTTCTGTAGATGAAGCTCTGCAAGACAATGATTGGATTATTGCCATGCAAGAAGAGTTAAATCAATTCACCAGAAATGATGTGTGGAATTTAGTTCAAAGAACAAAAGGATTCAATATAATTGGAACTAAATGGGTCTTCATAAATAAGCTTAATGAGAAAGGAGAAGTTGAAAGAAATAAGGCAAGGCTTGTTGCTCAAGGGTACAGTCAACAAAAAGGTATTGATTATACTAAAACTTATGCTCCAGTGGCAAGGTTAGAATCTATATGCCTTCTTATTTCCTTTGCTGCACAAAATAACATCACTCTGTATCAGATGGATGTTAAAAGTGCCTTTCTAAATGGTATTATAGAAGAAGAAGTTTATGTCCACCAGCCTCCTGGTTTTGAGAGTGAAAAATTTCCAGATCATGTTTTCAAACTAAAGAAGTCTCTGTATGGTTTAAAACAAGCTCCCAGAGCTTGGTATGAGAGATTGAGCAATTTTCTTCTGGAGAAAAATTTCATCAGAGGCAAAGTGGACACAACACTCTTTTGTAAATCATTTAAGAAAGATCTTCTAATTTGTCAAATATATATGGATGATATCATTTTTGGATCTACCAATACTATGCTGGGAAAGGAGTTTGCTCAATGTATGCAGGCAGAATTTGAAATGAGCATGATGGGAGAATTGAGATTCTTTCTGGGAATTCAAGTCAACCAAACTCCAGAGTGCACTTACATACATCAGACCAAATATGTTAAAGAACTTCTGAAAAAATTTAACATGACTAATAGTAAGCTGGAAAAGACTCCCATGCATCCAACCAGTTCACTAGGCAAGGAAGAGGTAAGTAAGAAAGTAGATCAGAAACTCTACAGAGGTATGATAGGATCTCTTCTTTACTTAACTGCTTCTAGACCTAACATATTGTTCAGTGTATGCTTGTGTGCTAGATTCCAATCAGATCCTAGAGAATCACACTTGACAGCTGTCAAGAGGATTCTAAGGTATCTGAAAGGTACTTCTAATGTGGGTTTGTGTTACAGAAAATCTGATGACTTCAAATTAGTTGGATTCTGTGACGCTGACTATGCTGGAGACAGAGTGGAAAGGAAAAGTACTTCTGGAAGTTGTCAATTTCTAGGAAGAAATCTAATCTCTTGGTACAGCAAGAAGCAACCCACAATTGCATTATCAACCACAGAGGCAGAATATATTGCTGCTGCTGGATGTAGCACGCAGATGCTCTGGATGAAAAGTTAGCTAGAATACTATCAGATATTTGAAAGTAACATTTCTATATTCTGTGATAATACTTCAGCTATATGTTTGTCTAAAAACCCCATTTTACATTCTAAGGCAAAACATATAGAAATTAAGCATCAATTCATCAGAGACTATGTTCAGAAGGGAATTATAAATTTAGCCTTTGTTGATACAGATCATCAATGGGCAGATATTTTCACAAAACCCCTTGTTGAAGATAGATTCAAATTTATTCTGAAAAATATTGGTATGGATTTTTGTCCAGAATAATATTTGTCAGAAGCAAATTTTACAGATGCAAAAATGTTTATTGCTCTGAAGTATTTCTTCTGATTACTTATTCATTTCCTTTAATTATTTTTTTTGTGTGAAACTCTGAACTAACAATACTCAGAGGATCTGAACGTTGGTTTACGTTTCATTTCTCAAGAGAATTCAGAAGCACATGCAAGCAAACACGTGTCACTTGAATCTGCAAAGGTGGCGTGCACACTACTGAAGAGACGTTTGAGGTGAAGTTTGAATAGTGAAAATCTTGATTTTCCCCCCAATTTGTCAGAATCAATAAATGCTTGAAATGATTTTTATTCTTTTTCATTAAATTCTATGTGTGAACGTGCTATTATCTGACTGTTTGTATGCCTAAGTGTTTGCTATAAATATCACACTTCTCACCACTTTCACACTTTTCACATCTCAATCGTTTATGCATTTCTGTCTTCTCTTCTCTCTTCACAAAAACCCTAAGCGTTTGACAAACTCATCTTCAATGGCAACTTCATCATCCACTGCTGCTCAGTTTCAATCAACCATGGCTGCAGTTACTTCTGCAAATATGGGTGTGACTCCATATACGACACCAAAGAGAACTTTGTTAACACCTGTTGACAAACTGGAGGTTCTCTGTGAATCAATGGTGGAATTTGATTCACTGGTTGAGAATGGGTTTGAGTTTCGCTCCATAATAGATGCTCAAGGATGGGTGAAATACTTTGACAGACTTTTTGGACCAGTCTACCCCCTTCTGGTGAAAGAATTCTGGATCCATGCTGCAGTATACCCTAAGTTCATTTTATCTTCTGTTCTGGATAAAGAGATAATCATCACAGAAGATCTGATCAGGAAACTCATTGGATGTGAGGAGACAGATGGAGTATCTCATCTGCCAGCTGGGCGTGTAGATATGGATGAAGTATATGAGGAAGTGATGACTGTTGGACAGGCTTCTAATAAGTTCAAAGATCTGAAGCCTGATTATAAGATCTGGGCAAAGATTTTCATGGGATGCATTCATCACAAAAAGTCTATAAACTCTCCAAACTATGTAAACAATGAACAGCTCTACTTTATGTATTGCTTAAGTCAGAGCACCAAGGTAGATCTTTCCTATATTCTGTTTATGCACTTGTGGAATCATATAAATGCCTCCAGAGAATCTGTGAAAGAAAAAGGTCAGAAGATCAGAACTTGGATTCCCTTTGGAAGGTTAATCTCAGATTTTATGACAGAAAATGGATTGGTGACTGCTATATATGCTGCTGGAGTCACAGATGAACTTGAATTTATTCTTGGAAAACCTCTGAATGCAAAGAGTCTTCAGAGACTAAAAATAGTAGAAGAACTCACTCACAACAGCACCCAAGAAGCTGAACATCATTGAACTCAGTCAGAAGAGAATCCCAGTAGATGACTGTCCTCTGTTCTTTGCTGAAGAACCAAGAGAAATTATAGTGAGTTATATTGATGCTTGCAAGGCAGATGGAACGCCCATTCCTGCAGATATTCTAAAGAGAGCAAGGGAACCATTGCCTGTTGTATGAGAAGAGATCCCAAGAAAAAGAAGTCAATCAGAAGCAGAAGCTGCACCTGTTCAAAAGAATCCCAAAGTTGCTGAGAAGCCTCAGAAGCTGATAAAGAGGAAAGCATCTGGAGACATTCCTTCTGTTCCAGCAAAATGAATCAAGATTAAAGGTACCAAATCTTCTGTATCTTCTGTAAATAATACTGTTATAAATGATTCAACACTTAAGTCTATCCCTAAACCACCTTCTACTCATAAACAATCTATTACTGCTCCACCTCATGTAACTGTTCCATCCCCACAAAAATCATCTAATCCTGCTTCCATCTCACCTATAAAACCTTCTACTACAAAATCATTTGTACCAAAACCAACAACAACAAAACCACAAAATCAGATTCCACAACCAGAAATACCAACAAAACAATCTGCACCACAAAAACCACAATCAGAACAACAACCAGAAAAACCATCTGAACAACACAAAGAAAAACCATCTGAACAACAACAACAACCACAAGAAAAACAATCTGTATTACAACAAACACAACAACCAGAAAAACAATCTGAACCACAAACACAACAACAAGAAAAACAACCAGAAAAACCACCATCAAACACATCTGAACCCACTGCATTTGTACCAGTTATTTCTGAACCTATAAAAGTAACATCTGATCCACCTACATCAGAACCACCTTCATCAGAAACAGCAAACCCTTCTGTAACCCATATTCCGGAGACAGAGGTTCTAAATGTTACACCTCTCAAAACTGTTTTTGAAGTGTCATCTACCTCTTACACTCCAACCTCATCATCCAATTCCTCAGAATCAGATATTCACCCAGATTTTCTGGTATCCCCCTCTCATAGAGATTCTAAAGTAAACCAACCAGAACCCCCTGTGTCTTCTGAAGTTATTATTCCAGATCCTATTCCAACACCTAAACCATCTTCTGAAATTATCATTCCAAATCCTACCCTTGCACCCAAGCCAAGAACATCTGAGACTGTACCTTCTGCTTCGTGCAAACTATCCTCTTCTAACAAACTTCCTTCTGGTTTCACCTTGAAAAACTTCTACACCAGAATTGAACCTTTTGAAACCATCACTCCTCTCAAACCCAAACTTACCATCATTCTACCATCTGTGCTTTAATCCTATATTAAAACAATGTCAGATGTACCTTCATCAGATCCAAAACCATACTCTGCTATATCTGCTAAATCTGATATACCTGTTTCATCTGATAAACCTGCTATTTTTGATAAACCTGCAAATTCTGCTTTCAAACCTTACTCTGATAAACCATTTGATGTGGTTTCCTATCAAACAAAAGCAAAACCAAATCTGATGAATGCTTTAAACAGATCCAAACCTGACAAATCCTCTGAAATTCCATTCATACCCTACTACCCTCCTCCTCTGATATCCATTCATAAATCCATATTTCCACCTACTCCCCAACCCAAACCAATAACCTTGGAAACTCTGTTACACCCCAGACCTAGAATAAATGTTGATCATTTATTTACATGTTTTTTGCAAGAAATACAGATGTATTTAGGTATTGTACAGAGGAAATGTTCAGCAACAATGGATGCAAAGGAATCTGATGTCATTTGGAATGGCTTCATAAACAGATTCAACACTATAGCATCAAATCTGAAGAGCGTATGTTCTGATGATGCGAAGCTCAGATTTGCTGAAGCTGCTAGAAGTTTGTTCTGGACTGTTAAGAGATCTGGACCACTACTTCTTACAGATGCTCCTTCATCATCAGAAGAGAATACTGAATCTGCATCTGAAGACAACTCTCTGGCCATGACTCTGATAGAACATCCTTCTGGCTCTACTGCTCCTTGCTCCAAAGCCCCTATGGAAATTGACTCTGTTCAAGCTTCAGAAACTGTTCCACCTTCTTCATCTGAGATCAAGAAAGAACATCCAGATCTTGAAGATAAGATTGCAGTTCTGGAAGCTGGTCAATCAGAAATCAAGTCATGGATGGCTAAACAAGATAAGAAGTCTGAAGACATGACTCAGTGGATGTCTCAACAGGATCAGAAGAATGAAACAATGGCTAAGTGGATGTCAAAACAAGAACAATCCTCTTTTGAGATCACGGATCTATTGAAGATGCTTTTGTCAAAACACTCTTAGTTTATTTTTTTTCTTCTGTTGTTTGCATCTGATGTTTGCATATGTATTTTGAATATCTTCTGATGTGTGTACTCTTGCTCTGAATTGAATGAATGAATCTTTCAAAGTTTTCTCCACATGATTTATCTTATTTATTGTTTCCTTTTATTTGTCTTTTCAACGTTATTACTTTTTGCTTATGACAAAAAAGGGGGAGAAAATATAGATTTGAACTGTTTAATTAAACTTCACCAGAATGAAACTTCAGATATATCAATTTTATCTAACATTAAATCTGAGTATTTCAGAACATTTGATAAGAACACTCTATAAAAGAAATTCTGAGACTCTCAGATCATTTGAAAATTATCAGACTCTGACTCTGAAATATGCAAGACACTCTGACTCTCAAATGTTAAAGAACAATCAAGCTCTAACTCTGAAAAATACACAAGACAAAAGGGAAGTTTCTATTCCTTATTTGTATTTAATTCAGGGGGAGATTCTTCATCTCAGGGGGAGTTATAATTATTCTATTTTCAATTAAACAAAATTTTTGATGTTTTTGTCATCATCAAAAAGAGGGAGATTGTTAGAACACAGATTGGTTCTTAATAATATCTCTATGTTTTGATGATAACTATTATGAAATTTTGTAATTAAGAATTATATACTCTAAAATTTGCTTAAGAGTGTTTGCTGCAGATATTAAAGTAATTATCACTCCAGAAGCAAATCAGAACTGAACATAAGAAATATGCTAGACTCTGAAGCGCCAGATGCATCCATTAGAAGATTCTGAATGCTGCCAACAGAAGATCCTGAGCGTAGCCTCTAGAAGGATCTGAAGCAGAAGCTCCAGAAGGATCTGAAGCAGAAGCTCCAGAAGAATCTGAAGCAAGTCAGAAGCATCTGAACCAAAGAAGAATTATGTATGAAGAGTTTTCAAAGCATAGTTACTACAGAAGATTCTGAAAGTACTAAAGCTGCCAGTACTGAGGATCTGACTCAAATATGCTCTGAACTTATACACGCTAAAAGCACACCTGCTGCAAAGACTCTGATTCAGCAAAACTCTGATCAACATCAGAAGGCTCTGATCAAATTAGACTCTGATGATTCTTGCTGAAAATTGATGAAGAAGAACTCAAAGATTATGTCCGTTGGAATAATCCAAATGACTCTTTCCTTATTTATGCTAGACACAAGAACACAGACAAAAAGGATTTCTCTGTGCTTTCTTCTTCTAGGAAAGGTCACTTGATGTGAAGACAAAAAGGCTCAGACCTTTTGGTACACTCTTCTCAACGTGAAGTTCTCTTGGATCAAGCTGCCTATAAAAGCAAGTCTTCACCCATCTTCTTCAATTGACGTTTTACCTTAAAAGAAATCAATATTCAAAGCTCTCATACTATTCACATTCTTTCTATTAATTTCTTTGTTCTTAATATTAATTGAAAAATCACAGTTGTGATAAAGCTTTATTAGAAGCAATTTAAACACTTGTATTTGTTATTACATTTAATTGTAAGAAAACCTTAAGAAGATCCTGTTAGGATCAGTAGTTCTTGAGAAGACTTTGAACATTTGTTCTTAGTGCTTACTATTGTAATCAGTTGATTAAATAGTGGATTAAGTCCTTGATTGAGAAATGCAAATCACTCAAGGAAGGGTGGACTGAAGTAGTTGAGTTCAACGAACCAGGATAAAAATACTTGAGTTTTTATTTCTAAGTTTTTATCTTCATACTTATTCAACCCCCCTTCTAAGTATTTTCTCACCTTCAGAGGAAACCGGAACGAACCACCCAGGCCTCCAGGTTCTGCTCATCCTTTTGATAAATGCCAATTGCAGCAGAAGCTTCATTCTGGATCCACCGACTCTTCGTCGAAGCAACACAAGCCAGTGGCATCTTCTTCTGATGGTGATACACAAGTTCCAGTCTCATCGATTATTTCAAGTCATACAACTCACCCACACGGCCTGCTGTTGTTGCTCCCAATCATCACCAAGCACGAGTTGCTTCTCAGCTCGTTTAGTACCGACACCTCACCATTCTCAAGAAGCTCAAACCTTTGTTGCCCTGGGCGGATGTTCTTGCCATTTCCTCTTGTGTACTTTTGTCACAGGTTTAGTGAGAATTCAGAATTCAACATATGCGAGAAATCCGGCATACATGATAATCAAGAAGAGATGTGTTCTTTGTTACCTGCATATCAACCATCACAAAGAAAGTTCATGAATATTTGAATAGCTCACGATTAAGAAAGCATCAACAATGCATTGAAAAAATGAATAAACAAAGAAACAAGAAAGGTTATTTCAAATTCACATATGCCTCGAAGTCAAAGACAACACTCAAACAATTTCCAAAATGGAGCATTGACTTAATGAATTAAAGAGAGGAATCTGAACATGTTACAAGCAAAAAGATCATGTTACCAAGTATATAAAACCCCAGACCAAAGCATTGATCATACCTAAGTGGATTTTGTCAGCCGCCCGTCCGGGAACTTCTCATTTCTTTAGTTTCTTCTGAACCTACAGGCTCACAAAGTAAGAACTTTGGGAAACTCGCCGTCCTTTAAACCTCGCCATGACTGTAACAAATGGAGTTGATACCAATGTCACCGCCATTACGGATGCACTTCTTTAGATGCCAAACACAACTTTTTAACCCATCGTGAACCCGTCTCGATAGCCTGCAACCGCCAAAAGCAAAGATGTCCTTTCATTACAAATAAAGCTTATTTATTCTGATAGAACTTAGAGAATTACAACAGACAACCAATGGCACTTCAAAGTGAAAAAGAGTACAGTTAATGTTCCCATTCAGTGGAGGACCGTTGCGATGCCGCAATGACAGAGACTGAACTGTAGAAATGCCTTCACGTTAGCGCCATCTTGAAGGGCGACTACCTCTTGCTCTTCCTCCTACGACGAATTGCAAAAATCTGTCAAAGATAGACAACGATATATTTCTTCATGAGCAACTGGGGTATTTGCTTAAACAAACAATGACGACAAAGCTATAACCGAACAATAACGAAGAATTTGTTACCAAAGTTGCTATCACGCCAGGAAGCTTTCCGTCCTTTAAAGAGGTACTGCTGGTCACAAAGAGGAATTAACAATGAATAATCCAATGCATACACTTGTATCGCATACCGTGAAGAGTAAGAGCATGAAATTTAAACAGCATCACCAGACACGAAGCTCCCTTTCACCTGCAATAAAACCATTACAAAGTCATTTTCAGCAATGCATAGAAATCAAGTTTGCTTACAAGGCTAAAATACCAGTTTTACAAGGAAGGGATTCTCATGACGTAAAAGTGTTCTTGTTCGTATTTTTGTCCTCCACGGTTGTGAGGTCGGGAGACCCTGTGTTGAATTGTTTTCCGAAACAAGCATCTGTGAACGCAAAGAGAGAACCTGTCAAGCAACCACTGGCAGAGCATAACAAGAAGAAGTTAACAGCATTTACCGTGAGGAATCACACCTTTCAGTGGCCTTTAATTCGTGTTTTAACATAGCAGGCAGGATATCCTTTAGCTGCATCAACCGTCTTGCAAACCTGAAGAACCAGACATTGATGGTTAATGATGTCGTATTTACGCCCAACACAAGCAATCAGAACATTCAAAATACGTATGTGACATAATCACGATAAGGGAAATTTCTTTAAGGAGATCACAAACATGTCAAAATAAAAAAGGAAGGTATTCAATTCAGAATCAACAGCATTCAAAGGACGACAATCCTATATAAGGGGGTTTTCTCTACATAATGAAAGAGGAGATTTTCGCAACAACACGTACAAAACACAAACGAGAACCCTAATCTTCAAAAACCCTAAATCATGAAACCCCAAATAAAATTTGTGAAACAGTGAGAAACTTATCTTTCTTAACCTCCCCACAAATCACCATTGCCGTCAACCACCCTCCGTCATCGTCACCATCACCCCAAAAACCGCGACCCCTAGCACTTTATTGTTTTCCATAGGTAACGCTTCCCCTATTTAATTTTGTTATTTCTTAATCGATTGTTGTTTCTGTGGAGTTTTTGCTAGGTATTTTGGCGAAATTTGGGGAATTAGAAATCGCATGGAGAAGAAGAACGACAGAAAGTTAAAGAGATAAAAGAGAAAGCAAATGGCAGAAGGAGAAATTGCGGTGGATAAAGGACGAAGATAGAGGATGAAGATGGAGGGAGAAAAGAATGGAAGCCGGCGGAAGAAGGGGAAGGCAAGAGGGGCTTAGGGTTTTCGTTGTATTTTTTTTCATTGTAATTGTTGTAATCACGTACATCACACACACTAATTATAATGCACCCACATATCACAGACACAGGATCTTCAACGGATCTACATCATACGCGTCACACCCACTCACCCACGGTAATGCTACACCTACGTCACACCTAATCTGTCCGCCCCCACTTAATCCACATTTATTTAATCTAATTTAATCATTAACTTTTTATTTACTTGATTAACACAATTATTAATACTAATACTAATTAATCTAATAATTAAAGTTTTAATCCACCATTTTCTTAAAATAAGCAAATGATCTTTCTTTTATAATTTATATTTATATTAGTAGTAACTAAAAGAGGTATTTATTCTAGATAACAAAGACCAATTTTTATAATTTAATAAATTATACCTTTTTTATTTGTAAAAAAACTATTTTATTTAAATTTCACCCCTTTTACATTTAGTTCTTTTCTTTTAAACAAACTTTCTTTTTAAACTAATTAACTTATATTTCATATTTATTCACTTTTCTTATTTAATCAATTTAACAAACCTTTTATAATGTAATAAAAGTTTATTTCATTTAATTTTAATATCCCCTTTTATTTAATAAAATCTTCCTAATAATAAAATGATAAAACTTCCTTTTAATAACCAATAATTTATCCCCTTTTATCCCCTTTTATTTAATATCCCCTTTTATTTAATAAAACTTCCTTGTACACTTTAGCGCTTTCATGCGTGTGTATGTTTTATCTATTTGCCCTTTATCATTTCCGCAATTTATTTTACAGCAATTTACATTACCGCATTTATCTCATCGCGTCGCATTCTGTCCAAAGGAAAAACCTACACATGATTACACTTGTGTGTAGTGCACATCATTTGCATCATACTCCCACTTGATCCTTGATCCCATTCAAGTTGATCTTTCTAAGTTAGATCCTACCCCATAGGAAGGACCGTTATCTCTTACAACTTAGATACAAACAAATACAACTCATTCAAACATTCAAACATTAGAGAATAAGATGTTAATCATCTTAAGTGAGATACAACTTCCATCCCACATCAATACAATCAATATGTAGGGATTTTTCCTTAAGAGAGATAGAGGCGTAATCGTCGATCAATATCCGAGTACTTGAGCCCTTCTCTTAAGACGATGCAAAGACTATTTTCCTACAATTTGTGGCTGTTAAATCTCCCTTAAAATGAAAACTCGTCTTTTCTCCTAAAATCAATCAACCAATTACCCTAAACCCGTAGGAACTTTGACCACAGTCAAAGAAATCCTCAAACCCTTTAGGGGAACTACAAATACTCTGATTCCACTCCCGTAAGGATATGTAGGCATAAGATGCGACATCTTATCGAGTATACTTAGAAATAAACCACTAGGGTCTTTTAACCATTAAGCAGATAAACTTTAGCAATAAACAAACATAAAAACAAGAGGTTCCTGTAGAGTACTACAGAAACTTAGGATGCTAGCACTTTCCCTAAGTTTAACCAACACCCAAACCTAAAACTCTCTAGCTTGCATTTACATTGCATTGTGGGTATTTCGATCTTTATCCCTTCCTTTGGACAAATCAAAGTTCGGTTGCAAATGAATAAGATTCAAACTAATCAATAGTTTGGTATCCAAATTTCACCACGACAGAAATGGCGACTTCACTGGGGATGCCTCAGTGGGTTTCCCTATCTTGTTTTTACTTGTTTATCGCTTTATATTTGCTATTTGTATAATTGTTTACTTGTTTGTTTATTGCTTTTGGGTTGATACTCTTGAATGGTGAGACAAAGTCCTACACCCGGACTTGAGTGAACTTAAGATAGGATAGTGATATGTTCAAAGAGGCTTATAGGGGGTGGAATCCCGACCAAGCTGACTTGAAAATCACACTCAATTAAGGCCCTCTCGAAAGTTGTATTGTTGAACGAGTTCTTAATCGTGAAAACATGCACTATATTCGATGTTGGAGCCTATGATATTGAGGACTGTAGTTACCTTAACCCCACTTTGGCCTTTATTAAGATGTAGTGCGGGGCTATGAGGGGGTACCCCCAAAAATAGTGTTACGCGACGCTACACTCAAAAGAGGTTCTCTTGAGAATATTATTAATCACCGAGTACTTGGGAAGTTGATAATATCCGAAAGATGGGCTAATGACTTTGGGAACCTTCTTAGAACCTTGTTCTGTAGGTACAATCAACCTTTAGTCCGTGTCCTTTGGGAATGGGTATACCTTTGGCTCCATGCTCGTTGCAAACTTAGGGTCCCCTTTGTTTGTTTACCTTTGTGCATCTATGTGCTTACCTATGTTTGTTGCATTCATAAAGCATCATATTGCATTGGTTTCATGGAATCCCGAGTTTATTTATAAACATTATAGAACCAATAGGGATTACAAAAGAAAATATTTTGAAATATTCTTTTAAGAGTCCTAACTTGGATTACCTAAGGAAGTTAAGGGCACTAATTGAAGAATCAAGAGAACTCGAAAGACAAATATAAGAGGCCTCCATTATCCTTGAAGATCAATAGAAGTTCAAAAGACTTTCATAAATATTGAAGATCCAAGTAAATAAGAGCTTCCTTCCTTATTTTCCAGCAAGAGATAGAGGATTTATTTTCCTGTATCACACCACTCCTTAGAAGTCGATCGTGGACAACTTATCCTCAAGAAGATCCAGTTAGAGAAGTATATCAACAAGCACAATGAAGGACTTCCTTAGGGCTTTATTAGCTTTTAGCTATTATGTCAGGACTCTTATAAGAATGTTTCCCTGTAATCCATTATCAAAAATGATAAACGAATTTTTCTTTGGTATTCTATAACGTTTATAAATACTTGAGTTCCATGAAACTTTTCATTTTCTGCATTCTGCATTCTTGCATTAGCATCCTCCATATGCATGTGTCTCTCCTCTTCCGTGGCTCATCCGGTCTCTTGTCTTGTCTGTCAGCTGACATCTCGACCATCTGAACAAGCTTGAAGTACTACTGAAGGATAGCAAAAAGAACAGAAGATATGGATCCCTTGACTGGTTTTAGAGTTGTGACTAATCCGCTATTTGATCTTCCTTCTGATGGCATTGTTCAACAAATGGGTGTTCCTACACAACCTCAGCCTGTGCAAGACAACTTGGTTATTCAAGCTTTCCAGCTTCCACAACATATTCCAAATCTTCAGAATGTTCGTACTAAGATGAAGGAGGACGATCCTAGATTTTTAGCAATGGAGAAAGAATTTTGTGATCTTAAAGAACAATTGAAAATGATGAAAGGAGCTGGCGCATCTGATCTAGATGCTCATGACTTATGTTTAGTTCCAGGCGTAATTATTCCTCCAAAGTTCAAGATGCCTGTCTTTGAAGTTTACAAGGGTGTTAGTTGTCCGAGATACCATTTGACGATGTTTTGTCGAAAGATGGCTGCTTATGTTGACAACGACAAACTGATGATGCATTGCTTTCAAGAAAGCTTATCTAGGGCATCTTTGATATGGTATATGAAGCTACAAAGGAATCGAATTCAGTCTTGGAGAGGTTTAGCTGATGCTTTCGTAAAACAGTACAATTATAATTTGGATATGGCTCCAGACAGCGATCAACTGATGAGTATGAGTAAGAATGACAATGAATCTTTCAGGGAATATGCCCAACGATGGAAAGAGTTAGAATCTCAAATTCATTCACCACTTTAAGAGAAAGAATTAAGCAAGATGTTTCTAAGAACGCTGTCAGACTCTTATTATGATAGGATGGTAGGCGTTGTGCCATTAGATTTCTCCAAAATTGTGGAAGTCTGAGTAAACATTGAGAATGCACTTAAAAGTGGAAGAATTCAAGATAACTTGAATGGTCAAGCTAATGAAGAAATTTTAGTTGATGATTCCCTAGAGGAAAGAAGCGTTGATGTTAATGCAGTTTGGGATTCCTCTCAAATCCTGCCTGATCCAGTTCCAGTACCTTATCCTCAACATCAATATGCAGCGCCTGCTCAGCGTAAACAACAACTATCTCATAAACGAAGGTTAAGTTCTCCAGATCAACATCTGAATCGACAGGTTCGAAGACGATTTCAGAATCAGAAGATACCCCTGAGTATTCCGAGAGAAGAGACTCACTGGTTTGATCTTATCCTAATGACTTACAGTCAACTATGGTCTTATTTTGCTAGAAACTTGGTGATGACACCCAGAAAGACTAGAATCATGAAGTCTCATCCACCGTGGTTCAACCCGAACGCCAGCTGTGAATTTCATGATGGAGTGTTGGGGCACTCGATTGAAGAGTGCAAAGTTTTTTAAGAAAAATCCAAGAAATGATAGATGATGAAGTGCTAACCTTCAAAGGAGGAAGACCAGTCGTAAATGGAACATCGTTATGCTGATCACCTATTTATTTTCGTTCGCTTTCGTGTTTTATTTCTTTGATTAAAAGCATAATTGGCATGTAAGAACATGTTATTTTGAATAAGTAGTGCAATAAGTGTTTGTATTGAAGAAATCCATTCGTTTCACTCGTAAACTGTTTTTGATAATTTATAATGCCAACTTTACCCAATTGGAAGGAGGATGACGAAGTAAAACGCAGGATCTCTCGTTGTATGCTTTCGAATAAAAACCCTACTGATGATGTAAGGCATTCTTTTAAACCTCTCAAATACTAGAGATATAAGGAAGTTAAATCCTCTTTAACCCTTTCCAACCTCATTTTTAAACCTGGGGTAGGGCAATTTTCAGTCAACTCGATTGAACACTTAAAACCTTTCAAAAAAAAGTGAACATCCTTCAAAAATGGGCGGGTACAAATAAGTTTTGACCCTTATTCCTTTGCTTTACAAATCGTAAACTAAACTGATACAACCTTTCAAAAGTCCTAATTGAAGTAAGGTTTACTTCGAAAGCATACTCAGTGAGATAACGTTCCTGACTCCTGTGAGCTATGCTCAATTTGGTATTGGCTTTATAAAATTAAAATTATATCCTAACTAGTGATTTCGGTCACAAGTTATTATGATATTTTTTTCAAAAACTCCAAGACAAACGTGTGTTGCATTAATAGTTTCGAAATTAACATTTCCGACTTGCTAAATTCCCTTGATATCTTAGGAAGATTACATAGCGGATATTGATGATGAAATTTGAAGACTCTGCTAAACTGGGGAAATTCTGTTTCCAAGTGGTTATTCTGTGCAAATTCGACTTCACCTGAAAAGCTATTTTTGAAGACTCAGCCATAGTACCGACAATCAGGGCCAGTTACGTCAAGATTCGGCGAATCTCTACAAGAGTTTGAAAACAGTGGGGCAGTTGGACGACAGTTTTCTGTAAAATCCTCTTGTAACGACTTCTTCTCATAACCATATGACTTGGGGCATATGAGAAATAAAGATTATCTTATCCATGTGCAACAAACTATTGTTTAAAATGGCGACTACCATTGCGCAGTCTTCAATACCATTTTTTCAGCAATTTCACAATATTCTTCATGTCCCCGATAAATTTTACTCCAGGTGGTCATGACAATTCTACGACGAAGCTTTTAGATGCAGATCCTCAGTGATTTGCTTAACTTCACTTCCCCAATAAGTAGATGGTATTTTAATCCTCAGCGAATCTCCTTGAACTTCACCTTCCCGATGAAGTGGACATAGTTCATCCCTCAGTGGATTCTTCATAACGCCAATTTTCCCCAGCGAAGTGGATGTTTATTTCATCCCCATTTGAAGTTTCAACTCTAACATGTTCAACAGTTATGATGATCCAGGATTCCTTATCGAAATGGGTATTTATTTTATCCATAGAGTTTCCGCAATATTGAGTTTGATCCACTCCTAGTAGATCTTTATCCTCGTCTTCAACAGGTTAATCAGGAAGATCGAGATGTTATTCCCTCAAGTGGAATGTTCTATATTCCCCAAGAGAAGTTTTGAAGCCCTGAAGCAGGATTGTGATCCCATATTTGGTTCTCCACCTATCCCCAGTGGTACTTCTATCTTTGAAGATTGGTCAGATGTTTGCTTCGAGATGTTTATTTTCATCTTCGGTCGCCTCTGTCCGTTTCGTTTGGTCGGCATAAGCATACACATAGCATATAGATAGATAGCATGACATGTGCATTTTGCATCTTTGCGTTGGCTTGTTCTGTCTCTTTGGTCGTGGTTATCCCCGAGTGGTTGGGCGCTTTCCTTCCAATTAGAGTTGTCAGCCTTAGGCAGAAAGAGCACAATGTTTCTACTTTCCCCATGAAGTTTGATCCTCGTGGAGGACGGTTGTTTTAGTACATCCCATTTGAGTTCATGCCTCAATGGTCGAGTCTTGTTTGACGGTTTCTCTTCAGTTATTTCCTGAATTGAATTTCGGTATCTGGCAATCACACTGTGGATATCTCCAGACTTTTGAATATGGATTAAGTATGCATTTATTTTTGCACTTGGTTCCCTAGGAAGGGTCTTTCCGAGGATCGCCATTGAAGACTGGTACTTCTCCAACAATATTACAAGACTTTCTCAACAATTCTATAAGCAGCTCTTTATTTGAGCAACTCATTTCAATTAGATCTTATTCAAAACGACAAATGACAGTCTCCTCAAGGCGGTTTGTCCATCCCCAGTGATTATCGACTTGGTAAATGGAAAACCTTACAGATATTTATCTTTATTTGAGAATTCACACATTTTCACAACTACAACAAAGATTACTCCTCAGGAATGTGTTCCCCAGCGAGTTCATCACACAAGGTTATTTCCATCAAGAGACATCTCCCCAGAGAAGTCGAGGAAGCTTATTGCATTAGTCTCTCTTTATTTAAGAAGACATACTTTACAATTCAACCGGCTCACATCTCTTCTGAAGATCCCCGATGAAGTTTTGAAACCTCCAGTACATTATGGCTTACAGCCGAAAATCTACAATGATTCTACAATCTACATAATTTACAACCCCCTATGAAGATGCTCTCACGAGTTTTCATCATTTCGGGCTGAAACTGAGACCCGTTCATGGTATCCAGACCATGAAGCGTGGGGAGGTTATTTTCAAGACACTGAGACCCGTTCATGGCACCCAGACCATGAGGCGTGGGGAGGTTTATCGCGTCCTTTTCAACAATCATTCGAACATCTTTCATTTCCTGGTTAATCTCGGCAGTAGATTCCTAGAAGACCTCGGCAGCAGGTATTTCTATTTCATTTCCTCGTTAATCTCGGCAGTAGATTTCCCAGAAGACCTCGGCAGCAGGTATTTCTATTTCATTTCCTAGTTAATCTCGGCAGTAGATTCCCAGAAGATCTCGGCAGTAGGTGTGTCTATTTCATTTCCTGGATAACCTCGGCAACAGATTTCCAGAAGACTTCGACGAAAGCATTTCTACAGCAAACTTCAACACAGAATCTCGGCAGTAGATTCTGTAACACCCCACTTCCCAAAATCAATTAAATTAATAAACATTATAAATAAACAAAATCAGAGTTCCAATTTCCCAAGTGGGATATCACATGAAAACAACGTTTCGTTATAAAAAGGTTTTTCTCCAAATACAGCGGAATATTAAATATAAAACCCAATAAAAGTTTGATACGTTCACAGGAAAATAAAATATAAGTTCTTCATAAAACAAATAAAAGCGCCCAAGTCCCGTGCTACGTATCAGAGCATCCTAGACTCGACTGTCACACCATAATCCAAGCTAGCTAAGTACCTGGATTATCTGTACTTCCGGAGAAGCACAGACACAACAACAGCAAAGGGGTGAGAAATCATGATCAAAAATATAATGGTAATGTAATACATGTAATAAGGCAGTAAAACACACCAACACATCAATTATTCACCCCAACAACACCATATAACGAACCTACTGTTCAAATTACAATATAACATATTATAATGCAATTATGCAACTCAACACCATGCATGCGGTACCGACTCATTGGTTCATTCAATCGAACCTGGATAGATCACTTACGCTCCTCCTGAGACATGATCTATCCCCCACCATTCTCCACAAAGGAGTACGGATGAATCACTTACGCTCCTCCTGAGACATGATTCATCCCACCAAAACACCATGATATGCAAGACACCAATGCATAATTATTATATTCTGGCACGCTAAGTGCACACGATCCTCCTGATCATATCATCATACAACAATGCATGTGTATAGATATATTACACCAACACCATATAAATCAATCAGATAGTAAACGAATTCATACTATCACACCGGATATAACTACGTCCCCCCCCCCCACTCGGGGATACACGATCCTACTGATCACTACACACATATACATTAACTAATTGCTCACCAACAATATTAAGGGAAACGCGTACTATCACCAAGTACACAAGTTATATCCCATACTCATCATTTTCACACTACAGCAAGGCTAGAAGGATCACACGAGACCAATTCAGACATCTCACCAAAAGCCTCTGAGGTTACTCAGAACCTCCCTAAACCAACACCTCAGCCTATACACCAAAATCAATAATTCATCAACATCAATCCACAATCACAAACATGCCAATAGATATTATACTTACCAATTATCCTATAATTTCTACTCTAGAACCGACATTACGGTACATTACCGACACTTCAGAGTCACTCTGAATCTCACCAAGGTCCTAACCATAGTCATTAACGACACTATAGGGAAACAACATATAACTTTCCCAAAGTTATAATCATGGTCATTGCCAACACTACGGTAACAACACATAATCTCATCAGCTTTATATTCCTAGTTACTATCAACACTACAGTAACATCAACAATCCAACAAAATGGATCAATACTACAGTAACATCAACAATCCAACAAAATGGCTCAACATTACAGTTACTATCATCACCATATATATATATATACCCCAAAATGCATCATCAGCATTCATCAATCCCCCAACATCAACAATAATCATAGCATGCCAATATAAAACTTTATATAACGATAAATTCCTACGGGGTTAAGGAATCCCCTCTACCCTATACATGTATAAACCATTCCCAATCAAATTTCTCCCCCCTTACCTTATCAATTGGTTGATCGATAGAAATCCTCCTAGAATTGGTCTCTTGGCCTTCCCCTTTTCTCTTCCGTTCTTCGTTCCCTTTTTCTCAATTTCTCAAATGTATCGTACCACTCTCTCCACCCCTTCACATTCTATTTTCTTTATTAAATCTAATCCCAATTAATAAAATAACTTAATAAAATAATACAATATTATTATTAATACTAATAATATTATAATACTAATAATAATAATAATCATAATAATAATAATACTCATTATTAATAATACTAATAATAATAATAATAATAATAATAATAATATCGTTATTTCACCAAAATAATAATAATAATATTAATAATATTAACAAATATAATAAACATAATAATAATAATAATAATAATAATAATAATAATATCATTATTTCACCAAAATAATAATAATATTAATAATATTAACAAATATAATAAATATAATAATAATAATAATAATAATAATAATAATAATAATATCATTATTTCACCAAAATAATAATAATATTAATAATATTAACAAATATAATAAATATAATAATAATAATAATAATAATAATAATAATAATAATAATAATAATAATAATATCATTATTTCACCAAAATAATAATAATATTAATAATATTAACAAATATAATAAATATAATAATAATAATAATAATAATAATAATAATAATAATAATAATAATAATAATAATATCATTATTTCACCAAAATAATAATAATATTAATAATATTAACAAATATAATAAATATAATAATAATAATAATAATAATAATAATAATAATAATAATAATAATAATAATATCATTATTTCACCAAAATAATAATAATATTAATAATATTAACAAATATAATAAATATAATAATAATAATAATAATAATAATAATAATAATAATAATAATAATAATAATAATAATAATAATAATAATAATAATAATAATAATAATAATAATAATAATAACACCCCCACTAATGTTACTATTATTTTTATATTATTATATTTCACACCAAAATACCACCAATAGTCCTTCCACATTAGGGACACCCACCAAACATCACCAAATACACCCCCACCAAAGGACACACCAACGTATAATATTTAAAATAATTATAAAATGACTAAATAATTAAAATGGGTGTTACAGATTCCATACAAATTCTAACAGTAAATACTTTGGCAAAAGTATTCTCAATTACATTTACAAGTCTCGACAGTAGACCTCTCCAGCTGATATCTAGAAATCTTTACATTTTGACCTATACAGTAGGATCTTCCAATGGATTTTCTCACAAGATCTTCACAACATGTTTACAGATACTTTATGATTGTCAATCATCCCACGTGGAGTCTTGCTTTGTTGAGCTTGTTCTTCTCGTGTGTTGTGTCCAGTTTCTCTTCTGTGACATCATTTCCTCACAGGACCTCGGTCTTGCATTTCATATCAACTCATATCATATGCATTCGGTGGTTTCTTAGGGACAAAAATTCGTGTAATGTTTATATTTAAGTCCCTTCTATCTCGTCGTGACGTAGATTTCAATCTCCATATCTCTGGATAGAAGAAACTTAAATAAGGGCATCTGTCGCACCCTAATTTTTTACCTTAAGATCCCACCTCCTTGTGTGTTTTCTTGCATTTTATCTTTCACTTTTATGTGTGACTAACGAGTATGTGCAGGGTCATTTCTGCTTTAAAGACATCTCTGGAAGATTCTATTGAGTTTATCCCTCGCCAATCAAAAGGGCTTGTCAAGACAAAAGTTCGTAATGAGAAATAAGGTCACGGGCTCGTAGCCTTCCAGTGCCAAATAATTTGGATTCAAGATGTGAAGACCATTCATGCGAGTTTTAGATTCAACGAGTTGTAACTTATATCAAGTGGTGTTATTGGATATGGTGGCAAGAAATTGGCTCATTCTACTTTAAACTCCATTGACGTTTTCATGTGGATTGATTTGGTTTTCAAGACTTTGATTCTCCGACAATTTGGCTCTTATTTATTGTGTTCTTTGGATTCAACTTGGATGGATTGAAGTGGTTAACTAAGTAGAGTTTCCAAACCAAGTCATAAGAGCCTCCTTTCGTCCTAAGGCTTTTTTTTATTATTAAGGTTAAAGTGCCTTTTGATGGCAATAATTGTTTGAATAAGTGGAATACTCCAGTTGTATGGAGGCATAAGGGTGTCGTCATCCCATCCAATACTCCTCTTTTCCCAAGCTAAACATTTGAGTCCTCACAACAGCTTGGTCTCACATGTTATTTCATTGCTAGCTCATTCCAAGGTGTTACATAACTCAATTCATTACCGTGAGATTTGTTAGCACTTTGCTCTACTATGCATCATTGAACTTTTACAAGCTGCTATATATGTACATCAAGTTATTGTTTTAAATTCAAGACAGCAGGGTTACAAACAATTGAAGATGATGATGAGAGAATTTACAATTCAAAGCAAACAAATGATGTTTTCCCTAAAAAAGGAAGTATGCTTTGAGATTTTCTAAGCTCCACATCGGAAGTTGCAAGCATGATACATACACATCTGTTACTATTGACAACGACGTTCCGAACCATACATCTCCAAGGTCAAAATTGCAGCAGGACGAGTTTGAAGCCGATTCATATCCTTGTTTCAGTTTGATCCGCTTGCAGCTAGCAGATTTGAAACCTGAACGGTAAGCATGAGAAGTTTTCCTAATATGAGCCCCACTCAAACCATAATGCAAAAGCCTCGATAAATTTCCCATTCGTAAGTTGACGAAGTCATCTGAAAAGAGAAACACGAAGATACGACAAGTAATTATAAGAGGAATTTAGAATCAAGAAACCAGCGAATAAGTATCGTATAAGAAGGTTTCGAAACAAGAATAAGTTTTGGGGGGATTCACCTAGAGTTGACAGGATCAGACAATTCGTGATTCAAACTTCGCTGCTCGCGTCCAACTCGTAGATTTGTGACGGCAACAGTTGTTTACATGGACTCCAACCTCAGTAACAGTTGTTTACGTGGATTTCAACCTCAGCATCAGTGGCAATGCTGCAGCTTCTGCCCTACCGCCGATACCCATAACCTGTCCAAGACGAAAGAAACTTATTACCTTCATCATCAACAAATGGTCAAAAGGGATTAACCTATACATACCTGGGCTTTAGAGGTCGGCAATCAATTTCTGCAACCATCAAGTGATAAAAGTTAGTGACGGGAAGAAGGATGCGTCACGGCGGCATCTGTTGCACAAACCGTGAACTCAGTATAACAAGAACAACATAAGAAGAGGAACTTATAGTAGGGAGGAGAAAATCGGAACGAACCACCCAGGCCGCCAGGTTCTGCTCATCCTTCTGATAAATGCCAATTGCAGCAGAAGCTACATTCTGGATCCACTGACTCTTCGTTGAAGCAACACAAGCCAGTGGCATCTTCTTCTGACGGTGATACACAAGTTCCAGTCTCATCGATTATTTCAAGTCATACAACTCACCCACACGGCCTGCTGTTGTTGGTCCCAATCATCACCAAGCACGAGCTGCTTATCAGTTTGTTTAGTACAGACACCTCACCATTCTCAAGAAGCTCAAACCTTTGTTGCCCTGGGCGGAAGTTCTTGTCATTTCCTCTTGTGTACTTCTGTCACAAGTTTAGTGAGAATTCAGAATTCAACATATGCGAGAAATCTGGCATACATGATAATCAAGAAGAGATGTGTTCTTTGTTACCTGCATATCAACCAACACAAAGAAAGTTCATGAATATTTGAATAGCTCACGATTAAGCAAGCATCAACAATGCATTGAAAACATGAATAAACAAAGAAACAAGAAAGGTTATTTCAAATTCACATATGCCTCGAAGTCAAAGGTAACACTCAAACAATTTCCAAAATGGAGCATTGACTTAATGAATTAAAGAGAGGAATCTGAACATGTTACAAGCAAAAAGCTCATGTTACCAAGTATCTAAAACCCCAGACCAAAGCATTGATCATACCTAAGTGGATTTTGTCAGCCGCCCGTCCGGGAACTTTTCATTTCTTTAGTTTCTTCTGAACCTACAGGCTCACAAAGTAAGAACTTCGGGAAACTCGCCATCCTTTAAACCTCGCCATGACTGTAACAAATGGAGTTGATACCAATGTCATCGCCATTACGGATGCACTTCTTTAGATGCCAAACACAACTTTTTAACCCATCGTGAACCCGTCTCGATAGCCTGCAACCGCCAAAAGCAAAGATGTCCTTTCATTACAAATAAAGCTTATTTATTCTGATAGAACTTAGAGAATTACAACAGACAACCAATGGCACTTCAAAGTGAAAAAGAGTACAATTAATGTTCCCATTCAGCGGAGGACCGTTGCGATGCCGCAATGACAGAGACTGAACTGTAGAAATGCATTCACGTTAGCGCCATCTTGAAGGGCGACTACCTCTTGCTTTTACTCCTACGACAAGTAATTATAAGAGGAATTTAGAATCAAGAAACCAGCGAATAAGTATCATATAAGAAGGTTTCGAAACAAGAATAAGTTTTGGGGGGATTCACCTAGAGTTGAAAGGTTGAGACAATTCGTGATTCAAACTTCGCTGCTCGCGTCCAACTCGTAGATTTGTGGCGGCAGCAGTTGTTTACATGGACTCCAACCTCAGCAACAGTTGTTTACGTGGATTTCAACCTCAGCATCAGTGGCAATGCTGCAGCTTCTGCCCCACCACCGGTACCCATAACCTGTCCAAGACGAAAGCAACCTATTACCTTCATCATCAACAAATGGTCAAAAGGGATTAACCTATACATACCTGGGCTTTAGAGGTCGGCAATCAATTTATGCAACCATCAAGTGATAGAAGTTAGTGATGGGAAGAAGCATGCGTCACGGCGGCATCTGTTGCAGAAAACGTGAACTCAGTATAACAAGAACAACATAAGAAGAGGAACTTATACGTAGGGAGGAGGATGTTAGAACACAGATTGGTTCTTAATAATATCTCTATATTTTGATGATAACTATTATGAAATTTTGTAATTAAGAATTATATACTCTAAAATTTGCTTAAGAGTGTTTGCTGCAGATATTAAAGTAATTATCACTCCAGAAGCAAATCAGAACTGAACATAAGAAATATGCTAGACTCTGAAGCGCTAGATGCATCCATTAGAAGATTCTGAATGCTGCCAACAGAAGATCCTGAGCGTAGCCTCCAAAAGGATCTAAAGCAGAAGCTCCAGAAGGATCTGAAGCAGAAGCTCCAGAAGAATCTGAAGCAAGTCAGAAGCATCTGAACCAAAGAAGAATTCTGTATGAAGAGTTTTCAAAGCATAGTTACTACAGAAGATTTTGAAAGTACTGAAGCTGCTAGTACTGAGGATCTGACTCAAATATGCTCTGAACTTATACACACTAAAAGCACACCTGCTGCAAAGACTCTGATTCAGCAAAACTCTGATCAACATCAGAAGGCTCTGATCAAATTAGACTCTGGTGATTCTTGCTGAAAATTGATGAAGAAGAATTCAAAGATTATGTTCGTTGGAATAATCCAAACGACTCTTTCCTTATTTATGCTAGACACAAGAACACAGACAAAAAGGATTTCTTTGTGCTTTCTTCTTCTAGGAAAGGTCACTTGATGTGAAGACAAAAAGGCTTAGACCTTTTGGTACACTCTTCTCAACGTGAAGTTCTCTTGGATCAAGCTGCCTATAAAAGCAAGTCTTCACCCATCTTCTTCAGTTGACGTTTTACCTGAAAAGAAATCAATATTCAAAGCTCTCATACTATTCACATTCTTTCTAGAATTAATTTCTTTGTTCTTAATATTAAGTGAAAAATCACAGTTGTGATAAAGCTTTATTAGAAGCAATTTAAACACTTGTATTTGTTATTACATTTGATTGTAAGAAAACCTTAAGAAGATCCAATTAGGATCAGTAGTTCTTGAGAAGACTTTGAACAGTTGTTCTTAGTGCTTACTATTGTAATCAGTTGATTAAATAGTGGATTAAGTCCTTGATTGAGAAAGGCAAATCACTCTAGGAAGGGTGGACTGGAGTAGTTGAGTTCAACAAACCAGGATAAAAATACTTGAGTTTTTATTTCTAAGTTTTTATCTTCATACTTATTCAACCCCCCTTCTAAGTATTTTCTCACCTTCAGTTGGCATCAGAGCCCCGGTTCTGTGTGTGCTACCACTTCACAGTGACAGTAAAGATCCAGTGAGAAAAAATTTGATATATATTTGGTTGTTACTATGGCTGATAATACAATGTCTAACATTAACAACAAATATGAAGAAAGGGACAGAATCAGCACTAAACCCCCTATGTTTGATGGGGATAAATTTGATTATTGGATAGACAGGATTGAAAGTTTTTTCCTGGTTATGATGTTGATTTATGGGATTTGGTCATATATGGATATGTTCATCCCACTGATGGGAATGGCAAGAAAGTAGATAGAAAATCTATGACAAAAGCCCAGAAAAAGGAATTTAGAAATCACCACAAGGTTAGAACAATATTGTTAAATGCAATATCTCACACTGAGTATGAAAAGATTACTAATAGAGAAACTGCATTTGACATGTTTGAGTCCTTAAAGATGACTCATGAGGGAAACTCTCAAGTCAAGGAAACAAAGGCTCTGGCTCTGATCCAGAAGTATGAAGCCTTCAAGATGGAAGACTCTGAATCTGTTGAAGCTATGTTCTCCAGATTTCAAATACTTACAGCTGGTCTAAAGGTTCTAGATAAAGGATACTCTACTGCTGATCATGTGAAAAAGATCAGCAGAATTTTACCTACCAGATGGAGACCTATGGTGACTGCACTGAAAATGGCTAAAGATCTGAACAAGATCTCCTTGGAGGAACTAATCAGTTCACTAAGAAGTCATGAAATTGAACTTGAGGAAGATGAACCTTAAAAGAAAGGTAAATCTGTTGCTTTAAAATCTAATAAATCTGCTAAAGCATTGCAGGTAATAGAGGAAATCTCTGAAGAATCCTCATCTGAAGATGAAGATGAACTATCCATGCTATCTAGAAGAATAAACAAACTTTGGAAGCATAAAGGAAAGAAGTTCAGAAACTTCAGGAAGCCTGACCAAAGAAAAGAATCTTCTAGACACAGAAGATCTGGCAAAAAGGAGGTTGTCTGTTATGAATGTAAAGAACTTGGACATTACAAAAATGAATGTCCAAAGGTGCTGAAAGACAAGCCTAAAAGAAAATCTGATAAGAAGAAAAAGGTTCTAATGGCCACCTGGGATGATTCAGATACATCTGAATCTGAATCTGAGTCAGAAGAGGAATGTGCCAATGTAGCCTTGATGGCAGACATAGAAGATCAGGAGGAAGGAACTTCAGGATCTGAATTTGACTCTGAATCTGACTCTGACGCTGAAGAGGTAATGGCTAAACTCACTAAAGAAGAACTTATCAAAGTGTTATCAGAAGTTCTGAAGAGCTATAACAATATTAAGCTCAAATATAAGAAGCGTCAAAGCAATCTTGTATCTGAGAATAATATTCTCAAATCAGAAGTAGCTGAGCTAAATGAAAAGAACTTAAAATTGAAAAATGATTCTGAATTAGCTCAACAAAACTCTGATTCTGAAACTGAATCTGAATGCAAAAGGAATTGGATATGAATCTTCCTCTGGAAAGGATTTAAATCCAAAACCTGTTGATAAAATTATCATCAAGAAGACTCCTTTATATTCCCACTTTAAATTTGGTCACTTGAATGATATTGAACAAACAGGTTCTGAAAAGAATATTCATGTGTTTAAATCTAAGGCTAGTCAGAATAAACCTTATGTTGAAAAACAGAAGTTTAGACAAACCTTCAGAACAACTAACCCTAAAGGACCCAGGAAGATCTGGGTACCTATAAGTAAAATAATTCATGTTACAGATGTTCTTAGCAGCAAGGTCAGGACGCCAATCATGGTACCTGGACTCTGGATACTCGCGACACATGACAGGAGAAAGGTCTATGTTCCAAAGTCTGGAGCTTAGATCTGGAGGTGATGTGAAATTTGGAGGGAATCAGAAGGGCAAGATCATTGGATCTGGCACCATTGGAAATGGTAAACTTCCCTTTATTACTAATGTTTTACTTGTAGAAGGGTTAAAGCATAACTTATTGTCCATAAGTCAATTAAGTGACAATGGTTATGATATAACCTTTAATCAAAAATGTTCTAAAGCTATTAGTCAAAAGGATGGCTCTATCCTATTTAGTGGAAAGAGGAAAAACAACATTTATAAAATAAATCTTTCAGAACTTAAGGTTCAAAATGTTAAATGCCTCTTGTCTGTTAATGAAGAGCAATGGGTCTGGCACAGAAGATTGGGGCATATTAATATGAGACGTATATCTCAGATTAATAAACTTAATCTTGTTAGAGGACTTCCTAATCTGAAGTTCACCTCAGATGCTCTTTGTGAAGCATGCCAAAAGGGGAAGTTTTCAAAATCATCTTTTAAATCAAAAAATGTTGTTTCTACTTCCAAACCACTAGAATTACTTCATATTGATCTGTTTGGACCAGTGAAAACTGCATCCATCAGAGGCAAGAAGTATGGATTAGTCATTGTTGATGACTATAGTAGATGGACATGGGTAAAGTTCTTAAAACACAAGGATGAGTCACATTCTGTGTTCTTTGACTTCTGTAAACAAGTCCAGAATGAAAAAGATTTCAAAATTATAAAAGTCAGAAGTGATCATGGTGGTGAATTTGAAAATAAATATTTTGAAAAATATTTTAATGAAAATGGCATTGCTCATGATTTTTCCTGTCCTAGAACTCCACAACAAAATGGAGTTATAGAGAGGGAAAATAGAACTCTGCAAGAAATGGCCAGAACCATGATCAATGAGACTAATCTGGCAAAACACTTTTGGGCAGAAGCAATCAACACAGCCTGTTACATTCAGAACAGAGTGTTTGTAAGACCTCTTCTGGAGAAGACTCCATATGAACTGTGGAAGGACAGAAAGCCCAACATTTCATATTTTCATCCTTTTGGATGTATTTGTTATATGTTAAATACTAAAGAAAATCTGAACAAGTTTGACTCCAAAGCACAGAAGTGTTTCATGCTTGGATATTCTGAACGCTCTAAAGGCTACAGAGTATACAAAACTGAGACACAGATTGTGGAAGAATCTATTCATGTTAGATTTGATGATAAGCTTGGCAGTAAAAAGCCAAAGCAGTCTGAAAACTCTGCAGATAGAGAAGTAGTCTTCACAGACTCTGAAGGGTCAGAGGTAGACAAAGCTCAAGTGAAGGAACCAGAAGCAACGCCAAATGCAAATCCTTTAACTTCTCAAATGAACAATTTAAACATTTCTGAAGAGTCAACTGTTAGAGGATCATCTTCCAGAATCAAAGCTTCTCATCCAGAGAATGTTATTATTGGAAAGAAGGATGATCCTATCAGAACAAGATCCTTTCTTAGATCATCTGAAGCATCATTATTTGGACTAGTGTCAGTAATTGAACCAACTTCTGTAGATGAAGCTCTGCAAGAAAATGATTGGATTATTGCCATGCAAGAAGAGTTAAATCAATTCACCAGAAATGATGTGTGGGATTTAGTTCAAAGACCAAAAGGATTCAATATAATTGGAACTAAATGGGTCTTCTGAAATAAGTTTAATGAGAAAGGAGAAGTTGAAAGAAATAAGGCAAGGCTTGTTGCTCAAGGGTACAGTCAACAAAAAGGTATTAATTATACTGAAACTTATGCTCCAGTGGCAAGGTTAGAATCTATACGCCTTCTTATTTCCTTTGATGCACAAAATAACATCACTCTGTATCAGATGGATGTTAAAAGTGCCTTTCTAAATGGTATTATAGAAGAAGAAGTTTATGTCCACCAGCCTCCTGGTTTTGAGAGTGAAAAATTTCCAGATCATGTTTTCAAACTAAAGAAATCTCTGTATGGTTTAAAACAAGCTCCCAGAGCTTGGTATGAGAGATTGAGCAATTTTCTTCTGGAGAAAAATTTCATCAGAGGCAAAGTGGACACAACACTCTTTTGTAAATCATTTAAGAAAGATCTTCTAATTTGTCAAATATATGTGGATGATATCATTTTTGGATCTACCAATACTATGTTGGGAAAGGAGTTTGCTCAATGTATGCAGGCAGAATTTGAAATGAGCATGATGGGAGAATTGAGATTCTTTCTGGGAATTCAAGTCAACCAAACTCCAGAGTGCACTTACATACATCAGACCAAATATGTTAAAGAACTTCTGAAGAAATTTAACATGACTAATAGTAAGCTGGCAAAGACTCCCATGCATCCAACCAGTTCACTAGGCAAGGAAGAGGTAAGTAAGAAAGTAGATCAGAAACTCTACAGAGGTATGATAGGATCTCTTCTTTACTTAACTGCTTATAGACCTAACATATTGTTCAGTGTATGCTTGTGTGCTAGATTCCAATCAGATCCTAGAGAATCACACTTGACAGCTGTCAAGAGGATTCTAAGGTATCTGAAAGGTACTTCTAATGTGGGTTTGTGTTACAGAAAATCTGATGACTTCAAATTAGTTGGATTCTGTGACGCTGACTATGCTGGAGACAGAGTGGAAAGGAAAAGTACTTCTGGAAGTTGTCAATTTCTAGGAAGAAATCTAATCTCTTGGTACAGCAAGAAGCAACCCACAATTGCATTATCAACCACAGAGGCAGAATATATTGCTGCTGCTGGATGTAGCACGCGAATGCTCTGGATGAAAAGTCAGCTAGAATACTATCAGATATTTGAAAGTAACATTTCTATATTCTGTGATAATACTTCAGCTATATGTTTGTCTAAAAACTCCATTTTACATTCTAAGGCAAAACATACAGAAATTAAGCATCAATTCATCAGAGACTATGTTCAGAAGGGAATTATAAATTTAGCCTTTGTTGATACAGATCATCAATGGGCAGATATTTTCACAAAACCCCTTGTTGAAGATAGATTCAAATTTATTCTGAAAAATATTGGTATGGATTTTTGTCCAGAATAATATTTGTCAGAAGCAAATTTTACAGATGCAAAAATGTTTATTGCTCTGAAGTATTTCTTCTGATTACTTATTCATTTCCTTTAATTATTTTTTTTGTGTGAAACTCTAAACTAACAATACTCAGAGGATCTGAACGGTTGTTAACGTTTCATTTCTCAAGAGAATTCAGAAGCACATGCAAACAAACACGTGTCACTTGAATCTGCAAAGGTGGCGTGTACACTACTGAAGAGACGTTGGAGGTGAAGTTTGAATAGTGAAAATCTTGATTTTCCCCCCAATTTGTCAGAATCAATAAATGCTTGAAATGATTTTTATTCTTTTTCATTAAATTCTATGTGTGAACGTGCTATTATCTGACTGTTTGTATGCCTAAGTGTTTACTATAAATATCACACTTCTCACCACTTTCACACTTTTCACATCTCAATCGTTTATGCATTTCTGTCTTCTCTTCTCTCTTCACAAAAACCCTAAGCATTTGACAAACTCATCTTCAATGGCAACTTCATCATCCACTGCTGCTCAGTTTCAATCAACCATGGCTACAGTTACTTCTGCAAATATGGGTGTGACTCCATATACGACACCAAAGAGAACTTTGTTAACACCTGTTGACAAACTGGAGGTTCTCTGTGAATCAATGGTGGAATTTGATTCACTGGCTGAGAATGGGTTTGAGTTTCGCTCCATAATAGATGCTCAAGGATGGGTGAAATACTTTGACAGACTTTTTGGACCAGTCTACCCCCTTCTGGTGAAAGAATTCTGGATCCATGCTGCTGTATACCCTAAGTTCATTTTATCTTCTGTTCTCGATAAAGAGATAATCATCACAGAAGATCTGATCAGGAAACTCATTGGATGTGAGGAGACAGATGGAGTATCTCATCTGCCAGCTGAGCGTGTAGATATGGATGAAGTATATGAGGAAGTGATGACTGTTGGACAGGCTTCTAATAAGTTCAAAGATCTGAAGCCTAATTATAAGATCTGGGCAAAGATTTTCATGGGATGCATTCATCACAAAAAGTCTACAAACTCTCCAGACTATGTAAACAATGAACAGCTCTACTTTATGTATTGCTTAAGTCAGAGCACCAAGGTAGATCTTCCCTATATTCTGTTTATGCACTTGTGGAATCATATAAATGCCTCCAGAGAATCTGTGAAAGAAAAAGGTCAGAAGATCAGAACTTGGATTCCCTTTGGAAGGTTAATCTCAGATTTTATGACAGAAAATGGATTGGTGACTGCTATATATGCTGCTGGAGTCACAGATGAACTTGAATTTATTCTTGGAAAACCTCTGAATGCAAAGAGTCTTCAGACACTAAAAATAGTAGAAGAACTCACAACAGCACCCAAGAAGCTGAACATCACTGAACTCAGTCAGAAGAGAATCCCAGTAGATGACTATCCTCTGTTCTTTGCTGAAGAACCAAGAGAAATTATAGTGAGTTATATTGATGCTTGCAAGGCAGATGGAACGCCCATTCCTGTAGATATTCTGAAGAGAGCAGGGGAACCATTGCCTGTTGTAGGAGAAGAGATCCCAAGAAAAAGAAGTCAGTCAGAAGCAGAAGCTGCACCTGTTCAGAAGAAGCCCAAGGTTGCTGAGAAGCCTCAGAAGCTGATCAAGAGGAAAGGATCTGGAGACACTCCTTCTGTTCCTGCAAAACGTATCAAGATTAAAGGTAACAAATCTTTTGTATCTTCTGTAAATAATACTGTTGTAAATGATTCAACACTTAAGTCTATTCCAAAACCACCTTCTACCCAAAAACAATATGTTCCTGCTCCACCTCATACATCTGTTCTATCCCCACAAAAATCATCTAATCCTGCTTCCATCTCACCTATAAAACCTTCTACTACAAAATCATCTGTACCAAAACCAACAACAACAAAACCACAAAATCAGACTCCACAACCAGAAATACCAATAAAACAATCTGCACCACAAAAACCACAATCAGAACAACAACCAGAAAAACCATCTGAACAACACAAAGAAAAACCATCTGAACAACAACAACAACCACAAGAAAAACAATCTGTATTACAACAAACACAACAACCAGAAAAACAATCTGAACCACAAACACAACAACAAGAAAAACAACCAGAAAAACCACCATCAAACACATCTGAACCCACTGCATTTGTACCAGTTATTTCTGAACCTATAAAAGTAACATCTGATCCACCTACATCAGAACCACCTTCATCAGAAACAGCAAACCCTTCTGTAACCCATATTCCGGAGACAGAGGTTCTAAATGTTACACCTCTCAAAACTGTTTTTGAAGTGTCATCTACCTCTTACACTCCAACCTCATCATCCAATTCCTCAGAATCAGATATTCACCCAGATTTTCTGGTATCCCCCTCTCATAGAGATTCTGAAGTAAACCAACCAGAACTCCCTGTGTCTTCTGAAGTTATTATTCCAGATCCTATTCCAACACCTAAACCATCTTCTGAAATTATCATTCCAAATCCTACCCCTGCACCCAAGCCAAGAACATCTGAGACTGTACCTTCTGCTTCGTGCAAACTATCCTCTTCTAACAAACTTCCTTCTGGTTTCACCTTGAAAAACTTCTACACCAGAATTGAACCTTCTGAAACCATCACTCCTCTCAAACCCAAACTTACCATCATTCTATCATCTGTGCTTCAATCCTATATTAAAAAAATGTCAGATGTACCTTCATCAGATCCAAAACCATACTCTGCTATATCTGCTAAATCTGATATACCTGTTTCATCTGATAAACCTGCTATTTTTGATAAACCTGCAAATTCTGCTTTCAAACCTTACTTTGATAAACCATTTGATGTGGTTTCCTATCAAACAAAAGCAAAACCAAATCTGATGAATGCTTTAAACAGATCCAAACCTGACAAATCCTCTGAAATTCCATTCATACCCTACTACCCTCCTCCTCTGATATCCATTCATAAATCCATATTTCCACCTACTCCCCAATCCAAACCAATAACCTTGGAAACTCTTTTACACCCCAGACCTAGACTAAATGTTGATCATTTATTTACATGTTTTTTTGCAAGAAATACAGATGTATTTAGGTACTGTACAGAGGAAATGTTCAGCAACAATGGATGCAAAGGAATCTGATGTCATTTGGAATGGCTTCATAAACAGATTCAACATTGTAGCATCAAATCTGAAGAGCGTATGTTTTGATGATGCGAAGCTCAGATTTGCTGAAGCTGCTAGAAGTCTGTTCTGGACTGTTAAGAGATCTGGACCACTGCTTCTTACAGATGCTCCTTCATCATCAGAAGAGAATACTGAATATGCATCTGAAGACAACTCCCTGGCCATGACTCTGATAGAACATCCTTCTGGCTCTACTGCTCCTTGCTCCAAAGCCCCTATGGAAATTGACTCTGTTCAAGCTTCAGAAACTGTTCCACCTTTTTTATCTGAGATCAAGAAAGAACATCCAGATCTTGAAGATAAGATTGCAGTTCTGGAAGCTGGTCAATCAGAAATCAAGTCATGGATGGCTAAACAAGATAAGAAGTCTGAAGACATGACTCAGTGGATGTCTCAACAGGATCAGAAGAATGAAACAATGGCTAAGTGGATGTCAAAACAAGAACAGTCCTCTTTTGAGATCACGGATCTATTGAAGATGCTTTTGTCAAAACACTCTTAGTTTATTTTTTTTTCTTCTGTTGTTTGCATCTGATGTTTGCATATGTATTTTGAATATCTTCTGATGTGTGTACTCTTGCTCTGAATTGAATGAATGAATGTTTCAAAGTTTTCTCCACATGATTTATCTCATTTATTGTTTCCTTTTATTTTTCTTTTCAACGTTATTACTTTTTGCTTATGACAAAAAAGGGGGAGAAAATATAGATCTGAACTGTTTAATTAAACTTCACCAGAATGAAACTTCAGATATATCAATTTTATCTAACATTAAATCTGAGTATTTCAGAACATTTGATAAGAACACTCTGTAAAAGAAACTCTGAGTCTCTCAGATCATTTGAAAATTATCAGACTCTGACTCTGAAATATGCAAGACACTCTGACTCTCAAATGTTAAAGAACAATCAAGCTCTAACTCTGAAAAATACACAAGACAAAAGGGAAGTTTCTATTCCTTATTTGTATTTAATTCAGGGGGAGATTCTTCATCTCAGGGGGAGTTATAATTATTCTATTTTCAATTAAATAAAATTTCTGATGTTTTTGTCATCATCAAAAAGGGGGAGATTGTTAGAACACAGATTGGTTCTTAATAATATCTCTATGTTTTGATGATAACTATTATAAAATTTTGTAATTAAGAATTATATGCTCTAAAATTTGCTTAAGAGTGTTTGCTGCAGATATTAAAGTAATTATCACTCCAGAAGCAAATCAGAACTGAACATAAGAAATATGCTAGACTCTGAAGCGCCAGATGCATCCATTAGAAGATTCTGAATGCTGCCAACAGAAGATCCTGAGCGTAGCCTCTAGAAGGATCTGAAGCAGAAGCTCCAGAAGGATCTGAAGCAGAAGCTCCAGAAGAATCTGAAGCAAGTCAGAAGCATCTGAACCAAAGAAGAATTATGTATGAAGAGTTTTCAAAGCATAGTTACTACAGAAGATTCTGAAAGTACTAAAGCTGCCAGTACTGAGGATCTGACTCAAATATGCTCTGAACTTATACACGCTAAAAGCACACCTGCTGCAAAGACTCTGATTCAGCAAAACTCTGATCAACATCAGAAGGCTCTGATCAAATTAGACTCTGATGATTCTTGCTGAAAATTGATGAAGAAGAACTCAAAGATTATGTCCGTTGGAATAATCCAAATGACTCTTTCCTTATTTATGCTAGACACAAGAACACAGACAAAAAGGATTTCTCTGTGCTTTCTTCTTCTAGGAAAGGTCACTTGATGTGAAGACAAAAAGGCTCAGACCTTTTGGTACACTCTTCTCAACGTGAAGTTCTCTTGGATCAAGCTGCCTATAAAAGCAAGTCTTCACCCATCTTCTTCAGTTGACGTTTTACCTGAAAAGAAATCAATATTCAAAGCTCTCATACTATTCACATTCTTTCTATTAATTTCTTTGTTCTTAATATTAAGTGAAAAATCACAATTGTGATAAAGCTTTATTAGAAGCAATTTAAACACTTGTATTTGTTATTACATTTAATTGTAAGAAAACCTTAAGAAGATCCAGTTAGGATCAATAGTTCTTGAGAAGACTTTGAACATTTGTTCTTAGTGCTTACTATTGTAATCAGTTGATTAAATAGTGGATTAAGTCCTTGATTGAGAAATGCAAATCACTCAAGGAAGGGTGGACTGGAGTAGTTGAGTTCAATGAACCAGGATAAAAATACTTGAGTTTTTATTTCTAAGTTTTTATCTTCATACTTATTCAACCCCCCTTCTAAGTATTTTCTCACCTTCAGAGGAAACCGGAACGAACCACCCAGGCCGCCAGGTTCTGCTCATCCTTTTGATAAATGCCAATTGCAGCAGAAGCTACATTCTGGATCCACCGACTCTTCGTCGAAGCAACACAAGCCAGTGGCATCTTCTTCTGATGGTGATACACAAGTTCCAGTCTCATCGATTATTTCAAGTCATACAACTCACCCACACGGCCTGCTGTTGTTGCTCCCAATCATCACCAAGCACAAGTTGCTCCTCAGCTCGTTTAGTACCGACACCTCACTATTCTCAAGAAGCTCAAGCCTTTGTTGCCCTGGGCGGAAGTTCTTGTCATTTCCTCTTGTGTACTTTTGTCACAGGTTTAGTGAGAATTCAGAATTCAACATATGCGAGAAATCTGGCATACATGATAATCAAGAAGAGATGTGTTCTTTGTTACCTGCATATCAACCAACACAAAGAAAGTTCATGAATATTTGAATAGCTCACGATTAAGCAAGCATCAACAATGCATTGAAAACATGAATAAACAAAGAAACAAGAAAGGTTATTTCAAATTCACATATGCCTCGAAGTCAAAGACAACACTCAAACAATTTCCAAAATGGAGCATTGACTTAATGAATTAAAGAGAGGAATCTGAACATGTTACAAGCAAAAAGCTTATGTTACCAAGTATCTAAAACCCCAGACCAAAGCATTGATCATACCTAAGTGGATTTTGTCAGCCGCCCGTCCGGGAACCTCTCATTTCTTTAGTTTCTTCTGAACCTACAGGCTCACAAAGTAAGAACTTCGGGAAACTCGCTGTCCTTTAAACCTCGCCATGACTGTAACAAATGGAGTTGATACCAATGTCACCGCCATTACGGATGCACTTCTTTAGATGCCAAACACAACTTTTTAACCCATCGTGAACCCGTCTCGATAGCCTGCAACCGCCAAAAGCAAAGATGTCCTTTCATTACAAATAAAGCTTATTTATTCTGATAGAACTTAGAGAATTACAACAGACAACCAATGGCACTTCAAAGTGAAAAAGAGTACAGTTAATGTTCCCATTCAGCGGAGGACCGTTGCGATGCCGAAATGACAGAGACTGAACTGTAGAAATGCCTTCACGTTAGCGCCATCTTGAAGGGCGACTACCTCTTGCTTTTCCTCCTACGACGAATTGCAAAAACCTGTCAAAGATAGACAACGATATATTTCTTCATGAGCAACTAGGGTATTTGCTTAAACAAATAATGACGACCAAGCTATAACCGAACAATAACGAAGAATTTGTTACCAAAGTTGCTATCACGCCAGGAAGCTTTCCGTCCTTTAAAGAGGTACTGCTGGTCACAAAGAGGAATTAACAATGAATAATTCAATGCATACACTTGTATCGCACACCGTGAAGAGTAAGAGCAGGAAATTTAAACAGCATCACTAGACACGAAGCTTCCTTTCACCTGCAATAAAACCATTACAAAGTCATTTTCAGCAATGCATAGAAATCAAGTTTGCTTACAAGGCTAAAATACCAGTTTTACAAGGAAGGGATTCTCAGGACGTAAAAGTGTTCTTGTTCGTATTTTTGTCCTCCACGGTTGTGAGGTCGGGAGACCCTGTGTTGAATTGTTTTCTGAAACAAGCATCTGTGAACGCAAAGAGAGAACCTGTCAAGCAACCATTGGCAGAGCATAACAGGAAGAAGTTAACAGCATTTACCGTGAGGAATCACACCTTTCAGTGGCCTTTAATTCGTGTTTTAACATAGCAGGCAGGATATCCTTTAGCTGCATCAACCGTCTTGCAAACCTGAAGAACCAGACATTGATGGTTAATGATGTCGCATTTACGCCCAACACAAGCAATCAGAACATTCAAAATACGTATGTGACATAATCACGATAAGGGAAATTTCTTTAAGGAGATCACAAACATGTCAGAATAAAAAAGGAAGGTATTCAATTCAGAATCAACAGCATTCAAAGGACGACAATCCTATATAAGGGGGTTTTCTCTACAAAATGAAAGAGGAGATTTTCGCAACAACACGTACAAAACACAAACGAGAACCCTAATCTTCAAAAACCCTAAATCATGAAACCCCAAATAAAATTTGTGAAACAGTGAGAAACTTATCTTTCTTAACCTCCCCACAAATCACCATTGTCGTCAACCACCCTCCGTCATTGTCACCATCACCCCAAAACCGCGACCCCAAGCACTTTATTGTTTGCCATAGGTAACGCTTCCCCTATTTGATTTTGTTATTTCTTAATCGATTGTTGTTTCTGTGGAGTTTTTGCTAGGTATTTTGGCGAAATTTAGGGAATTATAAATCGCATGGAGAAGAAGAACGGCGGAAAGTTAAAGAGATAAAAGAGAAAGCAAATGGCAGAAGGAGAAATCGCGGCGGATAAAGGACGAACATAGAGGATGAAGATAGAGGGAGAAGAGAATGGAAGGCGGCGGAAGACGGGGAAGGCAAGAGGGGCTTAGGGTTTTCGTTGTATTTGTTTTCATTGTAATTGTTGTAATCACGCACATTACACACACACTAATTATAATGCACCCACATATCACAGACACATGATCTTCAACGGATCTACATCATACGCGTCACACCCGCTCACCCACAGTAATGCTACACCTACGCCACACCTAATCTGTCCGCCCCCACTTAATCCACATTTATTTAACCTAATTAATCTAATTTAATCATTAACTTTTTATTTACTTGATTAACACAATTAATTAATACTAATACTAATTAATCTAATAATTAAAGCTTTAATCCACCGTTTTCTTAAAATAAGCAAATGATCTTTCTTTTATAATTTATATTTATATTAGTAGTAACTAAAAGAGGTATTTATTCTAGATAACAAAGACCAATTTTTATAATTTAATAAATTATACCTTTTTATTTGTAAAAAAACTATTTTATTTAAATATCACCCCTTTTACATTTAGTTCTTTTCTTTTAAACAAACTTTCTTTTTAAACTAATTAACTTATATTTCATATTTATTCACTTTTCTTATTTAATCAATTTAACAAACCTTTTATAATGTAATAAAAGTTTATTTCATTTAATTTTAATATCCCCTTTTATTTAATAAAATCTCCCTAATAATAAAATGATAAAACTTCCTTTTAATAACCAATAATTTATCCATTAGAACTATTTCTATCCAACTTAAGTAATCCAATTTCACTAAAAATTATTTTTATAATCTAATTCAACTCTTTTCTTAAAAATGATTCAATCTAATAATAAATCAACTTCGCATAAAACCAATCGCGCACGACTCCATTATGCTTGCACTCCACTCTCACATTCACACTTGTACACTTCAGCGCTTTCATGCGTGTGTATGTTTTATCTATTTGCCCTTTATCATTTCCGCAATTTATTTTACAGCAATTTACATTACCGTATTTATCTCATCGCGTCGCATTCCGTCCAAAGGAAAAACCTACACATGATTACACTTGTGTGTAGTGCACATCATTTGCATCATACTCCCACTTGATCCTTGATCCCATTCAAGTTGATTTTCTAAGTTAGATCCTACCTCATAGGAAGGACTGTTATATTTTACAACTTAGATACAAACAAATACAACTCATTTAAACATTCAAACATTAGAGAATAAGATGTTAATCATCTTAAGCGAGATAGGACTTCCATCCCACATCAATACAATCAATATGTAGGGACTTTGCCTTAAGAGAGATAGAGGCGTACTCGTCGATCAATATCCGAGTACTTGTGCCCTTCTCTTAAGACAATGCAAAGACTATTTTCCTACAATTTGTGACGGTTAAATCTCCCTTAAAATGACAACTCGTCTTTTCTCCTAAAATCAATCAACCAATTAGCCTAAACCCGTAGGAACTTTGACCACAGCCAAAGAAATCCTCAAACCCTTTAGGGGAACTACAAATACTCTGATTCCACTCCCGTAAGGATATGTAGGCATAAGATGCAACATCTTATCGAGTATACTTAGAAATAAACCACTAGGGTCTTTTAACCATTAATCAAATAAACTTTAGCAATAAACAAACATAAAAACAAGAGGTTCCTGTAGAGTACTACAAAAACTTAGGATGCTAGCACATTCCCTAAGTTTAACCAACCCCCGAACCTAAAACTCTCTAGCTTGCATTTGCATTTCATTGTGGGTATTTCGATCTTTATCCCTTCCTTTGGACAAATCAAAGTTCGGTTGCAAATGAATAAGATTCAAACTAATCAATAGTTTGGTATCCAAATTTCACCGCGAGAACAACGTTCTTTGGTAAAAGGTATGGGAACCTAAAGGTGGGAAAGAAGGAAAAGTGCTCGATAGGATCATCGCAATCCTATGCCTACGTATTCTCAATGGATGTGAGAAATCAGAGCAGCCGTAGTTCGGCCAACTACGGTAAAAAGTTCGTAAATGAACGGATGTTTAGGTCACATTCTAACTGCTAAACATTGGCTTGTTTGCTTGCTAGGGAAGGTTGAAGTACGAGTTTGTTATGCGCGGAAGAATGGATTAAACAATGTTCTTTGAGAAGAGTTGTTTGAGTTGTAGGGATCGCGCGAGGGCGAGGAATCAAGTTTATCGTATTGGATGTTTCGGTTTGGGAAAGAGGATAGATTTGAATAAGTTTAAGGTTTCGATCGCACAGGGGCGAGAAAGAGGAGTTTGGTTAGGTAATTTGATGGAGAATGACGACTAGTAGATAAACAAGACGTCGGTCTTGCAATCAATTAATCGGGATATCATTGGAATGCTAGATCCCAACGATACCTTTTTCATTCAATTTCGAAATTTGTGTTTGATGGACGGTTTAGACGCGAAAGAGTTTGAATTGAAGGATATTTAGATTCAATCACACGAGGGTGAGAAACGAGGTTAGACAGGTTGTATGTTTAAGAGGAATGACGACTATTTGATAAACGAGACGTCTGCCTCGTAACCAATTAGTCGGGATATCGTTGGAATGCTAGATCCCAACGAAATCTTTTTCACTCCATTAATTATGAAATATATTTGTTGGATAGTGAAAGTACTTGTCCAAATAATTATGAGAAGTGTTTTAGAAATAAAAGTTCGAATGACACACTAACCAAGGCGTACACCTCAATAGTTGTCACTCTCAAATTCAGGGAATGCGCGACTCCAAGAACTCGATACTTTTGTAATTTAATTAAGAAAAATGATTTGAATAGGTTTACGTAGGTGGGTTAAACTAGGGTAGGCGTATCATTCGAGTTAGGGCTCGCCTACTTTGAAAGGTTTAAACAAGGTTGGGTATTTTTAGCGATGAAAGATGAAACGACCACAACTTAAGGCGTACACCTCGAGAGCGGTCGCTTAAGGATCCAAGGAGTGCTAGACTCCAAGGATCCACCACTTTCATATAAATTCATTTAGAAAAAATGGTTTAATTTAAACAAGATTATGATTTTAAATATAAAGATAGCATTTTTAGGATTAACTACATTAAATAATTAATTAAGATTATTCAATCGGATAATTGATTCTCTATTAATTTAATTTAGAAATCATTATTTAAAAGCAACTATCTACTAATATTATGCCCTAACAGCATGGATTGAAACAAAGATAATAACAATTAACTTAATCAATCCCTAATATAAGATTAATTAAACCAAGACAGACTGGGGGTGTAGGAAATAGGGGTGGAAAAATAAGTCAAACCCCAAGGGCCTCATAAGGCCCAAAGCGTATCCATTTTTGGAGGCCCAAAGTGGCTAAAATCAGCCAAGAACACAAAGAGACAAATACCCCTATAATTTTACACGTGAACATGAAGGACCAAACCGTCTTGGTCTCTCCCTTATCATCGGTGGCAGTGCATCAATTAATGAACAATATAAAATTAAATGTTGTGGATAAACTCATAAATCCAACTTCCAAGACTTACCCTATCCTAACTAAGACAGGTTCTAAAGTTTTAAAAAGAGAACAAAATCCTTTTCTAAGAAAAAAACAAAACACAAGCCTCTCCCCTCACTCCGTCCGTCCCATCAAATTTCCTCTTCTCTTTTCTCAAATCGTCATGTTTTCCCTCTCTCTCTAACTATTTCTTCTCTAAATCAAACAACAAGAATGGAGAAGTGCAGCAATCGGCGGCTGCGTTATCCATTTCTCCGGTGGTTTAAACCCAAACAGAAAACCTAAGCACTAACCCCCTTCTTCTCTTGAGCGTAACCCCTAATATAAACTCACATTAAACCATCTTTTAAACCGTTCAAATAATGTATAAGAGATTTATTCAATTACCCAAGGCAAACGATATGATAGCAAGAAATCGAGGAAGAGGAGAAATGAACTTACTAACTGGAGTTGGTCCGACGAATCAACTTCAGTGAGGTAACAAGCTTTCTGTCCCTTTCTTGTGTTCTCTTCTTCGTCTCTTGGGTCTGCTTCTTCTCCTTTGCTGGTTTCAATTCTTTTACTGTGTTCTGGTTGCGTCGTGTGTGAGTATGTGGCTAAGTTCGAGTTGGCTAGAGCTTTAATGTGAAGCTCTATCAACCTTTGGGAAGAACTTTAGAGAGATTTTTAGGTATTGTAAGGATTGAATTTCGCAGAGTTGCGCTAGGGTTTTTATGTGTGTTTTTGCCAATGAATGGAGTTGTATTTATAGGGGATTTTAGGGTTTGGCTTGGTACATGTGAAAATCAAAATTTTGCTGAAAACGTTGTTTGATATCGTGTGAGGTTTTGTGTAGGATGATGAGGTGTATTCTCGTGGTACAAACCCGTTAGGTACTAATACCACGATTCCTGATTCTATGGGATTTGAATGATAGTGACTTCTTCTTTGTCTGTAGTGAGCTTTAAAATATCTGTTTTTACCCTATTTTTTTACTGCCTTGTTTGTGATTTTTACTGCTTGGACTTATGCTGATGTGGTATTTGCTGACTTATTTGAGTTTTTCTGAAACACGTTGAATTTTTTCGTGAATTGCAGGTGTGTTGACGTGATACAAAGATTTCAGCTAATTCTGAATGCTGATCATCATGTTTGACAAGCTTTGAGCATGATATGTCTCAACTTCCATTATCTTGCGTGAGGTTGATAATCTTCCAATAGTGAAACTGCCTATTGATTCATTGTTAGTTTGTATTTTCTGTCGTCCCTGTCACTTTGAATTCCATCAATTCTCTTTGTAACTCATGATGAAAATGCTGCAGATTTCGTTACAACTTGAGGAAATGAGAACTTCGCATACGGCTCGAAGGTAAGGTCGTGAATGATCTGGACATTTTCTTGGTAAGACTTACTACCTCATTCTTGTTATTAATTTCTTAACAGAGACACAGAACTCCTGTTGGCTCTCCTAATGGTCTCCCCTCTCTTTTGTTGTCTTTCTTGGCTTGCTAGGAATTTTTGACCAAGTCTAGATATATCCAAGGCTAGGGTGCTTGTACCAACATTAAACACAGGTATTCTCGCTTGTTTTTCTCGGTGTTATTATTATACTTCAATGAATCCTTAAAATTCCTCTGATGACCGGCTTCCAAGTTGTTTCTAATCTTCCTATGCTTGATAAATGCTCCTTATTCGCTCTAGTTTGTGCAGTATGGTGGTAGGCTCGTAACTTTGCAACCAGATTTGTGGCATCCTTGGCAGCATTGATAGAAAGTGTTAGAACACAGATTGGTTCTTAATAATATCTCTATGTTTTGATGATAACTATTATGAAATTTTGTAATTAAGAATTATATACTTTAAAATTTGCTTAAGAGTTTTTACTGCAGATATTAAAGTAATTGTCACTCCAGAAGCAAATCAGAACTGAACATAAGAAATATGCTAGACTCTGAAGCGCCAGATGCATCCATTAGAAGATTCTGAATGCTGCCAACAGAAGATCCTGAGCGTAGCCTCCAGAAGGATCTGAAGCAGAAGCTCCAGAAGGATCTAAAGCAGAAGCTCCAGAAGAATCTGAAGCAAGTCAGAAGCATCTGAACCAAAGAAGAATTCTGTATGAAGAGTTTTCAAAGCATAGTTACTACAGAAGATTCTGAAAGTACTAAAGCTGCCAGTACTGAGGATCTGACTCAAATATGCTCTGAACTTATACACGCTAAAAGCACACCTGCTGCAAAGACTCTGATTCAGCAAAACTCTGATTAACATCAGAAGGCTCTGATCAAATTAGACTCTGATGAATCTTGCTGAAAATTGAAGAAGAAGAATTCAAAGATTATGTCCGTTGGAATAATCCAAACGACTCTTTCCTTATTTATGCTAGACACAAGAACACAGACAAAAAAGATTTCTCTGTGCTTTCTTCTTCTAGGAAAGGTCACTTGATGTGAAGATAAAAAGGCTCAGACCTTTTGGAACACTCTTCTCAATGTGAAGTTCTCTTGGATCAAGCTGCCTATAAAAGCAAGTCTTCACCCATCTTCTTCAGTTGACGTTTTTACCTAAAAAGAAATCAATATTCAAAGCTCTCATACTATTCACATTCTTTCTAGAATTAATTTCTTTGTTCTTAATATTAAGTGAAAAATCACAGTTGTGATAAAGCTTTATTAGAAGCAATTTAAACACTTGTATTTGTTATTACATTTGATTGTAAGAAAACCTTAAGAAGATCCAGTTAGGATCAGTAGTTCTTGAGAAGACTTTGAACAGTTGTTCTTAGTGCTTACTATTGTAATCAGTTGATTAAATAGTGGATTAAGTCCTTGATTTAGAAAGGAAAATCACTCTAGGAAGGGTGGACTGGAGTAGTTGAGTTCAACAAACCAGGATAAAAATACTTGAGTTTTTATTTCTAAGTTTTTATCTTCATACTTATACAACCCCCCTTCTAAGTATTTTCTCACCTTCAGTTGGCATTAGAGCCCCGGTTCTGTGTGTGCTACCACTTCACAGTGACAGTAAAGATCCAGTGAGAAAAACTTTGATATATATTTGGTTGTTACTATGGCTGATAATACAGTATCTAACATTAACAACAAATATGAAGAAAGGGACAGAATCAGCACCAAACCCCCTATGTTTGATGGGGAGAAATTTGATTATTAGAAAGACAGGATTGAAAGTTTTTTCCTTGGATATGATGCTGATTTATGGGATCTGGTCATAGATGGATATGTTCATCCCACTGATGGGAATGGCAAGAAAGTAGACAGAAAATCTATGACAAATGCTCAGAAGAAGGAATTTAGAAATCACCACAAGGCCAGAACAATATTTTTAAATGCAATATCTCACACTGAGTATGAAAAAATTACAAATAGGGAAACTGCATTTGACATGTTTGAGTCCTTAAAGATGACTCATGAGGGAAACTCTCAAGTCAAGGAAACAAAGGCTCTGGCTCTGATCCAGAAGTATGAAGCCTTCAAGATGGAAGACTCTGAATCTGTTGAAGCTATGTTCTCCAGATTTCAAATACTTACAGCTGGTCTAAAGGTTCTAGATAAAGGATACTCTACTGCTGATCATGTGAAAAAGATCATTAGAAGCTTACCTACCAGATGGAGACCTATGGTGACTGCACTGAAAATGGCTAAAGATCTGAACAAGATCTCCTTGGAGGAACTAATCAGTTCACTAAGAAGTCATTAAATTGAACTTGAGGAAGATGAACCTCAAAAGAAAGGTAAATTTGTTGCTTTAAAATCTAATAAATCTGCTAAAGTATTGTAGGTAATAGAGGAAAGCTCTGAAGAATCCTCATCTGAAGATGAAGATGAATTATCCATGCTGTCTAGAAGAATAAACAAACTCTGGAAGCATAAAGGAAAGAAGTTCATAAACTTCAGGAAGCCTGACCAAAGAAAAGAATCTTCTAGACACAGAAGATCTGGCAAAAAGGAGGTTGTCTGTTATGAATGTAAAGAACCTGGACATTACAAAAATGAATGTCCAAAGGTGCTGAAAGACAAGCCTAAAAGAAAATCTGATAAGAAGAAAAAGGTTCTAATGGCCACCTGGGATGATTCAGATACATATGAATCTGAATCTGAGTCAGAAGAGGAATGTGTCAATGTAGCCTTGATGGCAGACATAGAAGATCAGGAGGAAGGAACTTCTGGATCTGAATCTGACTCTGACGCTGAAGAGGTAATGGCTAAACTCACTAAAGAAGAACTTATCAAAGTGTTATCAGAAGTTCTGAAGAGCTATAACAATATTAAGCTCAAATACAAGAAGAGTCAAAGCAATCTTGTATCTGAGAATAATATTCTCAAATCAGAAGTAGCTGAGCTAAATGAAAAGAACTTAAAATTGAAAAATGATTCTGAATTAGCTCAACAAAACTTTGATTCTGAAACTGAATCTGAATGCAAAAATATTTTGGAAAAATATGATTATAGCTTTCAGAAGTTTCTTGCTAAAAGTATAGACAGAAGCAAAATGGCTTCCATGATCTATGGAGTTAGCAGAAATAACAGAAAAGGAATTGGATATGAGTCTTCCTCTGGAAAGGATTTAAATCCAAAACCTGTTGATAAAATTATCATCAAGAAGACTCCTTTATATTCCCACTTTAAATTTGGTCACTTGAATGATATTGAACAAACACGTTCTGAAAAGAATATTCATGTGTTTAAATCTAAGGCTAGTCAGAATAAACCTTATGTTGAAAAACAGAAGTTTAGACAAACCTTCAGAACAACTAACCCTAAAGGACCCAAGAAGATCTGGGTACCTAAAAGTAAAATAATTCTTGTTGCAGATGTGTCGCTACTGCGAAAATCAGCGTCGGCTGACAGAAGAGTCGCCACCGTGCGTTATTTATCCCAACGGAGGGAAAGGAAACGCTCGAAGTAAACCTCGCAAAAAAACGGGGAAAGGTATGGTCATCGCAACCAAAACCTGGGTTCGGGAGTCGGTTACGCAAGGGGAAGGTATTAGCACCCCTCACGTTCGTCGTACTCGACGGGATCCACGCTTGCTTGGGTTGTCTAAAGGATGCAAAACAATCTATCTACGGCTGCTAAATCTAAACGGAAGGGAATTGACTCGATAGAGCGTCGCACTCTATGCCTACGTATTCTCAAGAGAGAAAGTCAGAGTCAACGTAGTTCGGGAAACTACAGGGAAAATTGGCTCGCCAAGACTTCGCGTCTTGTGCCTACGTGCTTCCATACTGCATGGAAGATCAGAGCTTTACGTAGTTCAGGCTAACTACGGCTAAAACAGGGTATTCTCACACAGCAGTGAGAAAATCAACTGGCTGCAAAGGTATGGGGACCTATGGGCAAAACTATGGTCTGGTCTCATATGCACTCGGGCAGGAGAGAAAAAAGGGATACAATTAGTCGTCAGCGGGAAAGTCTCGATCGCACAGCAGCGAGAGAACAGAGGGTTAATTGTTAGTGTGCTCGCTAGGATATCGCATCCTATGCCTACATATTCTCGTCTGGTACGAGAAATCAGAGCAGCTGTAGTTCGGCTACTTCGGGACCACCGCTCAAATCTCGTTTTATTAACATTCTGAAAAATGGTTACAATGATTGAATACTGAAATAAACTCCTAGGAAATACTATCCTATCCTATGCTGGAAAATCAAATGGGAAAGAGTCCCCTAACAAGTGGACTTCTAAAATTACCTCTAAAACAAATAAATCCTAAAAAATATTACATCTAATATTTTTTGCTATTTTCCAACTATTTTCTTCTTTTTTCTTTCAAAAAATTTTTTCCATATTTTTCTATGTATTTTTCATATTTCTTTCACTATATTTTTCACATTCTTTTTCTTTTTCTTCTTTCTTATTTTTTTCAATATATTTTCTCCCTTTCTTTTTTCAATATATTTTCCTTTTCTCAAAATATTTCTTTTTTCTTCATTGTATTTTTCTCAATCTTTTTTCTCTAATATTTTTTTCCTTTTCTTAAAATCTTTAACAAAAGAAAAATAAAAAATACAAAAAAAAGGGGGAGGGGGTACACAGTTTACAAGGGGGTGTTACAAGTAAGAAAATAAAAACTGCAAACTAGGCCCAACCCAGTTGTTTGCTGCAAAAAACGGAAGGGGGTGCTGGAGCGAACTGGGAGTGTAACCCAGAAAACCAATTGGGCTCAGCCCACTTCACCACAAGACACACGGAGGGGGGGGGGAGAATGGAAAATTGGGGGTGCATGCCAAAAAGATGTATTGGGCCCAAACAAGGTCAGCCCAATAGTCCACGAGGGACCTCTCCTCTCCCTCCCTCATTCTTTCATTTCCTCTGAAAACCCTAAATCCCTTCTCACTCACCCTCTGCTGCCGGTACTGTTCACAGAACGGCGCTTCCATCGTTCTCCTCTCAGATTCCCTTTCCTTCAATCTTACTAGCTTCCCACCAACTTCCCAACTCGTTTCAATTCCTCTCAAAACAAGAACAACAAAACGCAAATCCCTTCTTTTAGAACCCGAAGAACAATCATGTATTCTTGAAGCTCTTGAACAAAATCTAGGACTGGATCTGGAGGTTAGAGGAAATCTTGAAGCTCTATGAAGATTGGGATACAGATCTACAAAGGTTCTTGAATATTCGCTGCTCGAGCGATCTGGAGAAAGCAAGTGGAAGATCCTTCTGGAAATGATGAGAGTCGCTGGTGAAAATCGGAGGTGTTGTATGCGTGTTCTTGATCTGGAAATTCATTGAAGGACCTCGAATGCTTGTTGGAGAGACGATGAAGATCTTGACTCTTCTGGAAAAATGACGAAGAACTCCATGAAGGTTTCTTGCTGGATTTCTGATGAAGTTTGAAAACAAAACGCCACAGACGAAGATCTTTGAAGATCTTCGATGAATGTCATTGTTAGTTCTTGAAGGTTCATTCAACAGTTGATGAAGGTTGAGGGACGATCGGAGAAGATGACGGTAGATCGGAGATGGAGATTTTCTGAGTTTGTTGATTATGGAAGATGAAGGTGGAAGATGAAGGTGGAAGATGAACGATGATGAAAAGAGATGAAGTTCTGGGGTTTTTTTTGGGGTGTTTGAGGTTTCCGGCGAAACAGACGGTGGCCGGAGGTCGTCAGGGGCATCGGAGACGGTTGGAGGCGGGGGTTGCATGGCCGCCGGCCATGCAACCGGTGAAGACTAGGAGGGAGGCACGTGGCGCTGGTAGTGGAGCAAGGGTCTGCATGTGCGATACGTGGCAGAGGCGTGGCAGAGTGTGGGTTGTGATGTGTGCGAGATGGCTGTGTGAGAGATATGAAACGTGGATCCCTCCCTGAAGCTACACGTGTACGCTGAAGCTTTATAGCACTTGTAAATTCTGGAAACTTCCAGATTCTGCTGAACAATTCTGGACTTAGACCTGCACGAATTTGGGCTTCCACAAAGCCTTGGGCCCAAACGAAAATGAATTCAAAAAATCCCAAAAACTGAACAAAAAAAGATTAATGGGAAAAATGAAATAATCTGGATTAACTAATTAACTAGCTAATATTAATGATTAAACCTAATTAACTAAAACTAAATCTCAATTAATCCTAAAATGAAAATTATCCTAAAACTCCATTAATTCCGATTAATTTCTAATTAAAAACTCCACTAATCTAAAAATTAATCTAAAAAAGCTCTAATGATCTCCTAATCTAAAAATTAAACTAATAAATCTCTAATAAAACCTATATTATTCAAAAATGATTAAAAATCTATTTAAACCCTAATAATAGCCAATAAAATCCAGAAAATTCACAACAATTCCCAGAGGAGCAAAAATAGCACCGAACGGCAAATAAAACTGCGAGAGCGCACCGGGACAACCGCTAAAAATCAATAGACACCGAAACGTCCTCAAAAACACGATTCTATCTATCTAAACTGATTAAAAACACCTGAAACGCGAGACGAGAGTTGTGATCCCGATAAAATCAAAACAAATGAAAGATGCGTTGTATGCGATATGCAGATGCGAATGCGGTCATGCGTCGAAACATAGGACCAGATACGAGACCCGGTTGGTCAAATTTTAGGGTGCAACAGCTGCCCCTATTCAAGCGACTTCGACCTGAATGGGTGAAGAGCGCTCAGCCTTCAAACATTCAAAGGTAGATGACGGTTGAATACAAATGAAACCCTGAAATTTGCCAACCGCGGGAATATACTGCAACACTGCTTGAGGAATAAAATCCAGAACCGAGTCCAGCCGTCACGGCAACAAACTGATCAATCATCTGGTAAAGAACTCCTAATTTTAACGCCAATTACCTGTGATACCCCCTATAACAAACCCGAGGGTTGCAACAAAACATCTGATCTTCTCACATCGTTCACATCGTCTAAAAATAGACGGAAAAACACCCTGTTTCATTCAACACCGTCCCGAAGGAAAAAATCCCTACTCACATCGTCTAATGACAGACGGGAAGACACCCTAAATCCAATACTCACATCGTCTAAGGATAGACGGAAAGACACCCAAAATCCATACTCACATCGTCTAAGGGTAGACGCAAAGACACCCAAAATCCATACTCACATCGTCTAAGGATAGACGGAAAGAACAGAAAGCCCAACATTTCATATTTTCATCCTTTTGGATGTATTTGCTATATGTTAAATACAAAGAAAATCTGAACAAGTTTGATTCCAAAGCACAGAAGTGTTTCATGCTTGGATATTCTGAACGCTCTAAAGGCTACAGAGTATACATTACTGAGACACAGATTGTGGAAGAATCTATTCATGTTAGATTTGATGATAAGCTTGGCAGTAAAAAGCCAAAGCAGTCTGAAAACTTTGCAGATAGAGAAGTAGTCTTCACAGACTCTGAAAGCTCAGAGGCAGACAAAGCCCAAGTGAAGGAACCAGAAGCAACGCCAGATGTAATTCCTTTAACTTCTCAGATGAACAATTTAAACATTTCTGAAGAATCAACTGTTAGAGGATCATCTTCCAGAATCAAAGCTTCTCATCCAGAGAATGTTATTATTGGAAAGAAGGATGATCCTATTAGAACAAGATCCTTTCTTAGATCATATGAAGCGTCATTATTTGGACTCGTGTCACTAATTGAACCAACTTCTGTAGATGAAGCTCTACAAGACAATGATTGGATTATTGCCATGCAAGAAGAGTTAAATCAATTCACCAGAAATGATGTGTGGGATTTAGTTCAAAGACCAAAAGGATTCAATATAATTGAAACTAAATGGGTCTTCAGAAATAAGATAAATGAGAAAGGAGAAGTTGAAAGAAATAAGGCAAGGCTTGTTGCTCAAAGGTACAGTCAACAAGAAGGTATTGATTATATTGAAACTTATGCTCCAGTGGCAAGGTTAGAATCTATACGCCTTCTTATTTCATTTGCTGCACAAAATAACATCACTCTGTATCAGATGGATGTTAAAAGTGCCTTTCTAAATGGTATTATAGAAGAAGAAGTTTATATCCACCAGCCTCCTGGTTTTGAGAGTGAAAAATTTCCAGATCATGTTTTCAAACTAAAGAAATCTCTGTGTGGTTTAAAACAAGCTTCCAGAGCTTGGTATGAGAGATTGAGCAATTTTCTTCTGGAGAAAAATTTCATCAGAGGCAAAGTGGACACAACACTCTTTTGTAAATCATTTAAGAAAGATCTTCTAATTTGTCAAATATATGTGGATGATATCATTTTTGGATCTACCAATACTATGCTGGGAAAGGAGTTTGCTCAATGTATGCAGGCAGAATTTGAAATGAGCATGATGGGAGAACTGAGATTCTTTCTGGGAATTCAAGTCAACCAAACTCCAGAGTGCACTTACATACATCAGACCAAATATGTTAAAGAACTTCTGAAGAAATTTAACATGACTGATAGTAAGCTGGCAAAGACTCCCATGCACCCAACTAGCTCACTAAACAAGGAAGAGGTAAGTAAGATAGTAGATCAGAAACTCTACAGAGGTATGATAGGATCTCTTCTTTACTTAACTGATTCTAGACCTGACATATTGTTTAGTGTATGCTTGTGTGCTAGATTCCAATCAGATCCTAGAGAATCACACTTGACAGCTGTCAAGAGGATTCTAAGGTATCTGAAAGGTACTTCTAATGTGGGTTTGTGTTACAGAAAATCTGATGATTTCAAATTAGTTGGATTCTGTGATGCTGACTACGCTGGAGACAGAGTGGAAAGGAAAAGTACTTCTGGAAGTTGTCAATTTCTAGGAAGAAATCTAATCTCTTGGTACAGCAAGAAGTAACCCACAATTGCATTATCAACCACAAAGGCAGAATATATTGTTGCTGCTGGATGTAGCACGCAGATGCTCTGGATGAAAAGTCAGCTAGAAGAATATCAGATATTTGAAAGTAACATTTCTATATTCTGTGATAATACTTCTGCTATATGTTTGTCTAAAAACCCCATTTTACACTCTAAGGCAAAACATATAGAAATTAAGCATCATTTCATCAGAGACTATGTTCAGAAGGGAATTATAAATTTTGCCTTTATTGATACAGATCATCAATGGGCAGATATTCTCACAAAACCCCTTGTTGAAGATAGATTCAAATTTATTCTGAAAAATATTGGTATGGATCTTTGTCCAGAATAATATTTGTCAGAAGCAAATTTTACAGATGCAAAAATGCTTAATGCTCTGAAGTATTTCTTCTGATTACTTATTCATTTCCTTTAATTATATTTTTTGTGTGAAACTCTGAACTAACAATACTCAGAGGATCTGAACGTTGGTTAACGTTTCATTTCTCAAGAGAATTCAGAAGTACATGCAAGCAAGCACGTGTCACTCTGAATCTGCAAAGGTGGCGTGTACACTACTGAAGAGACGTTTGAGGTGAAGTTTAAATAGTGAAAATCTTGATTTTCCCCCCAAATTGTCAGAATCAATAAATGCTTGAAATGATTTTTATTCCTTTTCATTAAATGCTTTGTGTGAACGTGCTTTTATCTGACTGTCTGTATGCCTAAGTGTTCACTATAAATAGCACACTTTTCACCATATTTACATTTTTCACATCTCAATCGTTTATGCATTTCTGTCTTCTTTTCTTTCTTCACAAAAACCCTAAGCGTTTGACAAACTCATCTTCAATGGCAACTTCATCATCCACTGCTGCTCAGTTTCAATCAACCATGGCTGCAGTTACTTCTGCAAATATGGGTGTGACTCCATATACGACACCAAAGAGAAATTTGTTAACACCTGTTGACAAACTGGAGGTTCTCTGTGAATCAATGGTGGAATTTGATTCACTGGCTGAGAATGGGTTTGAGTTTCGCTCCATAATAGATGCTCAAGGATGGGTAAAATACTTTGATAGAATTTTTGGACCAGTTTACCCCCTTCTAGTGAAAGAATTCTGGATCTATGCTGCTGTATACCCTAAGTTCATTTTATCTTCTGTTCTGGGTAAAGAGATAATCATCACAGAAGATCTGATCAGGAAACTCATTGGATATGAGGAAACAGATGGAGTATCTCATCTGCCAGCTGGGCGTGTAGATATGGATGAAGTATATGAGGAAGTGATGACTGCTGGACAAGCTTCTAATAAGTTCAAAGATCTGAAGCCTGACTACAAGATCTGGGCTAAGATTTTCATGGGATGCATTCATCACAGAAAGTCTACAAACTCTCCAGACTATGTCAACAATGAACAGCTCTACTTTATGTATTGCTTAAGTCAGAGCACCAAGGTAGATCTTCCCTATATTCTGTTTATGCACTTATGGAATCACATAAATGCCTCCAGAGAATCTGTGAAAGAAAAAGGTCAGAAGATCAGAACTTGGATTCCCTTTGGAAGGTTAATCTCAGATTTTCTGACAGAAAATGGATTGGTGACTGCTCTATATGCTGATGGCGTCACAAATGAACTTGAATTCATTCTTGGAAAATCTCTGAATGCAAAGAGTCTTCAGAGACTAAAAATAGTAGAAGGACTCACAACAGCACCCAAGAAGCTGAATATCACTGAACTTAGTCAGAAGAGAATCCCTGTAGATGACTACCCTCTGTTCTTTGCTAAGGAACCCAGAGAAATTATAGTGAGTTATATTGATGCTTGCAAGGCAAATGGAACGCCCATTCCTGCATATATTCTGAAGAGAGCAAGGGAACCATTGCCTGTTGTAGAAGAAGAGATCCCAAGAAAAAGAAGTCAGTCAGAAGCAGAAGCTGCACCTGTTCAGAAGAAGCCCAAGGTTGCTGAGAAGCCTCAGAAGCTGATCAAGAGGAAAGGATCTGGAGACACTCCTTCTGTTCCTGCAAAACGTATCAAGATTAAAGGTAACAAATATTTTGTATCTTCTGTAAATAATACTGTTGTAAATGATTCAACACTTAAGTCTATTCCAAAACCACCTTCTACCCAAAAACAATATGTTCCTGCTCCACCTCATACATCTGTTCTATCCCCACAAAAATCATCTAATCCTGCTTCCATCTCACCTATAAAACCTTCTACTACAAAATCATCTGTACCAAAACCAACAACAACAAAACCACAAAATCAGACTTCACAACCATAAATACCAACAAAACAATCTGCACCACAACAACCACAATCAGAACAACAACCACAACAACAAGAAAAACCCTCTGAACAACAACAACCACAAGAAAAACAATCTGAACCACAAACACAACAACAAGAAAAACAACCAGAAAAACCACCTTCAAACACATCTAAACCCACTACATCTGTACCAGTTACTTCTGAACCTATCAAAGCTACATTAGATCCACCTACATTTGAACCCCCATCAAACCCTTCTGAAAATCCTTCAGAATCAACCAACCCATCTGGAACCAATATCCCTGAGACAGAGGTTCTAGATGTTACACCTCTCAAAACTGTCTTTCAAGTATCCTCTACCTCTTGAACACCAACCACATCCTCAAATTCCTCAGAATCAGATATTCACCCAGATTTTCTGGTATCCCCTTCTCACAGAACTTCTGAAGTAAACCAACCAGAACCACCTGTATCTTCTGAAGTTCTTATTCCAAATCCTATTCCAACACCTAAACCATCTTCTGAAATCACCATTCCCAATCCTACACCCAAGTCAAGCACATCTGAGTGTGTACCTTCTGCTTCTCTTAAACTGTTTTCATCACACCTTCACAAACTTCCCCAGGGTTTAAAAATAAAAGATTTCTATGACAGATTTGAACCATCTGAAACCATCACTTCTCTCAAACCCAAACTTACCATCATTCTACCATCTCTGCTTCAATCCTACATTAAAACAATGTCAGCAGTACCTTCATCAGATCCAAAACCATACTCTGCTATATCTGCTAAAGCTGATATACCTGCTTCATCTGATAAACCAGCTAATTCTGATAAACCTGCTACTTCTGATAAACCTGTTAAATCTGCTTTCCAACCTTACTCTAATAAACCCTTTGATGTGATTTCCTATCACACAAAAGCAAAACCAAATCTGTTGAATGCCTTAAACAGATCAAAACCTGACAAATCCTCTGAAATTCCTTTCATACCTTACTACCCTCCTCCTCTGATCTCCATTCATAAATCCATATTTCCACCTACTCCCCAACCCAAGCCAATTACCTTGAAAACTCTGTTACACCCCAGACCTAGACTAAATGTTGATCATTTATTTACATGTTTTTTGCAAGAAATACATATGTATTTAGGTACTGTACAGAGGAAGTGTTCATCAACAATGGATGCAAAGGAATCTGATGTCATTTGGAATGGCTTCATAAACAGATTCAACACTGTAGCATCAAATCTGAAGAACATATGTTCTGATGATGCGAAACTCAGATTTGCTAAAGCTGCTAGAAGTCTGTTCTGGACTGTTAAGAGATCTGGACCACTGCTTCTTACAGATACTCCCTTCATCATCAGAAGAGAATACTGAATCTGCATCTGAAGACAACCCTTTGGCCATGACTCTGATAGAACATCCTTCTGGCTCTACTGCTCCAAGCTCCAAAGCCCCTATGTAAATTGACTTTGTTCAAGCTTCAGAAACTATTCCACCTTCTTCATCTGAGATCAAGAAAGAACATCCAGATCTTGAAGATAAGATTGCAGTTCTGGAAGCTGGTCAATCAGAAATCAAGTCATGGATGGCTAAATAAGATAAGAAGTCTGAAGACATGACTCAGTGGATGTCCCAACAGGATCAGAAGAATGAAACAATGGCTAAGTGGATGTCAAAACAAGAACAGTCCTCTTCTGAGATCACGGATCTGTTGAAGATGCTTTTGTCAAAACACTCTTAGTTTATGTTTTTTCTTCTGTTGTTTGCATCTGATGTTTGCATATGTATTTTGAATATCTTCTGATGTGTGTACTCTTGCTCTAAATTGAATGAATGAATGTTTCAAAGTTTTCTCCACATGATTTATCTCATTTATTGTTTCCTTTTATTTGTCTTTTCAAAGTTATTATTTTTTGCTTATGACAAAAAAGGGGGAGAAAATATAGATCTGAACTGTTTAATTAAACTTCACTAGAATGAAACTTTAGACATATCAATTTTATCTAACATAAAATCTGAGTATTTTAGAACATTTGATAAGTACACTCTGTAAAAGAAACTCTGAGACTCTCAGATCATTTGACGTTTATCAGACTCTGACTCTGAAATATGCAAGACACTCTGACTCTCAAATGTTAAAGAACAATCAAGCTCTAACTCTGAAAAATACTCAAGACAAAAGGGAAGTTTCTACTCCTTACTTGTATTTAATTCAGGGGGAGATTCATCATCTCAAGGGGAGTTATAATTATTCTTTTTTTCAATTAAACAAAATTTCTGATGTTTTTGTCATCATCAAAAAGGGGGAGATTGTTAGAACACAGATTGGTTCTTAATAATATCTCTATGTTTTGATGATAACTATTATGAAATTTTGTAATTAAGAATTATATACTCTAAAATTTGCTTAAGAGTTTTTACTGCAGATATTAAAGTAATTGTCACTCCAGAAGCAAATCAGAACTGAACATAAGAAATATGCTAGACTCTGAAGCGCCAGATGCATCCATTAGAAGATTCTGAATGCTGCCAACAGAAGATCCTGAGCGTAGCCTCCAGAAGGATCTGAAGCAGAAGCTCCAGAAGAATCTGAAGCAAGTCAGAAGCATCTGAACCAAAGAAGAATTTTGTATGAAGAGTTTTCAAAGCATAGTTACTACAGAAGATTCTGAAAGTACTAAAGCTGCCAGTACTGAGGATCTGACTCAAATATGCTCTGAACTTATACACGCTAAAAGCACACCTGCTGCAAAGACTCTGATTCAGCAAAACTCTGATTAACATTAGAAGGCTCTAATCAAATTAGACTCTGATGAATCTTGCTGAAAATTGAAGAAGAAGAATTCAAAGATTATGTCCGTTGGAATAATCCAAACGACTCTTTCCTTATTTATGCTAGACACAAGAACACAGACAAAAAGGATTTCTCTGTGCTTTCTTCTTCTAGGAAAGGTCACTTGATGTGAAGACAAAAAGGCTCAGACCTTTTGGGACACTCTTCTCAACGTGAAGTTCTCTTGGATCAAGCTGCCTATAAAAGCAAGTCTTCACCCATCTTCTTCAGTTGACGTTTTTATCTGAAAAGAAATCAATATTCAAAGCTTTCATACTATTCACATTCTTTCTAGAATTAATTTCTTTGTTCTTAACATTAATTGAAAAATCACAGTTGTGATAAAGCTTTATTAGAAGCAATTTAAACACTTGTATTTGTTATTACATTTGATTGTAAGAAAACCTTAAGAAGATCCAGTTAGGATTAGTAGTTCTTGAGAAGACTTTGAACAGTTGTTCTTAGTGCTTACTATTGTAATCAGTTGATTAAATAGTGGATTAAGTCCTTGATTGAGAAAGGCAAATCACTCTAGGAATGGTGGACTGGAGTAGTTGAGTTCAACGAACCAGGATAAAAATACTTGAGTTTTTATTTCTAAGTTTTTATCTTCATACTTATTCAACCCCCCTTCTAAGTATTTTCTCACCTTCAGAAAGCACCTTTGGAATGATCAACAGAGACTCAACAAACTTTGCTATGGCCAACTGCTCCTGCAATCATAAAGTTGTAGCAAGGTATTCCAAATAAACTGATAATGCCGATTCAACAACACCTCCCCCAGCAACCACTGCATTTGCCTCGAGCATTCTCTTTGACAATTGATAGCGCATCATGTCGAGCTATATCCATTTTATCAAGCATATAATCATTTGCACCTCTTATTGTGTTTGTTCTCCCATAACTCAGTCACTTTGAACTGATGCAGGTTTCAGTTATAGGATATAGGAGTGGGAAGCTTGAAGGCGGTTGAAGGTATTGGCGAAGTTGTGAATCGGCTTGGACATCTTCTTTTTAAGTCAGAAATTGTATGATACAAGCTGCAGTTTTTTTGACAGGTTCTGATAATCACCAGGTACAATTTTGCATGAATCAAAAGTCTTTCCTTCTCTTTACTCCTTGTTATTCATGGTGATAATTGTAGATATTGAATCCTGCTTTGTGCCATATTTGGGCTCTCTGAGCATAACGCCTGCGGTCCATGCTTGCCGTCATTAGTATATACGAATAATCCTCTTCTTTGTTATGCTGCCATTAATTTACTCATACTAATACGTCTTCATCATTCTTTTTCATGTGCATAGTGGGAGTGAACATGATCACTGAGTTTGGAAGTTGTTGTTGCGGATCGGTTGGGTTGCTGTAAAAGCGAAGCTCTTATTGTTATTCATGTGGCGTTGCTTGGAGCTACATGCCTTGAAATTCACGGAGTCACTGCGAAGTTATTGCTTCGGCGTTTAACAGCCAAAGAGTTACGAAGCATTTTCGAATCGGTTTATCGAGTTGTTCTTAAGTAGGAAAGATGTGGCATGAAGGTTGTCGTAAACTTCGTTGTCACAAGTCAATGACTATGTTGTTTCACATGGTTTGCTGTGAGACGTAAAACAATGGCTAGTTTGGCACCCGATGCTTTGTGTGTTATGGGAATTTTGTGCACCAACCTTGTATATAATGTTGCCCGTGTACTTGTGATTTTGGTTGTCAAAGGAATGCCTTGTATCAACTTTAAACTTCTGAGTATCCCTGCTAATACTTATAGTTTTTTTTGTCTTTGTTGTTTTGAAGGATCACTCAGTGCTTGTAAGGATGAGAATCAATAAGGAAGAATAAGGAACAGAAGAATATCCTTGAAATGTAGGTGGTCCTTCAGTCTTGCTTGAGCCATTCCTTTAGTAACTCAAGATTCGACAAATTGGATTATGCTACAACATTTAGCCCTTGGTGACATAATGTCTGCTTCTTTGTAATGAATCCTAATTGAATAGGACAACACACTTTTATTTATAGAACTTCTTTAGTATCAATGTTATGCACCATTTCATAGCACAATAAACTCTTGGGATTTTAGGTTTGTATTGACTTGAGATAGTATATTTCGTGAATCGTGGCTTATGATGGTTTAGCCATAACTTTGTAAAATTTAATCACACGACCTGTCCTTAGATTGGGTAGTAGCACAATGTTTGGCTGTGAAATAGCTCTGTTGACTTTGGCCTATCCATGGCTTCGGAGAGTCTTTTAACAAATTGGAACAAAAACTTGGTTCGAGTTGATCATGAAACATTCTTAAAATAATTCAAACGTGGCTTGCAACAAAAGTTGAAGTTGTGTCTTAAAAAAATAACGCTCTTATTCTTGAAATGAAGATAAAATCTAATCATGATTCCGAACTGCTTAAATCAATATCCTAAATCAAAAATTTGGATCCCTTATCAAAACCATGACCCGCACCAAGAATCCCCATCCTCTAATCTTATAGTCCTTTCCATGCGTCTTAAAACAACTCAGACTAATAACCTGAATGCCAACTTTGATCAAATTATTATTACTTATACTCATTTCCTCATGACACAAACATTTCCCTCATTACAATGGATGAAATCTTGTAAATGTTTTGAGACGAATCGAAATATCTTCTGGACTAATTGCATCTAGATTTAATTATAACTTGAAATTTGCAAGCTAAATCTATTGTCTCAAACCGATTTAGAATCCAAACATAGCTTGACGCTTGTCATCATGTACTTTATGCTCATTGACCATATCATGTCTGTCTGATCGTGAGAACAAGGACACACATGAGCTTGGGTACAAGGGGCTGGAGGCACGTTCTTCCCACAAGAATGCAACATAAATTGCTAAGGATTATGAGCACCCACAAAGTCTATATAGACGAAGTCTTGGAGAATCATGGCCAAAATTCATGAAGTAGTAAGATTCATTAAATAGCGAAGTAGGACAAATTTAGGGTATGACAGATCTCACTGTCAACTTCAACATATTTGAACAAAGACAAATGACTTATCATAATGACTTCTTCCCCACAAACAATAACAACACTGCCACCCACCATATATTTCAACTTTTGGTGCAGCGTTGATGTTACGGCACCTGCCGAATGGATCCAGGGTCGTTCTAGCAGGAAGCTATAAGCTGGATGAATATCAATGATATAAAACACAGTGTCAAACACTTCAGGACCGACCTGGATAGGCAAAGTCAATTCCCCAAACACGGACCTTCTAGTCCCATCAAAATCTCGTACCACCAAGTCACTTGGGGTGCACATTATACCCCGGGTGTTCGGCTTCATCAGCGCTTTCTTGGGAAGTACATTCAGTGATGACCCAGTATCCACTAACATGTGTGACATTACAGATCCTTTGCATTCGATAGAGTTATGCAGCGCCAGGTTATGATTCCGTCCCTTAGGCGTCAAATCCAGATCAGTAAAGCCTAGCCCGTTACCAGCATTAACGTGTGCTACCACACCCTCCAGCTGATTCACAGATATCTCCTGTGGCACATAAGCGGTATTCAGGATTCTTAAAAGAGCATTTATGTGTGCCTCAGAACACAACAGCAATGACAGAATGGAGATCTTTGACGGAGTTTGTTGTAAGTGATCTACGATCTTGTAGTCACTCTTCCTAATTAAGCGCATGAACTCTTCTGCCTCTTTCAACAAGGACTCTTTCTCATCAACCTGGAAACTCTCTTCAACCACCGCTTTACCTTTACCCTTGTCATATTTTTCAACACTCACCTCAGAAGGTGAAAATATTCTTCCACTCTGGGTTATTCCACCAGCTCCTACCAGATTGTCGACAGAATCTAGCGGTGAACCCTTCAGTTCCTGCTTTTGCCCATTACAGTAGACTTTGGCTCCGTAATTCCAAGAAATTGTCTTAGTGCTCTCATATGGTACGGGTCCAGCTTTAGTAATAATGATGGTTAGCGGCCTTGGAGGCGCAGAAATAGTGATAGTCTTGTACGGAATTAAAATTGTCGCAACTTCATTCTTTTCTTCATCAACTATTTTCTCATCTTTCTTCTCTGACACTTTGTCAAATTGTAGAATACCATCATTCATCAGCTTCTGAATATGATTCTTCAACTTCTCGCATCCCTCAGGATGGATCAAACACTCTGCACAAGCTCTATCACAACCCAGAAATACCCCTCCACTCAATAGTTTGTCCTTCACGAAACTTAACGGAGTCTTCAACTCTTCGACATCAGCTACCAAATTCAAACCCTCATCCTTAATAATGGCACTAACCCCAGCTGCCCCATGATTAGGCATGGGATTCTGCACGACACTGGGCGCATCGTGAGAAAAGTTGATGGCTTTGCTGTCTATAAGATCCTGCACCTTATGCTTAACTGCTTTACAATTGTCAATATTGTGTCTAGGAGCACCAGAATGAAAATCGCATCGGGCGTTAACATCATACCCTGGAGGTGGTGGGCCAGTTAAAGGAGCCAATGTCCTTTTCTGGACTAACTGCATCAAATGTTGTAGTAATTGAGGGTAAGGCATCGGTGGTGCGTCGAAGTTTCTGTTCACGGTCCTTCTGCGATCCTGAAACTGCCCTGGCGCATAGTTCTGTTGGTTCTACTGTTGTTGTTGTGGTTGTGGTACTGCAGGTATGGTAATACTTACAACCTGAGGTTACTGTTGACGGTATTGACATTGATTTCTATTTCTTCCTCGGGAACTAGATATTGCATTGGTTTTTCCCTCCCTCTTTTTATTGCTAAAACTTTTCTTAACTCCTCCAGTTGAGGATCTTTCACCAGCTTGAATTTTACCCAATTTGATTTTGTTCTCGACTCTTTCTCCTATAATGATCAGATCATAAAAACTCTCTGACATGTTGCCGATCATCTTCTTGTAATACAACCCCGGTAACGTGGCAACAAACATGTCTATCAACTCCCTCTCCACCATAGGCGGTTGCACTCTAGCTGCCAATTCACGCCATCTATGGGCGTACTCTTTGAAGCATTCATTATTCTTCTGAGATAAGTTCTACAATTGGACCTTGTTCGGTTCTAGATGATGTTGTATTGGTAATGCTTGACAAATGCCTCAGCTAAATCCCTCCAGCTTCGAATGTTAACTGGCTCCAACCCCATGTACCATTCCAGAGACGGACCAGAAAAAATGTCCTGGAAAAAGTGCATAAGCAACTTCTCATCGTTAGAATAGGCGGATATTTTACGATAGTAAGAGCGAAGATGAACCCTCGGACAGGTTGTCCCCTTATACCTATCAAAGTCCGGGACTTTGAACTTCAGCGGAACCTTCAAATCTAGAATCAGCCCCAAATTTGCCACATCCAACCCCATAGAATTCTGATTCTCATAACTCTTCATCTTTTCCTTGAGCAACTTAAACCTCTTGTCTACGTCAGATGGCAGACCAGCACCAACATCCCTCATAGACAACACATCCTCTTGATTATCTTCCTTCCACTGAGGGGCAGTATTCCCATGCAAAGCACACGTAGGTCCGGGAATATGAACTACTGTCTGATTTCCTTCGCCCGGAGGGATAACAACTGTAGGACCAGCATGTGGGGTGACATTGTCAGCGGTAGGAGGTATAGTAGCAGTTCCTCCATGAAGCACACCACTCGCGTCAACCCTAGCAATTAACGGTTGCACCAAAGTTCTCAGCTACTTTTGGCCATTGGCGACCCCTTGCATCATATCCATGAACTGGACCATCCTGTCACGGAATTCCTACATCTCAGCTTAAATCTGATCCATAATCCTGCATTGATTTCCCCGAGTAGCGTAGCAATAAGTCGCTTGGTTGTCAATCTTGAAACAAGCTACAAATCACAGAGATAAGGTTAACAGTTTCGGGAACACCTACGATGCAAGATGCAAAATGATGCAGTATGCAGACATGTAAATATGCATTAGGGAAAATTTCCCCTCGATTCTAGTTCCACGAGAACAATAAGACAATGAGAGGTCAACAGATAAGCATAGCAAGCTCCTCATAAATAAAATGAGAGCCAAGAATCAATGTACAGTACAACACTGAATACAAAAGAATCAAAATAACCTTATCCAACAGATCTGGTGATGGTCAAGCTACATTATAACAACAAACTACAAAGAGATAAAAACATCAAATACAATGGCAAGCCTGAAAATCCTCCAACAACTCTCTCGTATCTGAATGATCTAGCCTGGCTACTAACTCCTGGATGAGCAACTCTCTTTGGCTGATGATGCTCTGCAAGCTCTGAACATAATCCTCCCAAGCTCCTTCACCATATGCTTCTTCAAGCTTAGATCTTTTCACATCTGCTCTTGCCTTATAGTCTTCCAAGGTTGCAAGAGCTTCATTCAATCTACAGTCGCTTTCACGTCGGCGCGAGGATTCAGCTATAACCTTCACATCTCTCACCTGGATCTGAGCCTTCAACTTAGCAATCTGTTGCCGCAGTTCGTCTTCTCGCTCCTTGTTGTTAGTCAGAATGTCGTTTCGTTGGTCATTAAACTTGGAGATCTCTACATATGCTCTGTCCAGCTCTTTCTTCTTGGAACTAAGAACATCACTGACGCTCTTCAGATCTAAGCCCACACGCTCTCGAGCGCGAATCTCTGCAGTTAGCTCTCTACCCAGCTTATTCACCAGCTTTGTTTGCTTCTTAGATGAAAAAGTGGCTTGATTTCTGTCGCTTCTGAGCTGAATGATCTCCTTCTCCAATTCTTTATTAACCTTTTATAGCTCCTCTTTCTCGGACCATAGCTGATTATATTTCTGAATATCAACTGCCGCTGGTTCTTCGACTACCACGGGGTATAAAGGTTCTCTAATTGGAAAGGGTAGCAACAACTTGTCAACTCTCTCTGGATCCATTCCATGTATGGTCCATATGCTCTGCAATCGCCCTTGCCTAAAGAAAGTTTCCCCCTTCGATGAATGCTATTACACGCCTGTTGCAAACTAGTTAGAGTAGCAGTATTAGCTAAACCCGTGAAATATAGGGATTCATGTACTTCAGTCTTCTTCGGAGGTTCTCTTAAAGCATAACCAAATTGCCTGATAGAAAGAGCTGGATTGTAGTTAATGCCACCTTTTCTCCCAATTAGAGGAACATTGGGAAAATCTCCGCAGTTGTAAATAATGTCCTTACCCAGGAGATCTCTGCTGAACCACACAATATCTTTCGAGGTCAAACCCATGAGGCTCTCTGACCAACCAATTGTACTAGTTGCATCAATAAAAGGTCCAGACTTGGGCAGATGCGAAATAAACCATCTGTAAAGTAGTAGAGTGCAAAAAGAAACGTTCCTCCCTCGCCTGTTCTTATTCTTGTAGTGCATAGAATGATAGACATCACCTAGAAAGGTTGGCCCCGGGTTCTTGGAAGTAAAGATGTGGAAAGCATCCAAATTGACAAAATCAGGTACATTGGGAAACAACATTATCCCATAGATGCAGAGCGCCAAGATTGCATTAAAGAAAATCCAACATCCTTCCTTTGCAAAGTGTTGAGCCTTTTCTATTAAGAATGGCAGAGGGAAACCAGGCACCCGGTTCCTTCGTATCATTTTCCCCTCTAGTTCAGAAACATCCAAATGCAGAGCATTGGCGAGCTTGGATAAGTCAGGCTCACCTTCAGAATGCACAAAAGGCATTTCTTCTAAGACCGGGATTCCCAACAACTGAACAAATTCCTCCAAGGTAGGCAACATAATATATCTAAGGAATGTGAAACAACACAGTTGAGGATCATAAAATTGCAGCAATGCGTGGATACCGTCCAACTCAAGTTTAGAGATCTTGCAGAAAAGGTTTTAAATCCTCTCATATTCCTTTTTGAAATCATCTATAACTCCACGCTCAACCATAGAAATGAGGCTCATCATAGGTCCTATGTCTGGCATAGGGAACTAGTAGATAACAACTTTCTTGAAACCACGCTCCATGATGACAGGGGATCAGATTACTAGAATCAAGGAGAAAATATACACCTGCAACATAAATACATATCAATGTTAATATGCAAATGAAAATGAAAATGCAACAGGGGATAAAGATTGTTGTGCTGCTGAGATGAACCAGCGTTTCGCTTTGGCGAGAAAATACCAAAAGACCAAAGTATAGTAACCTCATAGTATCGGAGATCAAAGGTCCGCACTGAAGAGAAAACCGGAAAGGTTGAAGGTTAAGGTTTCCTACATAACCCTCCTAACTCACAGGTATGAACCTGTCTCTGTCAAGGTATGGCATCCTATGTGGTCGTCAGCGTCACAGACTTTCGAGAAACGATGATACATTCACCATTTATGGTTCAGCATCATAGTCTAACGAAGCGGCCTCACTTAGTTGACTCCCAAATGATCGGTCTCCATAGTCGACAGTTTCCAAATCCAACATCCTTTCCCGACCAATGTACAGGATAGGACGTCTTCAAAGAAAACCTCGTCTGAACGCGGATTTCGCGAAGACTGTTGCACGCCTAGCGTGCAGATCCTCGCTACTTTCCACTCTAATGCTATGGTTATACTCAAGCATGGGTTTTAGCTTATCACTCAGTGGAACAGTCTCATCCAACAGCACAGTAATAATGATATATAAAGTGCTGAAAGTAAAATGCAAATGCAGTAAAGTACAAATGCAACACATATACACATATGTACACACCCAAAGATAAACACACAACCGTTAGGAATGGCTCGCATAGGGGATGGGAAAAGTTCCCCGGTAGAGTCGCCAGCTGTCGCATCTCTGCAAAGAGGGACCGACAAGGACAGAAGAGTCACCATTGTTCTTTATTTATCCCAAAGAGAGGGAAAGGAAACGATCAGAGAAAACATACAGAAAAGGGAAAAGACAGGTCATCGCAACCAAATCTTGGGGTTCGGGAGTCGGTTACGCAAGGGGAATGTATGAGCACCCCTCACGTCCGTCGTACTAGACGGGATCCACGCTTGTTATTTATCTAAAAGGGTGTTTATTTATCTAAGCTATAGGCCACAGGGACAAAAGAAAAGAAAAGAGACTCGATAGAGCATCGCCGCGCTATGCCTACATATTCCCTCGTGCAATGGGAAAGTCAGATTCAACGTAGTTCGAAAAACTACGGGTGAAAGGTGGGGAAAGTTGCTTGCCAAGACATCACCGTCTTGTGCCTACGTATCCTCGTCTGGTACGAGAAATCAGAGCAAACATAGTTTGGGCTGATACGACCACAGATTGGTTCAAGTGTTTTACCCGAGTAGGGTTAAACCTTAGTTCTAGTAGTTAGGTGTATTGCTGCTCGACCATTGGAGACTTAGGCGTTACCTGTTTGCGGTAGAACCAAGAGTTAACAACACTCTCTTTGAAAATGGTTTTTAATTAATCACGAAGGATAAAAAGGTTTGATGTTTGTTTTTGAGTCTTTTATGAAGAAGAAGTGAATTGAATTGTGTTTGTAATTCACGTTGCACTAAAGACTATGACTTAGGAGCGAATGCGTCGCATATCGTCCAAAGGACATACACTAAACACTCTAGACGGTATGAGAGGAGGCCCCCCAATCATCATTTCCCAAATGCTTAAGGCTCGTAGCGTACAACACTTATTATCCTTTATTACATGTTTTGAAGAAGTTTTGAGATGAGAAGAGAGGAAACACAACTAAGGGGAAACTAACTCAACCCTAATGTTATCATACAAAATGGACCTAAAGTTGGGATTGAAAGGGAAATCTACCCTAATGTTAGCATGCTTGGATTGAACACTTAATGTCTCTCATACTCCCCAAAGGGACTGGGAATCCTAAGGGATCATGGCAAAGGAAACCAAGTAAACACAAGATAAACCAATCACAAGTGAAAAGGAAGAAAGGGATGCAAACATGAAATGCAACACAAAGAAAAGAGGGAGGAAAAAAGTATGGGGCAGCAACCACCACAAGCACATCTCAACCTCTTAAATGAAAACAAAAAGATGCAAAGCAAAAGAAGAATGCAAGCAAAAAGATGAACACTTATCACTTTGAACAACAACTACAAAAGTATGCATTCAAGTGGAAATCGAACACGCATGTCGAAGAAATCATGATTAAACAATCAAGAACAGCAACACAATATCCAAACATCTCACTCAAATGCATCATACTGATCCATGAAGATTCAAAGTGAAATGATACCCAAAACAAGCTCAAAAACAGCAAACATGACATTCTGGTTCAGTGTTAATCGGTTAACACATATGGTTAAACAATTAACTAGTTAAAAATGTTTGAAAATTTCAAAATTTGCACTAGTTAATCGATTAACCAGATTGCACTACAACTGGTTAACCGATTAACACTGTACCAGAGGTAGAAAACAGCAGCTCAAATGCACTTTTCAGCAATTAATCACTTCTCCAAAAATCCAGATGATCACATAATCAATTATGCACGAAATTAACACAAGAAAATAGTGATCCAACAACATGTAAACACGTTCAAACAACAAGATCATGAATCACATGGATCAAACATCAACAAAATCAATCAAAAATGAAGATCAACATGATGATTATGTAAATAAGCTCAAAACATAATCGGATCTAGAATTCTAACCTACAAAGCAGAGATTTGCTTTGGTAATCAATTGAGCAGATCCAAGCTAGAAATTCGAAAATCCTTCAAGATCCAAGTAATTACTTGTAGTAGAAATGAAGATCCACCAAAATTAAGCAAGAATTATCCAAATAAGCTCCTCTAGATCAACTTCAAAATTCAGATCCACAATAGCACGAAATTTGAATGGAGAACTGGAGATGATAATGATGAAGGATGAAGGTTTTAGCTCTAGAATTCAATGATTCCAATGGAGAATCAAAGAATTCAAGATGAGAAGAGCTTTAGTGGAGTTTGGGAGATGGAAAAGTTGAGAGCAAAATTCAAGAGTGTATGAATTCTGAAAAATGAAATGGAATAATGAGGATTATGTGTGTATGAGGTTTGGAGCAAATCATTTAAATATGCTCTTGGTTAGGATCCAAATGTGGTTTGGAGTGTGGTTTGTGAAAATTGGAATGGGATTAGGAATGGGAAATTGGCGGGAACTTGAATTAATTTGAAAATTAACCAAAATTTGAAGTGGTTCTAGATTCTTCCTTTGGTGTAAAATCAATTTCTCAAGTGATCAAAATGGACCCCAAAGTGACCTCTATTGAAAACTCTCGTGCAGAGCTGAAATTGCCTTGGTTAATCGGTTAACCATATGGGTTAATTGATTAACACCTTCAAAAATTCAAATTTGACCTGATTTTGACTTGGTTAATCGGTTAACACCTTAAAATTTTGAATTTTGGCGCCTTATGGAGGGAAATCTGCACATTTGCCCGTTTTCATCTGTTTAAGCCCTGTTCAGCTTCTGAAACATGCTCTTAAATACTACAACCATGAGAATACTTGAGATAGCCTGAATGCTGCCTCTTGATTCGAAAATATCCTGCAAAATAAAATAAAATCGACTGCTCGATCGCTGGGCAAAATAAATGCTAGAGTCGATGCTCGTAGTTTGGTCTCTCGCACCAAAGAAAACCTTGAGCCACACAAAAACCTTGATCCCCTAGCTCAAGAACAAATGCTATGACATGTAAAAATTAGAAAATGTAAAGAAACATAAACCAAGTACAAGAGATGGTTGGTCAAATTTTGGGGTACAACAGATGCGTATGTATGTGGTACCATATCATTAAAAGGTTGCTTAGCGAATCGGGTTAACCCTACTCGAACCCTGAATCTACCTTGCTCAGATTCGGGACAAATCACCAATCCACCCTGCTCGGATTACAACTTGCCTCTTTCATCAACAATAACGACATTATGAATGTGTGTCAAAACACTTCAATGCAATAACAACATAATGTTTAAAGCCCCCTTTCGATAATAAACTAAGCATGCATTAACCAAACAATAATATTCCTCACTACTCAACCCGTTATTCACCAATAACATCAACAACAATAATATTATCCTTAACATCATAACACGACAACATCGTAATAATCATCAACATCATACGCAACAACATCATAATCATCATCAACATCATACACAACAACATCAACTATCAGGCTCACACAGCAGCAGATACTTATCACAACTTACACCATCATCGATATTCAACATTTACATTGTTAAAAATTATAATTAATATTCTCAAACATAATAACATCATTACAAGATAACATCAACAATTACACACAATTATCATCAATTATTCATGTTATCACGACACATAATTATGCTCAACCAATCAGTTCGACAACATATGAGCATCTCCATTATAACACAACAATCTCATCTAACAACATCATTAATATCACTATGAAAATCATAAAATTGGTTAATAAAAATAATTTTTTCACATGGCATTCAGTAATCATATAAAAGATAACTCAAATACTGACATTACTCAATAATTCTATGCGCTAGCTCTCTAACGCTTCGAACGACACTCGATTTGGACTTTTTGAGCCAAAGTTATGGCCAAAATGATTTCAACTGAAAAACACGAATAACGGCCCCCGTGCTAAGCGAGCTCCCCTTGGTTGAGCCAGTCGCGGCGGGCAGAATGCATAATTATTTGCATTTTCATCGTTGGAGGTCTTCTAGACCTTCGATTTCGATTCCGTAAAAACCCAAACGCTCAGAAAATTACAACCTATGTAATACCCTAATTATCTCAAGTTAATTCAAAATTTTAACATAATTAAAACATCAAATCATTAATTTAAGGTTATGCATGAAACCTTTGAAATTGCAACAATGGTGGAAAACACATCAAGTATGAAAACAGAAAATCAATCATGAATAGTGCATGAAATTCATCAGTAATTACATAAAATTCTCATCACACATTACATATAATTAGAATTCATCCACATCATACACCCTATTGGAGGTTAAATACTTCTCTACCATACCCTTATGCATTAGCCCTTAATGAAGGTTATTCCACCTACCTTGTGATTCCAGCAAAAGCAAGCAATCTCTATAGTCTTCTCTCCCAAGCTCTAGCTCTCATCTTGTTCTTCTCTTTGCCCTATCCCTTTCTCTATTCTCGCCTCTTTGCCTCTTTTCACTTTTTGTATGTACTAATAAAACTCTTTTCCCTTAAATCTTTTTTAAAATAAAAACATAATTCCCTCATTAGGATATTCCCACCTTACCCTCACATTTTTTCCCTTAATTCTCACCTTTGTCCTCAATATCTCTACAAACTATTATTTTCTCTTTATCTCATTATTTTATTTAAATAATAAAACTAGAACATAATTTTAATTAGTAAAATAATTCTAAATAAAATCTACCAACTTCTAATTACTTTCTACACTCTCCCCTCACGGTCACACACCCCATCCCACTTATTTATCTATTCACACACAATAGGTATTAAATAAAACACATATAAAACACAATGAATTCATAAATTATTTAATTAAAACGGGGGTGTTACAACTACTCATTCTTGTGCCTCGTAAACAACCGGACTATAAAGGAATATGCCATGTTTCTTTTGATAAGACTCAGCGATGTCAAAACTTCAATCAGTATTGAAAGCTTGAATGCTTTAATGGGAAAAGGAGTGTGGGTGACATTTAATTCATATAATGATGACGTTCTTTAGGAAAATTAGGTTGTCCTTTTTTTCTTACACGTGTCTTTCAAATGTAACTAATTTTCCGCTTCTCGTGGTAGTTAGCTCATTGGGTGAATGGATGACTTGTGCCATTGGGTTTCCCATATATTGTTTCGAGAAAACCATTTCTTTTATTCTTCTTTCCCATTTCTATTTTTCTAGAAAAATATACCAGTCTAGGATACAGGTGGGGAAAGTGAGGAGCTCAATCTATTTTTCAGGGTGAAAACATCTTATATTCAGTTTCTCTGCCCCCAACGACCTTGGGAAAGAAAACTATACTTGTTCACATTTAAGACATTTTATCCCTGTATTTTATTGCAAATATGATTAGTATATTTCTTCATGGCATTAGATTTTCCAGCACAGGTCGTTAAAAGAATGTAATTATGGAACCCTATTCAAAGAAATATATGGTCAATATGGATACCTCATTCGAGTTATCAGCTCCCTAGTTTTACATCCACTTCTTTTATGAGCTAAGGGTTTTGATTCCATTCACTTCTTCCAAAGTGTATTTTTCGAGTGCTATAAATATCATTCATTCTTGGATTAACCCAAACGTGTGAGGCATACTCAGGGATTTTTAGATAGTCTACTGTAGTCTAGGCGTGTCTGCTGTTATAAGGGTGTTCATTATTTCTTTAGGACAAAGATTCTTCCTAACAACAGTTGGGTGATGTTGCGCATTTTTCCTAATAAATGTCCGATAAAACCCTTCGCAAACCCTCATGAGGATTGGATAAACAAGTTCGTGCGGGTGAGAGGGCGAGATGATGCTTCTCCGATCACTGCAGGGGCGAAGGATGACCCATTTTCCCTCTATCTTAGACGTCGTATCCATTGATTACCCAAAGAGTGAACCTAAGTGTTCTTTCTCCCCTTCATTATGAAGTATTCCATATTTTGATATGTTTACATTCTTTGGAATATAGTACCCTTATTACTCAAAACCATGAAGACAACAATGGAGTGGAGGCGTACTTAGGTATGAAGGAATACCTTTTCTGACCTAATTTTTTATTTTTTATTTTATTTTTGTGTATTAACGATATTTTTCTCTACATGGGACATGGCAGAGATCCCCTTTGATGGGAGAAGAAAATGCTTGGTGAAAATGTAGACGGATTAACAACGAGTTAGGCTTCTTCTGCCCCCTCCCCTAAGACATCGCAGGTGACAAAGGCAAGGCAGTGTGAGACTTCACTAGCTATTGAGGCCCGTCTCCCAAGGTTTTACAGAGGGAGAAGAGAGCTGTGAGATAGGACATGCAAAGGAGAAAGTAGGAGATGACTCTGCTCCTCTTGAACCCTCTTTGTGGAACAAACATTCCTTTAATGTAGTGAGATTTTTTTATCGCCACTTCTCCTTTCTTGAGAATTTTCTAGGTGGCTATCAGTCACTCTTTGACATGTCTTTTACCAAACTATCTAATTTGTTGGACGTCTAACTTTTAAGATGCCTCTTGGTGGGGAAGGAGCATAGGGAGAAGTATTCCCGCACTATTCGAGGACTACAATTTAAGGTGATTGTCGCAACTGCAAAAAAGGAGGCCGACAAACTAGACATAAGAGTCGCCACCGAATGTTATTTATCCCAAAGAAAGGGAAAGGAAACGGTCGAAGAAAACCTAAGAGAAAGGGAAAGACAAAGTCATTGGAACCAAATCTTGGGTTCGGGAGTCGGTTACGCAAGGAGAAGGTATGATCACCCCTCACGTCTTGTACTCAACGGGATGCATGCTTGTTGTCTAAATTTATGGGTGAAAACTATCTAAAAGCTACTGTTAAACGGGGGTGAAGAGAAAGAACATACTCGATAGGATATTGTCGCCCTATGCCTACGTATTCCCTCATGCAATGGGAAAGTCAGAGTCAACGTAGTTCGGAAAACAACGGGTGATGGGGGGAAGGTTGCTCGCCAAGACATCATCGTCTTGTGCCTACGTATCCTTATCTGGTATGAGAAATCAGAGAAAATGTAGTTCGGGATACTACAGGATAATGTGGGTTAAAGTGTTTTTGTGAGTGACGTTAAATCTCCATTCCAGCAGTTATGGACGATGCCTGTTTGCGGTAGAACGGAAAAGTAACATACTCTTTCTGAAAACTAGGTTTGAAACAATCCCGAAGGATGAAAAGGTTTGAATTTTGTTTTGTGTTTTTTAGAAGAAGTGAATTGAGTTAGTTTGTAACTCATGTTGCATTAAAGACTATGACATAAGAGTGAATGCGCCGCATATCGTCCAAAGGGCATACGCTAAACACTCTAGACAATGTGAGAAGAGACCCTCATTCATCATTCCTTATGTATTTAAGGCTTTTAGCGTACAACAATTGTCTTTCTTTATTAAGTGTCTTAAGAGATTCTGAGATAAGAAGAGAAGACACAAGGACTCTAAAGGGAACTGTAAACTCTAATGTTAGCATGCAAGATGGTCCTAAAGTTGAGATGAAAAGGGGTACTACCTAATGTTATCATGCAAAGGATGGAAAGTCTAATATCTCTCCTACTCCCATATTAAATAGAGGGACTAAGAATCCTAAGGGATCATGGCAAGAAGCACAAGTAAACACAAAGCATAATCAATCACAGATGAAATGAGATGAAAGACTTAAACAAGTCTATGCAAGATGAAAAGAGATATGAAATGAAAACACAAATGCAAACATGAAACAATGCAACAAGACAGGCACAATAACAAAGATGGAAGACTTAAATAAGTCAAGAGAGATGAGATGAAATGGGAGAAGCAAGCTCCTACAACCAAGTACCATCAATCATCAAAATAAGAAAAATGCTAAGCAAGGAAGCACAATCAAAGAAGTGAGGGAGGAAGGAGAGTAGGACAACCGTCAACTCATGATCAACTCAATCAAACACTTACACATGATCAAATAAAACAAAGCACATAAACAACTCAAAACAAACTTACTTGTTAATAAACAACCTCAAAGTGAATCAAACATCACCAAAATATCAAGAACAAGTCCATAACCAACAAGGTCAAAAGTGAAACTCAAATGAGATACCTCAAATTCAAGATCAAAAAGGAAGGCAAACACAAGAATGATCAAGTTCAATTAGAGGACTAAAGTCCGTCTAAACATCTCACAGTTCAAACAAGTTGAAGGACAAGATCAAAATGAAACTTGTGGCGCAAGGTACACATATAATTGACCTCTAAACATGCAATTCAGCACTTCAAGCATGTTAAAAAAAGCTAACAAGGCTTAAGAGGTGCTCAAGGGATCACACAAGATCACATCCCAAAAATTAGGTCAAGAAAAGGATGTATACACATAGTGAAAACAACTTGAATTTGGAGTACTCACCCAAAAAAAAAAAAGAGCTCAAATAAAATCCAAACAAATCATAAAACTCAAACTGAATCAATCACAAATCAATGTGCAAAAGCTCATGGCAAAAGTCCATTCAAAGCAACATCAATTAGGTCAAACAATGCAAGATGTTCAACTTGTCGAGTATGCATCGAGGGTCCATAAAAAACCAATGAGAGACAATTTAAAAATGATCATTAAGACTTCAAACATACCCTCAAATATACCTCAATCAATCACCTAAGTGTGAGAGGAAATTTGGTCCTTGGGGTTTTTCAAATGAGGGTCAATGATCAAGTTCAAATCAATGCACCAACCATAAAACACCTTTAATCATTAAATCAATTAAAAATATTAAAAATAAATAAAAAATAAAATAAAAATATGGAAAATAATCTCAACATATTGAAATAATAGAAAATCAATTTTTGGGATTTTTATAATAGTCCAAACTATTTTTAAAAGATTTAAATGGAAATTGCAAGAAAAAGAAATAAAAATAAAATGACAATTGAAAGGAGGTGTAAAAATAAAATTGGAAAGAACTGATTCCCTTTTCTCCACGCGCATGGGCCAAATCTAGGGGGTGGGAATATCAATTGGACAAGGCCCAAAGCCATCAGAAACCAACTTCTAAGTGAAACACACTATTTCACTTAAAAAAGTTAGATGCTAACTCAAAGTCAAGTGGACACGCGCGCAAGTCAACTGACAGATCACCGGCCACCTCAGCTCAAGCCTGGACGTCGGAGCCCTAGCTCCGGTCGTCTTGTCAGGTGAGCTTCACCGGAGCTGGGTGAAAACCACCATAAAAATTAAAACACCTTGCATCATTTCAAAGGATTTTTCACGAGGAATAAGAATATGGAGTTGATTTTTGAAAAAGGTCCTTGTAACTATGAGAAACCAGGCCACGAAATCTTGAGGTTCAAACTGAAATCATTACAAACAGCCACCAAAATGATCCAAACATGGCCTACATGGAGTAGGGCTTCAGATGCACCAGTTATGAGCCTAATTAAGTTACCTAATGGAGTTGCTCCGTTGGCCCTTCAAACTTGATGCAAGCTTCACTATGATGCTCCCAATCTCTTCCTTGTGTTTGTGTGATGATGAAATGAGCAATGGCTTGAAGAAATTCTCAAGGAAATGACCAATTCGAAGAAGAAAAAGTTTGGGGTATCTTTGGGTGAAACTCCTCTCTCTGCTAAGCTCCCTCTCCTCTGAGCAATTAGGGTTCATTTTTAACTTATATATGATGGGTTTAGGAGTCCCATGCAGGCCCATAATGGCTGATTCAAGTCATTTCCAAAATTAGCCAAAAAAACTCACGTGAAGCATACACACAGGTTATGGCAAGGTGTGCTTCTCATTTCACTCAGCACTTGGACTATGGGGTGTGTGGAAATGAATTAGAGTGATTTGGTAAGTTGGAAATGCCTTGGTGCAAAGTTTTGGACGATTACTTTTTATGGTATGATATTTTGAAAAAGTGACTTGTAATATGGATTCATGTTGGCTCAAATGAGGTAAAATATAGGCATGACCATTATGATGATGATATTGTGTGAAAAAAATTCAAAACCATCTCGATTGATGACTTGTAATGGAAGAAACTCATATCATGTCCAAAAAGTCAAGTTTTCACCTTATCATGGCCTAAATGATCACCTAAATCACCAATGTCCATGGAAATTGAGCTCATGATGAATTTAAGACAATGTTACATAACTTTCATGTGGCACAAATTAGGATTTTAGGTCTTGAAGTTCATGAAAATGGTCTTTGAAGTGAATGACCTATAATGAAGTTTCCAAAAATACCCTTGCCTTGTGAAGACCATAACTTGAGCTCCACATATGAGAATGGTGAGTTCTAGGACTTTTTGGAAAGCTAAGACAATGAGGAACAACTTTCATGGTTGATAAAAAGTGAGGAGGAGCTTGGTTCCTTATGAAAAATGTCTTAGAAGTGAGTTATCCTCAAGTGCCTCAAAAATCTCTTCATCTGATGACACCAACTTGTTGATACCATAACTTGAGATGTAAAAACCCAATGGATGAGTTCTTGTAATCAAAAGAAATCTTGAAAGATGGTGAACAAGTCTCATGTTTGATAGAAAATTAGACAAGACTTGTATCATAATGAAATTTGTCCTTGAAGTTAGAGACTAAAAGAGGGGATTTTACACTTAGAATCATCTGCAACCCTAATTTAATAACTCCTTGAATCCTAATATTCTTGAATTGATCTTAACATGACATTAGATATGAATTAAGATGACTTCTCATGGCTTCAATGATCAAGAACCAAGTCTTCAGCCCTTTCAAGTCCATAGTTGACTTTTGGTTGACCAGATGAAACCCTAACTTTTTATCCATTGACTGAGGCTCTTGCAAATGAATTGTGTGATAAAAAAAACTCCATAGAGAACCATCTAGATGTCTATTTAACCCTTTAATCATTCCTCATCCAAATAAGTAACCTCATGAACCTCTGATGATCCTCAAGATAGGAGGTGACACCCATACACAAACTTTCTCCTCTCAAGGATCTTTAAAACCCAGCTTTAAAACCCAGCTTGAATAGGTTCATACCTGTGAGTGGGACTGGGGTTATGCAGGAAAATTTTACCTTCAGATTACCCAGTTTTCTCTACAGTTTGAATCTGGATTATTAGTATCAGTTGGTTTCTATCGGAGCAGTGTTATGTTCTTGCTAAAGCAGAGCTTTGATCTTCCTCAGTCTACAGCACATCGGTCTTGATCCCTTGTGTGTGCATTAGAATTTTGCATTTTTTGCATTGCATTTGCATATCCACCCTCAGCCGGAACAGGGAGCTCACCATCTTTTGTCTGCTTTGTCAGTGGTTTTCCCGATATTCATATTGGACTTGAGTTAGCTTTTGGAAGGATCATGAATTCAGGAGAGCAGAACTTGGTTGTTACGAGGGCAAAGTTTAAATTGATGAAGAACTAGTTGAGTCAACTCGTGGAAGCCATGTCAGCTATGACTAGAGGAGAGGCCGGTATTCAAAAGACTCCAGTGAACAGTGTTGCTCAAGCTCAGCCTGTGCCGGTTCCTGTTGAAGAGTATCCCATTGCCAGAGATAGAGATTCTTCTTCTCTCCATGACACGGGCTATCAGAGTTTCACTTTCCCTGTGCCAGATTCTCAGAGCACTGTTCCAAAGGCTAATGTTGAAGACCCGCAGACTATTGAATTTATGGGAAAATGTCAGCTATTGGAGGAAAAGCTTGATGCCTTAATGAGTCGGGATACTTTTGATTTGAATGTTACAAGCATGTGTTTGGTGCCCGATCTTGTGATGCCTCCGAAGTTTAAAATGTCGAATTTTGAGAAGTTTAAAGGGGATAGTTGCCCGAAGCAGCATTTGGTGATGTTCTGCAGGAAAATGACTTCACATGTCCACAATGATCAGCTTATGATTCACTGCTTCCAAGACAGTTTGAGTGGAGCATCATTGAATTGGTATATGCAGTTGGAGAGTGGTTGTATCCGATCATGGTCAGATTTAGCCAATGCCTTTGTGAAGCAGTACAACTACAATCTCAATATGGCTCTTAGTCGTGTGCAATTGCAAGAATTATCTCAGGCGGACAATGAATCCTTTAGAGGATATGTGCAGAGATGGAGAGAGTTAGCTACTCGTGTTCAACCTCCACTTCATGACAAAGAGTTAGTTGACATATTCCTGGGTACTTTGAAAGGCCATTACTTTGACAAGTTGATCAACGGTGGAATGTAAAACTTTACTGACTTGGTGATAATGGGTGAGCGTATTGAGAGTGGAATCAAGAGCGGAAAGATTCGAAGCATACCATATATTTCAGTTGAGGAGAATGAATCAGTTGTCAGTTCTCAGGAAGAATGGGAAAAAGGAAGTGACGTTCTCTCAAAATCTCATATATCTCAAGTTCAGTTTTCAGATACTTCGAGTGTCCAGAGTCAGCAGTCTGTTGGGTCTGTGTATCAGGTATTTGTTTCATGCCAAAGTCAACAGTCTTACCGTCATCAACCGCGTCAACATGCTAGACGAAGACCTAGGAAACTAGAAAGGAATTTTACTCAGTTGCCGATATCATACAGTCAGTTGTTGCCGGATTTGATCAGAGGTGGGTTGATAGTGCCGAAGAAGATTAATCTAGAGATTTCGCCATATCCGCCAGGCTTCAATGTCAGCGCCCGTTGTGAGTACCATGTTGGGGCACAAGGGCATTCAACTGAATATTGTAAGGTGCTTAGGAGTCAGGTTCAGGCTTTGCTGGATTCCAACAGGATCTCAGTCACGTCTCAGGGTATTCAAATCAATGATCCTCTCTTATCTAGTCAAGCGGGTGTATTAGCTCATGTTTTGGAAGAGTTCACCGAGAGCATTTGTTCAGAAGAATATCAAACTGAAGACTCAGTTGAGGGCTGTATCCTTGTGTAGGATTTGTTCATTACTGTATGCTGACCATCGCCAGGCTTGTTGGTCGAGGTCACTCTGTTTGTATTCAGTTACTCCTGTGTGGTGCATATATGTGTGATTTTTATCCCTTATTGGATCTTGGGTTCCTTTTTGCCTTGGTGCTATTTTGAGATTTCCCTGTGGCATATTTGTCTGCATCTTTTTAGGCACAAGAACAATGTTAGCGACCAACAGAGGATAGTTTGTAACAGCAAGAAAACCGGCGTTCAATTGCTTATGGACCTCTTCCTTAATCTTAACTGCCATGTCGGGCCTGGCTCTTCTCAGCTTTTGTTTTACAAGTGGACATTCTTCTCGAAGAGGTAGACGGTGTACCACTATGTCCGTATCGAGTCCTGTCATATCTTCGTACGACCAGGCAGAGACGTCTCTGTACTCACGAAGCATTTCAACCAGTCTTCTTTTGACACCGTCTTCCAACGCAACCCCAATTCTGACTTCTTTTTTGTCCTATTTGGTGCCCAGGTTGACAACTTCAATTTCTTCTTGGTGAGGCAAAATGCCTTTCTCTCCTTATCTCAACAGTCTGGTAAGCTCTTCAGGCAGGTCGTCTTCTTCATCAATCTCTTCTTCAGCTTGAAAATGGAATTGTCAAAATCATACCGAGTCATAGTCAAATCTGAATCGGCGGCATCCGCGATGTGAAACCTGCATGATTGATGTTTTATGCCTAAAATGATATGCAAATAAGCACAAACACGTTTCCATTGTATTGTCAAAAGTAAAATAAGAATAACAGGGATCACAATATTTGAATGCAAACAAACACCTTTCATTAATGATAAAGAAGAGTTCAAACATAATCAAGAAGGGCCCTACAAAAGAAAGCCATTACATCCTGGGCGAAACGTAGGACCACACATAATCAAAACAAAGAAATTACTCTTTAAAGGTAACTTGAACGACTTCGTCGACAGTCCAGTTGCATAAGCTTTGACCAGGAACACACGATTGAATCCAAGTGTCCATATTACAGTCATTGTCTCCTTTATCATCTCCCACAACATTGATTCTATTAAAGATGACCCCACCACTGGTGAACTGCACTGGTCCCCTGTACCTTGGAGCGTTCTGCAAGGAGGAAGATGGGTTGTATCACAAACCAAATTTGTCTTGCTTATTGTCGCCACTCGAAAAATACGCGCAACGACGGGGAAGGCGAAAAGGAAAAGGACAGAAGAGTCGCCACTGAACTTTATTTATCCCATGAAGGGAAAGGAAAATATCGAGAAAACCTTAAGAAAAGGACGGATAAGATGGTCTCGCAACCATGAACGGGTCCGGAAGCCGGTTATGCGAAGGGAAGGTATTAGAACCCCTCACATCCATCGTACTCGATGGGAACCATTTGTTTGTCGTGTGTGATTTATTTGCTAAAAGATTATGCTATAAAAGTGTGTTCCTAGGGATACAGAAAAGGGTTTAGAAACGGGGAAAGAAAGGTGACGCGGGGAAGAAGGGAAAGAACGGACTCAGTAGGACTTCACGGTCCTAGGCCTACGTATTCTCAACGGATATGAGAAAGTCAGAGTCGACGTAGTTCGGGAGACTACGGGTATGAGAGATTGTGCTCGCCAAGGATTGTGGCCCTTGTGCCTACGTATCTTTACTTGAAGAAGTAAAGAATCAGAGCAGCCGTAGTTCGGCCTACGATTTGTTGATGATTTTATGGATGATGCTATCATACGCATTCTAGCAGTTAGGTGTATTGCTGCTCGCTCGTTGGAGACTTAGGCATTACCTGTTTGCGGTAGAACGGACGTATCATATCCTTTTCGAAAGATAAGTTTTCGCCATGCGAGGCAAGATGTCACATTTGATTTGTTGAATTGTTTTTTAGGGCGAGATAAGTCCTCGGATAGTAACCCCTACGGGTAGTACCCAATTCTTTATCTCAAAGTTTTTGTTATGAAAGGGTGTGGCGAACATAGCGTCTTCATATTGAAAGACGAGTATCAAAACCACACACACTATAGTGAGCATCTCGACACTCGGAGAGGAAGAAGTCTACACTTAATCCTCTCTCTTTAGTTCAATACAAAGAGAACTTCATTCTCTTATTAAAGTGTTTTTTGGTTTTGAATGGTAAGTGCTTTTGCGACAAAGAACCCTACGGTAAACGTCAGCACTCGAGATAGGAGAAGGCCTACGCCTAACCACTCCACGACCATTCAAGTTTTTGTTATGAAAAAAGTTTAAAAATGCGCTCGGTACCGGACCGAGGTTTTTAGGTGAAAAAGGTTGCGGAAAGAAGTTGTAGAGGGAGATATGTGGCGGATAAAGTCACGTCTTCGTATTAAAAGACGAGTATCGAGACCACCCACACTACAGTGAATATCCCAACACTCGGAGAGGAAGAAGTCTACACTTAATCCTCTCTCTTTAGTTCAATACAAAGAGAATCGATTTATTTATTGTAAGTGTTTTGAAAATGCACTCGGTACGGGGCCGAGGTTTTTTAGGAGAAAAAGATGTGGATGAAAACATCTTCGTATTGAAAGACGAGTGTCAAAACCACCCACACTACAGTGAGCATATCGACACTCGGAGAGGAAGAAGTCTACACTCAATCCCCTCTCTTTAGTTCAATATAAAGTGAACTTTATCCTTTTGTTAAATATGGTGAGCTGGCCTAACAATCGTTTGAGAAAATCCGCTTGACGTTGGGTCAAGAGTTTAATTGCTTAAAAAGGTTTAAGGTGAAGCGAGCAAGTTCGATGGCGACGCACAAGGCAATCGGCTTACAAGGTCAAAAATGGCTCGATGAGAATTGAGAGTTTGTTTTCTTGAAAATAGTTTTTAGAACCAAAGGTAAAAACAATGACCAACAATAAATATGCATAAAAACCATACCAAACACAACGGGTTAATCGGCTAAAAAAAACGAAACACAAAAAAAAATGGGCGAACTCCTTGAGAAAAATTTTTTTCAGGTAAAAAAAGTCAAAAATACGTGAAAAACAGGGGTCTGACACGGGCGGCCATGTTGTGTGACACGGCCTGTGTCACAATTCCAGAGAAATCAGGTTTTTTGAGGCAAACAGCAGCGTGACACGGCCGCCCGTGTTGCATGACACGGCCCGTGTCACAAGGCCTGGGGGGAAAATGCAGAAAAACTTAAGCAGCGGTGTGACACGGCCGCCCGTGTTGCATGACACGGCCCGTGTCACAAGGTCTGGGCCAAAAACACGTTAAAACCTCAAACAGAGGTGCAACACAGGTGGCCGTGTCAGGGGACTCAGGGAAAATACGTCATGAAAACTCAAGCAGAGATGTAACACGGGTGGTCGTGTCGTGTGACACGGCCCGTGTCAGGCTACCAGGGTGAAAAACCAAACTTTTCTCTTGTTTTTTGCTTCTTTTGTGGTTCTTAAAAATGGTTTCTTGGTCCCTTTGGAACCTCACACAACATACACAACACCAAATAACTTAACAGAGAGAAATAAATGACAAATGCAAGGTATAAAAAGGGAAAAGTTTGAAGGAATGGATACCAAAGATATTCTCCTTCTTTGTTAAGCCTCTTCTGATTTTGGTTGGATGTACTTCACTCTTCACTCTATGTTGTGAAGATTATACTCTTCAAGGATGCTCTTGTGTTTCTATGTCACTCTCCTTTTTTCTGTTTTTTGCTCTCTCTATTTTTTCTGGTTTTTCTCTCTTACTTTTTGCTCTCAATATCTCTATCCCAATCTGTTGTGAATGATAGTGTATGATTTTTTTTGCAGCCTCCTATCCTCCTTATCTCACTTTTTCTGCTGCTTTTTCCTGCTGTACCAAAATCACAGCTCTTACACACTTCTCTATTTTCAGAATTTCCATTCTTGGCAATATCTTTTACCACCTTTTGGTGCAGCCCCACTTTCCTTCCATTTCTAGTATGTTTTTTGTTGTATTTTCTTCTGCAGCACTCTACCTCTCTATCCATCCTTGTACCCATTGGTTGGTTGATTTGTTTGGATATACTCATGTAGTCAATACACTAACTTTTGGACATCATTTTCAAATTCTGATTTTTGATGTGTAGATGTATCAACATAAGCTTATAGTCTTGGTTTTGTGACATAAAATGATTTTGTAATATGATACACATTGCCGCTTCTTGCATGGGGCTGTTTTGGACCATATTCAAATTGCCCGTGAATGTATGCATAGCCTTGATCTTGAGATATTCCAACATTGAATTAGCTCTTAAATATTTCCTTGCATGTTTGTAAGCACAAAGAGGGTCATGTGGACTTGATGGAGCATGGGGGATACCATGACATGAAGTTATTTTTAGAAACTTGAATTAAGACTAGAAATAGCTTAATTTCTTAAGCATTACCAAGAGTTTGGATTTTGTAACAAATGTGACATTCTTGCAAATGTCATGAAATTTCTCTTTGTAATATTCTTGAATCTAGCCTTGAATTCATGAATCTTGAATTTGGAATGATGGGCTTCCCTTATGTCATTGAATTTGAAAGAAATGAAGAAATTAGTCAAGCCTTGAAAGAGGGAAAATTTTGGGGTGCAACAGCTGCCCCTATTCAAGCGACTTGGACCTGATGGGATGAAAAGTAAACGCTTTCAAACATTCGAGGTAAAAGGTGATTGAATACAAAAGAACCCAAAAATTTGTCAAGCGCAGAATGAAACCTCTGACATCACCGTCAGGCACCTATATCAGGTAGAACATCTGACTTTGCCACCAGTCGTAGATCAAATACAAACATCTGACCTTGCCGTCAGCTCTTAATAGCATCTAACTTCGTCGTCGGAACTCAACATCAAATATGTGAGATCTGGCCTCACCGTCAATACTCAACATAATCTGTAAAAACATCTGATTGGTAGAACATCTGATATCGCCATCAGTCCTCCATATCCTCTGACTTCGCCATCAACTTACAACATAATCTGACTTCGTCGTCAATTAAAATCATCTGACTTCGCCGTTATTTCTCAAACCATTCCGACGTCGCCGTCAACCCTCTACATGATCTGACTTCGCCATCAACTCTCCATATAAAATTTGGAAAAAAACACCTGACTTCGCTGTCAGTCCTTAACATCAAATTGGCAGGACACCTGACTTTGTCGTCACCCCTCCATAATCTGACTTTGCTGTCAACTCCTCTCATAATCTGACTCCGCCGTCAATTCTCAACATAACCCGACTTCGCCATCAACTCTCTTCATGATCTGACTTCGCCATCAATTCTCTTCATAATCTGACTTCGTCGTCAATTCTCTTCATAATCTGACTTCGTCGTCAATTCTCTTCATAATCTAACTTCGTCGTCAATTTTTTAATAGCATCTAACTTCGCCGCTAGCTATCAAAATCATTTGACTTCACCGTCACTTCATTTTGCTAAAAAGCGAGCATCGAACTCAAAGGTCGGCTCAACCCTAAGTTCAGAAGAACATTCGTCAATTCACCATCTGGGTGAAGAAATCCGTTGAGGAAACATGAACTTGAATAAATAGACTCCGCTAGGGAGACCGATAAGATGAACACATTTGTCAATGACCTGGCTAGAGGTCTGGATACCATGCAGGATTGAGAAATATACTGATAACTGCTGGAGATACGCTTGAAAATAAAGGGGTGGCAACTCGGCTTATGTTTTACATGCATATGTTTGAATGTGGCGTAATGCTCCATACGAAATGGAAATGCTACGCGTTTGGGAGGATGTTATGCATGATGCAAATGCAAAGGAAACACTTTAGCAAAATAAATGCTAAAGAGAAAGGATTAATTCCGCCGGGGAAAAGACTAGACACGTCTAGTACAAATGTTGGGGAAAACAAACCCTGGATGGTCTTCTGAGCAAACTTCTGGGTAAAATTGTTCCGCTAAGAGCAAATCCACCCTGCTGGGGATTAGACGACGAGGGAATCAACATCAACCTTTGCTTGGGGAAATGAGCAATAAACTCAACAAATACAACTTCCGCTTAAGGAATGAGTCAATGACCTAGACTCTGAGGGGAAAAGGAGCCAGTTGTTCAAACTCTATGGGGAAAACAAATTTCTGAATTCGTTCCACTGCTGAGGGATAAACCCACACCCACTCACTGGAAACGATCCTGCTCTGCTGGAGATGTCAATCTTGACCTGCTGAGGATATCCTTTGATTGTCAAGGTTTCAAACTGCTGGGGGTGAGAACCCACTTAAACTGCACACTTCCTTTAGATGAGGAACTTCTGGAGAAGCCTCGAGGAAAGTTCTCTTGCAAATAACAAATAAACAAGTATGTTTTATGAAGCAGGTACCATCTCAATTATCACTTAAGACGTTATTCAAGAAAATACAATGTTTCAATTATAGATAGCAAAACCCACAAATTTATGTATGTAAAGTTTTATCAAAAACATCAGGCGTCTTTTGCAAACAAAACGGTAAAAACAAAACAAAAGCTTTTCTGGATAGTATGTTTTATTGATAAATGGCTTGTAAATAGACAAATTTACAAGGGACACAACTCCTGAAATGAGAAAGCTGCGTAAGAAATATACAGAAATGCACAAGAATATTAAAATGTCGGCAATGTGGTACAGACAACCACCATAGAACGACTCAACTATGACTCGCATGACTTCGACGCCTATCTGATGCTTCGTCTTCTGAAGAGATTGATTTGAACGACTGCTTCTCGAGTTCTCCCATAATCCACTATGCTTTAAAGATCAATGCGCAGGCCGCAGTCATTTGCTTTTCAAATCCCTAACTTTTGCCTGAACCGCCCTTGTGGGTTTTCGATTCACCGGGATACCCATTTTTGCCAAAGTTGCCCTTTCAGGTTTTCAACTTTGTGGGTTTACATTTTTTTTATCTCTAATTTTTGACCGAACCTATCCTTTTATGGTTCACCGAGATGCCCCATTCTTGCCTGGATTTTCTTTTTCTTTCCAGCGGGTCTATTTTAAGCAAAGTATCTTTTGACTGCGTCCGCGTTCACAGGGGACGTAAAATATTCACCATCCATAGTTGAAAGTAGCAAGGCTCCTCTAGAGAAGACCTTCCTTACAACATACGAACCTTCATAATTGGGAGTCCATTTGCCCCTATGATCGTTCTGTGGTGGGAGAATCCGCTTCAACACCAGATCGCCTGTCTGAAAGCTTCGAGGGCGCATCTTCTTATCGTAGGCTTTCTTCATCCTACTCTGATACAGACGACCGTACGCAAGAGACGCCAACCTCTTCTCATCCATCAAACTGAGTTGATTCAACCTGTTGTTCACCCATTCTGCTTCATCCAACTTGACGTCAGCCATAACTCTCAAAGATGGGATCTCGACCTCCAATGGCAGAACAACCTTCATGCCATATACCAACAAGAAAGGAGTTGCCCCAGTCGAAGTATGCACCGAGGTGCGATATCCATGCAAAGCAAAAGGCAACATCTCATGCCAATCCTTATAAGTCACAACTATCTTCTGCACAATCTTCTTTATGTTCTTGTTAGCCGCTTCTACAGTGCTATTCATTTTCGGACGATAGGGAGAAGAATTGTGATGCTCAATTTTGAAATTCTGGCATAGTTCCTCCATCATCTTGTTATTCAGGTTAGAAACATTATCAATAATGATTCTCTCGGGTATTCCATATCGACAGGTGATGTCCCTTTTGATAAACCGGGCTACGACTTGCTTCGTGACATTGGCGTAAGAAGCTGCTTCGACCCATTTGGTGAAATAGTCAATGGCTACTAAGATGAAACGATGTCCATTGGATGCGGTTGGCTCGATCTTTCCAATCATATCGATGCCCCACATGGAGAAAGGCCATGGGGATGACATGACATTCAAAGGACAAGGTGGCACATGAATCTTATCGGCATAAATCTGGCATTTATGGCACTTCTTGGCGTATTTGAAGCAATCCGACTCCATAGTTAACCAATAATAGCCCGCCCTCAATAGCTTTCGAGACATGGCATGCCCACCTGCATGTGTTCCAAAGGCACCTTCATGGACCTCTTCCATAAGCAAACCTGCTTCTTTTTCGTCCACACATCTTAGCAGCACCAAGTCAAAGTTTCTTCGATAGAGTACACCGTCTGGATTCAGATAGAAGTTACCAGATAATCTTCTCAAGGTCTTCTTATCCCGGGCCGATGCCCCAGGCGGATATTCTTGGTTCTTGAGCAAGTTCTGGATGTCATAAAACCACGATTTACCATCAGAAGCTTCTTCTATTGCGAAAACAAAAGCTGGCCTGTCGAGGCGTGAGATGACAATTCTCGGTGCATCATTCCAGAAGTTTACTTTGTACATTGAGGACAATGTAGCCAAGGCATCAGCCATCTGATTTTCTGCCCTCGGTACATGGTGAAACTCTACTCGGTCAAAGAAAGGTAGCAACCTTCTGGCGTAATTCATGTAAGGGATCAGATTAGGCTGGCGGGTCTCCCACTCTCCCTTGATCTGGTTTACCACCAAAGTTGAATCTCCATAGATATCAAGGTTCTTGATCCTCAAGTCGATTGCTTCTTCGATACCCTTGATACACGCTTCATATTCAGCCTCATTGTTGGTGCATGGGAATGTTAGTCTTGCAGTGAATGGTATATGGGAGCCATGGGGAGTCGTAATGATTGCCCCAATCCCGCTACCGTAGGAGTTAACATCACCGTCAAAGATTAATTTCCACTGGGAACCCAACTCTGGACCTTCGTCTGGCAATGGCTCATCGCAATCCTTCATCTTTAAATACATAATGTCCTCATCAGGAAAATCAAACTTCATTGGCTGGTAGTCATCGACTGGTTGCTCTGCGAGATATTCTGACAGGACACTACCTTTAATAGCTTTCTGAGGCACGTATTGGATGTCGTATTCTGTCAGAACCATCTTCCATCTAGCAATCCTTCCTAATAGTGCTTGCTTTTCGAATACGTACTTAATAGGATCCATCTTTGAAATTAACATGGTTGTGTGGTTTAGCATATACTGTCTTAAGCGTTTGGCGGCCCAAGCGAGTGCGCAACAAGTTTTCTCCAACATTGAGTATCTGGATTCACAGTCTGTGAACTTCTTACTCAAGTAGTAAATTGCATGCTCTTTTCTTCCAGTCTCGTCGTGCTGACCGAGAACACAACCCATGGAATTCTCAAGAACTGTTAAGTACATTATCAACGGTCTTCCAGCCACCGGAGGTATCAATATTGGAGATTCTTGTAGATACTCTTTTATCTTCTCAAATGCTCTCTGGCAATTCTTATTCCAGATAATCGTCTGATCCTTTTTCAATAGCTTAAACAATGGCTCACAAGTGGCTGTGAGGTGAGATATGAACTTTACGATGTAGTTCAATCTACCTAAGAAACCACGAACCTCCTTCTCGGTCTTTGGCGCTGGCATTTCTTGAATTGCCTTGATCTTCACAGGATCGACCTCAATACCTTTCTCACTGACAATGAACCCCAACAGCTTTCCTGACCATACGCCGAAAGTACACTTATTCGGGTTCAACCTCAATTTGAACTTTCTCAACCTCTCAAACAACTTTAGAAGATTCACCAGGTGCTCCTCTTTCGTTTGGGATTTCACAATCATATCATCGACATAGACCTCAATCTCATGATGAATCATATCGTGAAATAGAGTGACCATTGCTCACTGATAAGTTTCCCCTGTGTTCTTCAACCCAAAAGGCATTACTTTATAACAAAACGTCCCCCAAGGCGTGATAAAAGTCGTCTTCTCCATGTCCTCCGGTGCCATCTTGATTTGGTTATATCCGGAGAAACCGTCCATGAAGGAAAACATTGAGTATTGTGCGATATTATCAACGAGAACGTCAATATGGGGGAGCGGAAAATCATCTTTTGGGCTCGCTCTATTCAGGTCCCTATAGTCAACACACATCCTGACTTTGCCATCCTTCTTAGGCACGAGCACGATGTTAGCGACCCAAGGAGGGTAGTTGGTCACAGCAAGAAATCCAGCATCTAGTTGCTTCTGGACTTCTTCCTTGATCTTCACTGCCATATCTGGCCTGGTTCTTCTCAGTTTCTGTTTGACAGGAGGACACTCTTCACGCAAAGGCAGGCGATGAACTACAATATCTGTGTCGAGTCCGGGCATATCTTCGTATGACCAAGCAAAGACATCCTTATACTCTTGGAGCAACTCAATCAATCTTTGTTTGATATCATTCTGCAGCGCAACCCCTACTCTGACCTCCTTTTTATCCTCTTCTGTTCCCAGGTTGACGACTTCAACTTCCTCCTGATGAGGCAGGATGACCTTCTCCTCTTGTTTTAACAATCTGGCAAGCTCTTCGGGAAGGTCTTCGTTTTCGTCAATCTCTCCTTCCGCTTGAAAGATCGGATTGTCAAAGTCACACTGAGTCATAGACGAGTCTGAATCGGTGGTATCTGAAATGTGCAACCTGTAATGATGATGATTTTATGCTTAAATGATATGCAAACAAACAAACATAAACCACATTGCCATTTTATTGTTGGAAATAAAAATAAGAAAAACAAGGATCACAAAGTCTTGAATGAAAAGACACTTTTTGATTGATAATGATAAAAGGGTTGTTCACACACATAAAAGATAAGGCCCAACAAATAAAGACCATTATGCCCTGGGTAGAGCATATGGCAATACATTAATCAAAACAAAACAATTACTCTTCATAAGTCGCAGTGATAACTTCTTCCATGGTCCAATTCTTCAAGCCTTGGCCGGGGACACATGGCTGGATCCATGCATCCATGTCACAGTCACTATCTCCTTCCTAGTCAGATACGACGTTGATCTCTTCGAACACCACCCCACCACTGGTGAACTGGATAGGTCATTTGTAGCGATGAGCGCTTGAAGAAGATGCGTATGGGTTGTACCCTAATCCGAACTTATCTTGTTTGTTGGGGACGCTTATCACCTCCCCCCATCCTTTTGCTGATCCAGACTTCACCACAACTTGGGCTTCCTTGTAGGATGACATAGCAACTTCTGGCGCCTTGGCTTCAACTGTTGCTTTCTCTTTGATTTGGACGGTCTCAAAGGCTTGGCACAGGGTTTCGTGAATTTCACCATCGACCTCCACATACTTGAATGAGGACAGATGGCTTACCATAATGTCTTCCTCTCCACAAACAGTCACAATGTTATCACCCACCATATACTTCAGCTTTTGGTGTAGGGTTGACGTCACCGCTCCTGCTGAGTGTATACAAGGCTGACCCAAGAGACAACTATACGTCGGCTGGATATCCATTATATAGAAAACCGCATCAAAAACCTCAGGACCTACTTGAATTGGCAAGGTTAGCTCTCCAAACACGGACCTCCTTGTCCCATCAAAAGCTCTGACCACCATATCGCTTGGCGTACATATTATCCCTCGAGTGTCTAGCTTCATGAGGGCTTTCTTAGGTAGCACATTTAATGACGACCCAGTGTCTACCAATACATGAGACAAAACGACACCTCTACATTCCATAGAGATATGCAGAGCCAAGTTATGATTCCTTCCTTTCGGTGTCAAATCACGGTCAGTGAAACCCAAACCATTCCCTGCATTGACATGGGCCACTACTCCTTCCAAATGATTGACGGATATTTCTTGTGACACATAAACATTATCCAAGACTCTGAGCAAGGCGTTCCTATGAGCCTTGGAACATAACAACAACGACAAGATAGAAATTTTTGAAGGCGTCTGTTGTAGATGATCCACGATCTTATAGTCGCTCTTTCTTATTAGGCGCAGGAACTCTTCTGCGTCTTTCAGCACGACTTCTTTTTCTCCATCCTGAGAGCTTTCCTCCACTACTACCTTCCCTTTACCTTTATCAGCTCTTTCTACACTTACTCCGGGAGGTGCAAATATCCTCTCACTCCGAGTCATTCCCCCGGTTCCCACTAAGTTGTCAACTGAGTCTAAAGGCAAGCTTTTTAATTCCTGCTTCTGTCCATTGCAGTAGACTTCTGCTCCATAGTTCCAAGGGATCGCCTTGGAGCTTTCATAAGGTATAGGCCCTGCCTTCGTAAAGATGATGGTAGGTCACGCTGGCGGCGCAGAAATAATGATTGTTTTGTAAGGGATAGAGATGGTGGCCACCTCATCCTCTTTCTTACTGACCATCTTCTCATTCTTTTTCTCACAGATCTTGTCAAACTGCAGAACACCTTCATTTATCATACACTGTATATAACTCTTCAAACTCTCACACCCTTCAGGATGGGTGGCACAATTTTCACAATCCTTTTCACACCCGGGAAACACCCCACCTTCTAACAACTTGCATTTTACAAAACTTAAAGGAGTCTTCAATTCTTCAACATCATATACCAGATCTAAATCCTCCCCTTCAACAACAGCATTTACTCTACCTTCTCCATGATTTGGCATAGGGTTCTGATCAACATTCGGCGCATCATGGTTGAAATTAATGGCCCTACTATCAACAAGGTCTTGTACCTTGTTCTTGAAGGCTTTGCAATTATCAATATGATGGTCGGGAGCGCCAGAGTGGAAGTCACACCTAGCGTTGGCGTCATACCCGGGTGGTGGTGAGCCATTTAGAGGGGCCATCGTCCTTTTCTGGACCAACTGCAGTTGCAATAAGTGTTGTAGTAGCTGAGAGTAAGGCATTGGCGGTGCGTCAAAGTGCCTATCTACCATCCTTCTTCGGTCTTGATATGGTCTTGGCGCGTAATTCTGTTGTTGTGGTTGTTGTCGTTGTTGTTATTGCTGTTGACGTGGTTGTTGCTGAGGTTGTACTGCCGGGATGGCAATACTAGCTACTTGTGGTTGTTGTTGATAGTACAGTCGTGGGCGATACTGATTCTGATTCTGGTTCCAATTTTGATTCTTAAAACCTGATATTGCGTTTGTCTCATTCTCCTTTCTTTTAATACCGATGTTCTTTCTTCCACCTCCAGATGAGGTCCTTTCTCCTGCTTGTATTTTACCCAATTTAATCCCATTTTCTACTCTCTCGCCTGTAATGATCATATCTGAGAAACTTCTAGACATGTTGCTTATCAATTTCTCATAATACACACCAGGTAGTGTAGCTACAAACAAGTTGATAAGTTCTCTCTCCACCATTGGAGGTTGAACCCTCGCAGCCAACTCGCGCCACCTCTGGGCGTACTCCTTGAATCCTTCATTGTTCCTTTGCGATAGGTTCTGTAACTGTACACGATTTGGTGCTAGGTCACTGTTATACTGGTAGTGTTTGACAAAAGCTTCTGCCAAATCCTTCCAACTTCTGATATGGACCGGCTCCAGTCCCATATACCATTCTAAAGATGGACCTGACAAGCTATCTTGAAAGAAGTGCGTCAACAACTTCTCATCATCGGAGTATGCAGACATCCTTCGGAAATAGGAGCGAAGATGCACCCTTGGACATGTTGTTCCTTTGTATTTATCAAAATCTGGCATTTTGAACTTTGGAGGAATCCTAAGTCCCGGAATCAATCCCAGATTGGACATGTCAAGACCCATAGTATTCTGGCCTTCAAGAATGCTCCTCATCTTTTCTTCGATTGCATCGAACCTTCTATTAGCGTCAGATTGTAATCCTGCCCCAAGGTCTCCCATGGAGAAGACGTCATCTTGCTCATCTTGGTTCCACTGAGGACCATTGTTAACAGGCACGGCACCCGCTGCAACTGGGATGGGAATTCCATCTTGGTTTTCTCCACCCGGAAGATTGACTACAGTTGGACCACCATTGGCCTACGAAGTGCTACCATTAGCCGGAGGAGGAACAACAGTAGTTCCTCCATGCAGAATACCACTGCCATCCACTCGAGCTATCAATGGTTGAACCAGAGTTCTCAATTGTTCCTGCCCATTGGCTACCCCTTGCATTGTTTCCATGAATTGCGTCATCTTTTCCCTGAACTCCTGCAGCTCTTGTTGTACTTGATCCATGACTCTTCGTTGGTTCCCTCTTGTGTTGTATGAACGTTGAAAAGTCAGCTTGCTCTTTCTTTTTCTTTTCTTCTGAAATGGCAAGCAGTATGAGGTCGGGTTTCAGGGAATGCAAAAATGATGTGTGGGTATATGCAATGCTCGAATGATGTTCAAGAGACTTTCAAGATTTATGATTATCAATGGTATTATGGAACTATAAATGAATAGTAAAGAATGCACAATTTAAGCCAAAAAGCAAACTTTCATTAATTTTTGAGGGAAGATTCAATACAACTGATTATTCAATGAGCTGCAAAATAAAAACTCATGCTACAAGAAAATATTGAATGAACTAAAACTCTTTCTTTCGGAGACGTTCTTCAAGCTTTTTTGTTTTGGACATGAATCTTCTAACCATTTGGTCGCAGAGCCGGATAAAGTGATGGATGGAAGGAGGAATACCATTTCCTTCTAAGTCTTGAATTGCGCTTTCCAACCTCCATGGGATATCACGGATCATAAGGTTGCAATGCTCCACTAGATTATTATACCTAGCGCGACACATGTCTAGGGTCGGCTGGTAATAACGAAGAGAATCCTCATACGTATCCAAAAGTTCATTGAGTTGAGCTTCCTTCTTCAACCATAGTGAACTATTCCTTTGCAGGGCCTCGAAACGGTCTTTCCACAAGGTGGCTGTTTCCCGAGCGGTCTTCAATTCTGAGCATTTGTTGTGCCATACATCAGAGGTGACATATGAAGCTCTCAATGCTTCTTCTTTGAGTTGTCGCTCGCTTTCGGCTAGAATTAAGGCACCCTTCAACTCCTTTTCAAGGACATCAATATCGGCCTCAAGTTCCTCCCTTGTCTTCTTCTTTTCAGCCGAGGCTAACTCGAAGAATCTCCACGCTTTATCATAAGAGGCCTTGGTTTCCTTTAGGCATTGCTGGAGGGCTTTTACCGATGCATCAGCTCCTTCATAACCTTCTTGATACCTGACCCTCAGATCTGCTTCTAGCTTCAGCTTCTTGCTACTCTCAGCCGCTTGGTCTTGTTCGAACTCCACTTTCCTCTTATATTGGCCCTTCTCCACTCCTGCTTGGTGAACCTTAGCCTGAAGGTCTTGATTTTCCTTTGTCAACCTTTCTATCACTAGCTTTAGTTTCTCATACTCCTCCATGGATACATGAGTAGGAGCAGGAAGTTCTTCTCGCATGGATGGTTCAGAGGGAAATGGAAGCAACCTTTCGGCCACTTTAGCTTGCAACCATCGGTTGTAGGGCTCCTTAGCCACACAGTTCTTCGCCTTTAACTCTTTTCTCCCCTTCGTATGAACCTTGGCCCACGCTTTAACGATATTCCTGACAAACGCAGGATCGTCTGTTGTGGCTAGCAAAAAGAAACTCTGAACCTTCTCTGCTTCGGGCTCATCTTCCATAGCATAGCCCAACTGACGCAACGCCATGACGGGGTTGTAGTTGATGCAACCAGCCCTGCCGATTAGAGGTACGTTACCGAAATTCCCACAACTAAAGATGATCTCCACGTCGTAATACTCATGAGAGTACCAAGCAATATCCCTGGCCTCTAGAGACATAATGCGTTGAGACCATTTCAGTTTCTTCTTGTTTTCCACAAACGGCCCTTTCTTCGGCAGGTGGGAAGCATACCATTTGAACAGTAGATGAGAACAGCATTGGACCATTCCTGTCTTCTTTTCACTTCTCCAATGAATGAAGTGGTAAACATCAGCGAGGAGGGTATGGATAATATTCTTTTGCATGAAGAGAATGATAGCAGTGATGTCTATGAAATTGTCCATATTTAGAAAGAGGACAATCCCATAAATCATTAGAGCAACGATAATACCAAAACTTTCCCAATCCCCATTAGTCTTGTACTGATCGGCTTTATCTAGCAAGAACCTCAAAGGAAAGCCTTGAGTACCTCCCTTATTGGTTAAACCATCTTTAACCTCTTCCTCGGTCATACGGAGAGCGAGAGCAATGATAGAAGACCTTGGCTCTTCTTCCAGGCCGGTGTAAATAGGTTGATCCTTAATTTTGATATTCAAAAGGTGGGAATATTCTTCAAGAGTAGAAGCCAACTGATAATCTTGAAAGGTGAAGCATCTGAGAGGCGCATCATAAAATTGAACCATAGCGAACAAAGCCCATGTATCGACCCCAGAATGAAGAAGGTCAAGCAATTTCCCATATCTCCCTTGAAAGTTGATTTTGATAGCTTTTGGCACATCAATCAAAAGATATTGGATTGGTCCCAACTTCGGTTCTCTGAACTTTAAGGAATTTGTACTTCTTTTCCTTTGATCATTCATCTTGTTCTTCAATACCTATGATAATCACAGTCTCTTAAGTCCCTTGATATGCAACAATGTTATGAAATGCAATGCTTTATGGATGCATATGAGAATGGGAACACACGGATTAAAGTCACAGATCCTGCAGGGTATTGTAACAAAATATCTCTCACCACGGGTGGGCAATATATTGGTTTATAAGAGGGCATCCCAAAAGGCTTTTAAACAAAGTCTCATGCACTAACCCTCAAAAGTTTTCCATCATAACGACTACTCGTAAGACGGTAATCCCTTCAAAAGGATGAACACAGAGTTATGTTTTAGTAACCTTTTGGAATAAGGTTCTACAAGAGGTCCTCAGAATCACGGAATCCCACGTCGGAAATAAAAACGCCATTACGACTACACGTAATACATAATCATTCCAACGAGGTCTCATCTGAGAGGTGGAATTCGATCCAACTCAACGAGTCCTACGTCTTGCAAATCAGAAAGAAACCACCTCCTAATCTTAGTGTATACTCGAAAGCTCGGGTAGAAAGCTTTATCCTCACAAACCATCCCAATAAACCCAACAGGTTAGAAAGAAACACAATAATAAAGTAAAATAAAACATAAAAGCAAATAAAGCATAAATACAACAAACAAACTAGGTTTGGCTTGCTAGGGGTCCCCAGCAGAGTCGCCAGCTGTCGCCACTTGAAAAATACGCGCAACGACGGGGAAGGCGAAAAGGAAAAGGACAGAAGAGTCGCCACCGAACTTTATTTATCCCATGAGGGGAAAGGAAAATATCGAGAAAACCTTAAGAAAAGGACGGATAAGATGGTCTCGCAACCATGAACGGGTTCGGAAGCCGGATATGCGAAGGGAAGGTATTAGCACCCATCGCATCCATCGTACTCGATGGGAACCATTTGTTTGTCGTGTGTGATTTATTTGCTAAAAGATTATGCTATAAAAGTGTGTTCCTAGGGATACAGAAAAGGGTTTAGAAACAGGGAAAGAAAGGTAATGTAACACCCCCTTCTATACCCCAAATAAATGCATATAAAACAATTAAGCACATACAAATTATCAGAGTAAAAAAAAAGGTTTTATAATAAGGTATAAAAGAAGAATGACACAGTTTCACCAATAAAACTCTTTAACATTTTGCTCCATAAAATATGTAACATTTTCGTAGTTTTAGAAATCATATTTCAACATTTAATTTAAGCGGAAGATAACATCATTTAATCAGTTCCAAAATATTAATTCAAATGCACATAAGTCATCCAGATTAATACATCATATCAGTTAGATTACAAAACCACATCAGCTGATACATCGCAATGTATCACAAAAGAATGACTATACTAGTCTAACTACCCGGTGTTACATATCAGAGCAGCCGACTCAAAAGAATGAAGACTAACTTCACAAAAGGACTCCAGCATCCTAATCTGCAATGCCTCATAGAGCATTATAAAACAGCAGAAGGGTGAGAAATATAACCATAATAATCAAAGCATGAGATTATATATATATAGGTAATCATGTAACACATATTCACATTTCTCACCACACTTCATTCTCTTAGTCATATATATTTACCACACATATATATAGGCAAACATGGATATTCACAAAGCATTCCCACATTATGTATACACTTACAATTTCCACAATCTCATCATTCACACATAAGCATCACTTCATGCATATGTCATATATCAATGTGACTCAACAACTCAATGCAACTCATGCAATGCGGTACCGACTCTCGTTATCCTTTTTTCGGTTTTTACATTAAACCGGGTCCACACTTCTAGACCGATAACCCGTTATTTTTTTTCGGTTTTTACATTAAACCGGGTCCACACTTCTAGACCGATAACCACAAAGGCCCGTCCTCTAAGCCTTCAAACCCACACTTCTAGGTTTGGGACAAGCCACTAGTTTCCACGAAACTAACAGACATTGCCTCTTGACTAAATGATGCATGTACAATCAACCACAATAAATGCACTTAAGACCGACATCTTAATCTCATGCATTTACATAATTCATCACTTCAAGAATTACACAATGATTGTACATACAACATATATCACACAATCAAGGTATTCACATCACAATACCATTTATACAATTATAAGTCATGCACACATATCCACAATGTTCTCATGCATACTCATCACATAATTGTATACCCATTAAGCATTCGCAAGTTCATTAGACAATACACATACATTCATCATTGTATTCACATGTATTTCTATTTATCACAATTAATACGCATCGCACATCAACTAGGATTCACGCCCGTAGGCTACCCACAACATACATCATCACAATAGATCATATCTATATCATATCATAGAGGTATTAACCTATGAGGAGCAACCAAACCATCTCCACATGAACAACACAGCAAAAGAAAAATGCTGTCACATTCGCCTTCATTCGCCTGGCGAACCCTCGCAGCGAGCCTTCGCCTGGCCTTCGCCTGGCGAACTCTCTCAGCGAACACTCGCTAGGCTTCGCCTGGCGAGACTTCCCAGCGAGCCCAAGTCAGTAGCTACTGACTTCATTCGCCACCATTCGCCAGCACCTTCGCTGGGCGAACCTTCGCTATCCAACTTCGCCTGGCGAACTCGCCAGCGAAGTCCACTGGGACTTAAATATAATTATTCGCCAGCATTCGCTAGGCTTCGCCTGGCGAAGCTTCGCCTTCGCTCGCCTGGCGAGAGCCAGCGAACCTGCGCAGAACAGAACCCTATTTTGTTCCTCCTTCACCAATCCATCATCAACCCTCTCTTATACATCCAAATCAGTATAAACAGCATCAATACATGTTACCCGACTATTCTACGACATTATTGCTCAGTTTCAACCGATTAAATCCTCAATCTACCGATTAATCCAACTTTTGCCCTAAATAGAAAGTGATGAAAACATCCACAAACCCCAAACCCAACATACATAATAGCATACAATGATTAAATAACAATGTTTCTCACCCTTACCTCGATTAATCGGAGCTTTGATGTTGGTTCTTGATGATTTCCACTTTTCCTCTTCTTCTCTTCTCTTTCTCTCCTTTCTTCTTCTTTCCTCTTTCTTTCCAAATATTTTCTATCTTTCTTTTCTTTCTTCCTCTATTTTATATTTCCTCTATTTTCTTTCCTCTCCAATTCCTTCTTAATTTTCTATCCATACCAATTAATAAAAATTAATTCCAACATTAATAAAAATCCCACTAAATCAATTAATTACTACAATTAATTATTTAATGAAATTTGGGCTGTTACAACTCTCCCCCACTTTAGGAATTTTCGTCCTCGAAAATGTTACCTGATTCAAACAGCTCTAGATAAGACTCTCTCATCCGACTTTCAAGCTCCCAAGTAACATTTCCACCAGCCGGTCCTCCCCAAGCGACCTTCACCAAAGCAATCTCTTCACCTCGAAGCTTCTTCAATTTCCGATCCTCATTCCGCATAGGTGATGTCTCAACAGTCAGGTTATCTCTCACCTGCACATCATCTAATTGGACTACATGAGACGGATCCGCGATGTATTTCCTCAACTGAGATACATGGAATACGTCATGAAGATTAGCAAGCGACGGTGGCAAAGCCACACGATAGGCCACTTCTCCTATCCTTTGCAAAATCTGATAAGGACCAATGAAATGCGACGACAACTTGCGCGACTTCAGTGCCCTACCAACACCTGTCATCGGAGTGACTCGAAGAAACACATGATCTCCCTCTTGAAATTCAAGTGCCTTCCTCCTCTTGTCATAATAACTCTTCTGACGACTCTGAGTACTTCTCATCTTTTCTTGAATCATCTTGATCTTATCAGTAGTCTGTTGAACTAACTCGGGTCCAACAACAGAACTCTCTCCGGACTCGAACCAACACAATGGCGTCCTACACCGCCTACCATACAACGCCTCAAATGGTGCCATACCGATACTCGAATGAAAACTATTGTTGTAGGTAAACTCAATCAAAGGCAAGTAGATATCCCAAGCTCCTCCTTTTTCCAATACACAAGCTCTCAAAAGATCTTCAAGCGACTGAATCGTCCTCTCCGCCTGACCATCAGTCTGAGGATGATACGCTGAACTCAAACGCAACTTAGTACCCAAAACACTCTGCAGGCTCTCCCAAAATCTCGAAGTAAACCGCGGATCTCTATCCGAAACAATACTTAACGGAATACCATGCAGACACACAATCCTCTCAATATACAACTTAGCCAACTTCTCCAAAGGGTAATCCATACGCATAGGAATAAAGTGAGCAGATTTAGTCAACCTGTCCACGATAACCCAAATAGCCTCAAAATTACTCGGCGTCCTCGGCAAACCCGATACAAAATCCATGGAGATACTATCCCATTTCCACTCAGGAATAAACAACGGCTTCATCAAACCCGATGGCTTCTGATGCTCAATCTTTGACTTCTGGCAAGTCAAACAAGAATACACAAATTCCGCAATATCTTTCTTAATACTAGGCCACCAAAATACTTTCTTCAAATCCTGATACATCTTAGTAGCACCCGGATGAATACTCAATCCGCTACGATGTCCTTCCTCAAGGATACTCTTTTTCAGCTCAACAACATTTGGAACACAAACTCGATCCCGACATCTCATAATACCATTCTCATCAATCCGAAAATCACCACCTTGGCCTTGGTTGATTGAAGTCAACCGATCAACTAAGCTCAAATCCGATTTCTGTCCTTCTCGAATTTCATCCAAAATACCACTTGTAAGCTTTAACATACCCAACTTAAATCCAAAAGAAGTTCTCTCACATACCAAACTCAAATCTCGAAATTGCTCGACTAATTCTAACTCCTTCACCATCAATGCCGACATATGCAATGATTTCCGACTCAATGCATCCGCTACTACATTCGCTTTACCCGGATGGTAGTTCAAGCCAAAATCATAATCCTTCAAAAGTTCAAGCCATCTTCTTTGTCTCGCATTCAATTCCTTTTGATCAAAAAGATATCTCAAACTCTTGTGGTCACTAAACACTTCAAATCTTGCGCCAAATAAATAATGCCTCCAGAGTTTCAACACGAACACAACGGCGGCCAACTCTAAGTCATGCGTCGGATAATTCTTCTCATGCACTTTGAGTTGCCTCGAAGCATAAGCTACAACTTGGTTATTCTGCATCAACACACCTCCTAAACCCATCAAAGAAGCATCATAATACACAACGAATGGTTCTTCTGGATTTGGCAGAATCAAAACAGAAGCTATCGTCAACCTTCGCTTAAGTTCTTGAAAACTCGCTTCACACTTGGCGTCCCAAACAAAGGCTTGACCTTTCCTAGTCAACTGCGTCAACGGCAACGATAACTTAGCAAATCCTTCAATAAACTTCCGATAATAACCGGCTAAACCAAGAAAACTTCTGATCTCAAAAACTGACTTCGGAGTCTCCCATTGCGACACCGCTTCAACCTTCGACGGATCGACCGCAATACCACTACTAGAAATCACATGACCAAGGAAACTAACTTCCTTCAACCAAAATTCACACTTAGAAAGCTTCGTGAACAACTGCTTCTCTCTCAGCACAGATAACACAATCTTCAGATGCTCGGCATGCTCTCCTTCGCTCTTCGAATAAACCAAGATGTCGTCGATAAACACCACCACAAACTTATCCAAATAAGGATGGAAAATCCTATTCATGTACTCCATAAGTACACCTGGTGCATTAGTCACACCAAATGGCATCACAGAATACTCATAGTGTCCATACCTCGTCCGAAAGGCCGTCTTCTGAATATCCCCAGCTTTCACACGAATCTGATGATACCCAGATCTCAAATCAATCTTGCTGAACACACTTGCACCAACCAACTGATCCATTAGATCATCAATCCTCAGAAGTGGATACTTATTCTTAATAGTCACCTTGTTCAACTGTCTGTAGTCCACACAGAGCCTCATAGAACCCTCTTTCTTTTTAACCAACAACACCGGTGCACCCCACGGCGACACGCTCGGGCGAATAAACTTCTTTTCAAGCAAATCCTCAAGTTGACTCTTCAACTCTTTTAACTCCGAGGCCAACATACGATATGGAGCCATCGATATCGGACTAGTTCCAGGAATCAAATCTATCGAAAACTCCACTTCTCGCTCCGGCGGTAAATCCTTTATCTCTTCAGGGAATACTTCCGGAAAATCTCTAACAATGGGCAAAGCATCAATTTCTTCACTTTCACCAGTCCTCAGAATTGCCATAAGCATAAATACCTTAGCCCCATCTTGTACCGATTCCTTCACTTGTTTCCTCGTCATAAACAAATCCCTTTCAACTTCCGAATCGGGAAAAATAACCATTTTGTCAAAACAGTTAATATAAACACGATTGAATTTTAACCAATTCATTCCAAGAATGACATCCAGTTGATCTAAATGAAGACACACTAAATCAATCCCAAAATCTCTACCGAAAATACTCAACGGGCAATTCAAGCAAACATACGGCGTAGTTACTGAACCCATAGCAGGAGTATCAATAACCATACCGCCACCAATCACAAACAACTCAAGATTCAACCTTCTAACACAATCCAAAGAAATAAAAGAATGCGTAGCTCCGGTATCAATTATAGCGATCAAAGGTGTACCATTAATGAAGCACGTACCTCGGATCAATCGATCGTCGCTAGCAGTCTCAGGTCCAGATAGAGCGAACACTTTCCCGCTCCCTTGATTCTTCTTCGGCTTATCGCACTTGGTACTGATGTGCCCTCGCTCACCACAGTTATAGCAAGTAACACCCGCACCACTTCTACACTCTAGAGCCTTGTGGCCTGGCTTGCCACACTTAAAACACCTCAGTTCAACACTTTTGCACTCCGGAGCACGATGCCCCGCTTCACCACAAGTGTAACACCTAACTGGGGTAGAAACTCCCCCACTTGGCTTCTTGCCAAAACCAACCTTTTGTTTCCCCTTATCAGCAGGAGTTACGTAAGGTTTTCCTCTGAATTATCCCTTTCCTTTCTTCTTGTAGTGGCTGGATCTAGCCCTACTGTCTTCGTCATAAATTTTGCTCTTGTTAACCAACTCAGAAAACCGCCTGATTTCCTGATATCCAATAGCTTGTCTAATCTCGGGTCTCAAACCGTTCACAAACTTGAGGCACTTAGACCTCTCAGCATTACTAGTATTATAGTGAGGACAAAATTTGATCAACTCCTCAAATTTCGCCGCATACTCAGCAACCGTCGAATTACCTTGCTTCAACTCAAGAAATTCGATCTCTTTCTTCCCCCGCACATCCTCTGGGAAATACTTCTCCAGAAAAGTTTCTCTAAACAAATCCCACGTAATCACAATATCATCTTCCTCAAATCTTTGGCGAGTATTACCCCACCAATTCTCAGCTTCTTCTTCGAGCATATGAGTCCCAAACTGCACCTTCTGTGCATCCGAGCAATTCATAACTCGAAAAATCTTTTCCACAGCTTTCAACCAAATTTGTGCCTTGTCCGGTTCATGAGTTCCCTTGAAGACCGGAGGGTTATTCTTTTGGAATTTCCCCAAAGCACGGAATCCATCATCAGCATGATTCCTCACATTCACATTGGCCGGAGGATTCTGCCCAATTGCCCCCGCCAATCTCGTCAATGCCTCCGCAATCGCTTCGTCGTTCCTTCCTGCAACCATCTTACTAATTCCAACAACAGAACCACGTAAGAACAACCAATATTGATAATGCATCACACGCATATCAATAACACACAGGAAAAAAAAACACTCTAACAACTTGGCCGGACGGACCGACCTGCTCTGATACCACTATTGTAACACCCCCTTCTATACCCCAAATAAATGCATATAAAACAATTAAGCACATACAAATTATCAGAGTAAAAAAAAAAGGTTTTATAATAAGGTATAAAAGAAGAATGCCACAGTTTCACCAATAAAACTCTTTAACATTTTGCTCCATAAAATATGTAACATTTTCGTAGTTTTAGAAATCATATTTCAACATTTAATTTAAGCGGAAGATAACATCATTTAATCAGTTCCAAAATATTAATTCAAATGCACATAAGTCATCCAGATTAATACATCATATCAGTTAGATTACAAAACCACATCAGCTGATACATCGCAATGTATCACAAAAGAATGACTATACTAGTCTAACTACCCGGTGTTACATATCAGAGCAGCCGACTCAAAAGAATGAAGACTAACTTCACAAAAGGACTCCAGCATCCTAATCTGTAATGCCTCATAGAGCATTATAAAACAGCAGAAGGGTGAGAAATATAACCATAATAATCAAAGCATGTGATATATATAGATAGGTAATCATGTAACACATATTCACATTTCTCACCACACTTCATTCTCTTAGTCATATATATTTACCACACATATATATAGACAAACATGGATATTCACAAAGCATTCCCACATTATGTATACACTTACAATTTCCACAATCTCATCATTCACACATAAGCATCACTTCATGCATATGTCATATATCAATGTGACTCAACAACTCAATGCAACTCATGCAATGCGGTACCGACTCTCGTTATCCTTTTTTCGGTTTTTACATTAAACCGGGTCCACACTTCTAGACCGATAACCCGTTATCTTTTTTCGGTTTTTACATTAAACCGGGTCCACACTTCTAGACCGATAACCACAAAGGCCCGTCCTCTAAGCCTTCAAACCCACACTTCTAGGTTTGGGACAAGCCACTAGTTTCCACGAAACTAACAGACATTGCCTCTTGACTAAATGATGCATGTACAATCAACCACAACAAATGCACTTAAGACCGACATCTTAATCTCATGCATTTACATAATTCATCACTTCAAGAATTACACAATGATTGTACATACAACATATATCACACAATCAAGGTATTCACATCACAATACCATTTATACAATTATAAGTCATGCACACATATCCACAATGTTCTCATGCATACTCATCACATAATTGTATACCCATTAAGCATTCGCAAGTTCATTAGACAATACACATACATTCATCATTGTATTCACATGTATTTCTATTTATCACAATTAATACGCATCGCACATCAACTAGGATTCACGCCCGTAGGCTACCCACAGCACACATCATCACAATAGATCATATCTATATCATATCATAGAGGTATTAACCTATGAGGAGCAACCAAACCATCTCCACATGAACAACACAACAAAAGAAAAATGTTGTCACATTCGCCTTCATTCGCCTGGCGAACCCTCACAGCGAGCCTTCGCCTGGCCTTCGCCTGGCGAACTCTCTCAGCGAACACTCGCTAGGCTTCGCCTGGCGAGACTTCCCAGCGAGCCCAAGTCAGTAGCTACTGACTTCATTCGCCACCATTCGCCAGCACCTTCGCTGGGCGAACCTTCGCTATCCAACTTCGCCTGGCGAACTCGCCAGCGAAGTCCACTGGGACTTAAATATAATTATTCGCCAGCATTCGCTAGGCTTCGCCTGGCGAAGCTTCGCCTTCGCTCGCCTGGCGAGAGCCAGCGAACCTGCGCAGAACAGAACCCTATTCTGTTCCTCCTTCACCAATCCATCATCAACCCTCTCTTATACATCCAAATCAGTATAAACAACATCAATACATGTTACCCGACTATTCTACGGCATTATTGCTCAGTTTCAACCGATTAAATCCTCGATCTACCGATTAATCCAACTTTTGCCCTAAATAGAAAGTGATGAAAACATCCACAAACCCCAAACCCAACATACATAATAGCATACAATGATTAAATAGCAATGTTTCTCACCCTTACCTCGATTAATCGGAGCTTTGATGTTGGTTCTTGATGATTTCCACTTTTCCTCTTCTTCTCTTCTCTTTCTCTCCTTTCTTCTTCTTTCCTCTTTCTTTCCAAATGTTTTCTATCTTTCTTTTCTTTCTTCCTCTATTTTATATTTCCTCTATTTTCTTTCCTCTCCAATTCCTTCTTAATTTTCTATCCATACCAATTAATAAAAATTAATTCCAACATTAATAAAAATCCCACTAAATCAATTAATTACTACAATTAATTATTTAATGAAATTTGGGCTGTTACACTTAAGCGACAAAGATCCACTTGAGGATCCAACAAAATGATCACTTCTATAAATAGTAAGGATTCCACTTGAGAATCCAGCAAAACGATCACTTCTATAAATAGTAAGGATTCCACTTAAAAATCCAACAAATTCATCACCTATTTAGACAACAATAATCCCACATAAAACTTAAACCAGTAATCATATACAAATTAATTATAATATTTCAATTATTATTTTAAAATAAATAAAAACAATTTTTCGTAAAATATCATTTTTATATAAATAATTATTTTTATAAAAATTTAATTATATTATTAGTATATTTTTTATGAGATTTAATTGTAATGTATACCATCAATCTATTGTAGTATTTTATATACAACTATAATAAAAGTAAAATTTGACTAACAAATAAGTAAAATTATAATCAATTAATAATGTAAAATCTCTTTACAAGCAATGCATTTTAATTAAATTTTGTTCATGCACTTAATTACAAAATATTTTTAATTAATTAAACGAGTCGGTGGACGAGTTTGTTTGTTCAAACTTTAGAATTAATTTAACATTTAATACTACGTGTTAAAAAATCCATCCAATAATTTGTAAGACCGTGTTTCATAAAGCCCACTAAGAAACCCGTTCTATTTAAGAGTCCGAAACCCTTATCAGAGCAATCACAAAATCAAAAACAAAAACGCGTGAAGACTTTTGAGGCGGCTATCTCCTTCGTTCTGTTCATCGCCGGTAAGGCAATTCGAAACCTCTGATAGCAGCCGAGACGCAGCCATCGTCTAGGGTTTTGTTTCTCCTCTCATTCATTATCGATTTTCCATGCTCGATTGTTTTTGATTGTTTTGTTTTCGTAATTGAAACTATTCGCTATTCTTTGTATTCAGAAACAAGACAAATATCGTAAACAAGATTTTAATTTGTTCTAGTTTTTGTTTTTTGTCCGATTGTTGATTGTGGTTTTGTGAATTTCGTTGATTTCAAATCCTTGAAGTTAGGGTTTGAGAATTTGGGGATTTTAGGGTTTTGGTTTAATATTTGTCCTCAATTCTTTTGTGCTTGTTAATCCCATGGCGGCAGGGAGACAAAGTTTTTTGGGGAAGAGGGAGTCTTACAAACATGATTCCGTCATGGAGTTTGAGTATTATAAGTATGATGATTCTTCTGCAAAAGAAGATAGAGAAGAAGGTGAGATCCTTTTTGATGGGGACGAAGCTTTGCCACCGCCAGAAAAGAGAAGAAAATTTTCTCCCATCGTTTGGGATCTGGCAAAGAAGAAGGCAAAACATGTTTCTGAGTCTCTATCTCGATCAACTGTTGATGAACAAAGTCCTGAAGGCAAAGGTGTTTTAAGTGAGTCATTGTTGAATTCCTCTTGTGTTGTTGATGAAAGTGATATGCAGGGGTGGAACATCACAAAGTCTAAATGGGCTTCTGATGATCTTTCACCTATGGTTGATGATGATAAATACAAGCAAGGCAAAAGAAGTTCAAGTTCAGAAGATGGTGGTTGTTCAGGTAGCACAATCACTAGATCTGATGTTGATGATGAGGTTAGTGATCCTACATCAGATTCGTTTGAAAATAGTGATATGATGCATGTGCAGAGGAATTTTAACATGTGTCAGAGTTGCAGAACTGTGTCGGAGTTTGAAATGATTAAGAAAATAAATGAAGGAACTTATGGTGTTGTCTATAAAGCTAAGGATAAGAGGACTGGAGAAATTGTAGCACTAAAGAAGGTGAAGATGGAGAAGGAAAGAGAGGGCTTTCCATTGTCAGCCTTGAGAGAAATGAATATTCTCTTGTCTTTAGATCATCCCTCTATTGTTGATGTTAAAGAAGTAGTTGTGGATGATGATGATAGGGATGATGGTACTTATATGGTAATGGAGCATATGCAGTATGACCTCAAACAGTTAATGGAGGTAAGGACACAACCTTTTAGTATGGGTGAAATAAAATCCTTCATGAAGCAACTTCTTGAAGGTGTCAAGTATCTCCATGACAACTGGATTCTCCATAGAGATTTGAAGACTTCTAACATTCTGCTGAATAAAGAAGGGAAGCTGAAAATATGTGACTTTGGAATGTCAAGGCAGTACAGCAGCCCGCATAAGAAATACACTTCTCTTGTGGTTACATTATGGTACAGGTGAGTATAAGTACAATGTCATCATTTAAGTTATCTATGTCCTGAGTTATGCTGTTTCCTGTATATTGATATGGTTTCTTATCGTGTGCAGAGCACCTGAACTATTACTGGGTGCTAAAAAATACTCTAAAGCAATTGATATGTGGTCATTGGGCTGTATAATGGCTGAATTATTTTCCAGGGAGCCTCTTTTCAGGGGTAAAACTGAAATTGAACAACTTGATAAGGTTAGTTGAAGTCAATTTGATATCAATTTATATCCATTTCAAGGTTATAGTGAAACACAACTTTGTCATCCTAGTAACATTTGTTTGTCTGTTATCTGTGCAGATTTTTCGAACCCTTGGTACACCAGATGAGAAAATTTGGCCAGGATTTTCCAAATTGCCCGGGTCTAAAGCAAAATTTGTTAAGCAACGGTAAGCTTGCCTTTTATATTGTCATATTTATAGAGTACACTATTTTATGAATAACAATACTATGTTTTTTCAACTTTGACGTGAAGTTATTGATATTGTAGGTGTAGTATGCTAAGGATGAAATTTCCAGCTGCGTCTTTCACTGGTTTGCCAGTTTTATCTGAGTCGGGATTTGACTTGTTGACTAAGCTTCTAGCTTATGATCCTGACAAGGTATGTTATTTATGTAATGATGTCTTACTGGCTTTTTGATACTTGATTCTGAATAATTCAACTGAACATAAATGGTTATTTTTCTTGTAGAGGATTTCTGCTGAAGCTGCTCTTCAACATGATTGGTTTCAATGAAGGTCAACTTCCCAGAACCGTTTAGAAGCCTTTTTTTACCTTCATGGTAGTGCTAGCAGCTAATACAGGTACTTATGCTAGAGCTGGATTCATGAAAAACCAAGAGCAATGCCTATGTTAACCTACACTTATCCAACGTGTCTTTCCACACTAATGATCTTATACTAAGAATGATGTGATTGCCAAGCACACAGTAATTGATTCATTAGGTTTTATTTGTTATAAAATTGGAAGCGGCATGTATGTACAATGAGATGATATGGTATGGCACCTGATTTTTTAATATTGATATCCATGTAGTCGTGTACCCTTTATACGGGGTGAAATTTGTACATATTTTTCAAGACTGAAGCAATGAATGAGTTTTTGATATGGTATGGTTCCTATTCTATTTTATACCATTTTTTCCAATTTTCTTCTTCTGATTAAGCCTTCTAACTTGAGGCTTTCAAGTTTTGTTACTTTCTGCGTTGCAATTACTTTTTGGCACCAGGAAATGCTCCTTAAAACTTTGGGTACATTGATGCTCGAATTGTTGATAGCTGTTGGATATGTCAGAGTAAATCAATGAAGGGAAACTTCATTTGCATCTTGGTCAACAGGTCATGATGTTAGTTTCTGAATTTTTAAAAATTGACCTGAAATATGATGATATTATATGCTAGAAAAATTGTTAAATTAACTGGTGCTTGAAAATGGATTACAAGGAAGCGGGTTGGTTGGTATGAAGAAAAAGGTTTAAGATGGAAATGTTGTAAGGTTTTTTTGCAGGCAATTCTCCCTAGTATGCTTGAAGTTTCACTGTCGCACAATCCCTGCCTTCTTACTTCAATTGTGAGCTTGTTTTGACCAACTTCAACTAGATATTGTAAGTTGAGGAAACTAAATCCTTTCTTGTGGTACAGGTCTTGTTTGTATTTAGTTTATTATTTATTTACATCATTCAATTTCTAACTCATCGTGTTGAGTGGAGGAGATTGACTACACTTCCTCGGGTTGGGTCTGACAGCCATGTTGAGAAAAAAACCAGGAAAGGAAAATAGGAAAAAGTTTTTTAAACTTGAAAATTTATAGGACTGACTGACTCAAGGTTAGCTAAAACTTGAGAAGGGATAAATAACATGACTTAACACCATACTAAATTTCGAAGTTTCAAGAAAATAGATATGATAGAGAAGTAAATCTCACTGTCAAGATTAAAAACTTAAAATAGTGTAAAAAGGTTTGAAGAAATATCGATTGGGAACAATTGAATCAAAAAAAACATAAATCAGGACTTTATGATGTAAAGTTTAGACATTCCTTTTTTTTTACAAAATTATAAATCCCTAAATCTGTGGCACACTTCCTAAAAACCTAATACGGAATGCAGTACGTAATGCAGTGACAGTTCACAACCATTTATCTCCTGTTCGGGTTTGAACTATGCTGGAGTCAAAATGCCCTGTTTGTAAACCATATCTCTGCTTGGCCCCTTCTTTTCATTCTTCTTTTCTCAACGGTATTTTTCATCTGAGGGATAAAGAGATCCAAAGGTAACAAGTTGGCAAAGAAGACTCATATTTGGAATGGATCTTAAGAAGGGATAAAAGATAGTATTAATTAATTTTAATATATTGATGTTCATTTCTATTTCTGATGTAATTTTGATGTTTTATTTATTTATAGGATAATTCTATAAAAAAAGGAATTTAGGATGTAGATTAGGGATTATATCTTTTTTTCATTTCTATTTCTGATGTAATTTTGATGTTTTATTTATTTATAGGATAATTCTATTAAAAAAGGAATTTAGGATGTAGACTAGGGGGATTATATCTTTTTTTAAATGAAATTTAAAGAATTGAAGGTATAAGGATGTCCACCTGTGCAATACACATCATTATTAATTAGTGATGCATAGTTAACAAATAATTTTAAATATATTAATATGAATATTTTTTGTATCTTTTGTGCAATAAATTTAAAATATAAATTAATTATTATGATGTTTTGAAGTACTATTTAGCTATCATTATAAATTAATTATTATGATGTTTTGAAGTACTTTTAACTATCATATAAAACTAGTAAGATAATGTGCTGGAGCACCGCTAAATTTATTTAATATTTATTTAATATTGTATATAATATATTTGCAATCAATTGTAAACATAAAATAATAAATATAATTTTATACTAATAGGGAATGACCATATAAATTTAATTGAATTAGAGTAATTATAGAGGATAATTTGTTTTTGTTAGTTAATAGTATATTTACAGGTATTGGTTTTTCAATATTTAAGGTTGCTATTGTAGTGAAATTTTGTAAAATGTTTTGTGGTGTTTTTTCCCTCTAAAATGTTTCATTTAATGATAGGGTTAATTATGACTTGGTTAGTTTGTTAGAATAAATATCCTACTTTATAGGGCTGTTAGCACAGCACTTGGATACATTTTGATTTAGTCTTTATTAGTTTCTATTTTCTAGCTAAGTTTTACGATAGTCAGTTTGTGTAATCAGCTATATATTAGCTTTTCTATTATTCAATAAATCAAGTCAGTTAAATCTGGTATCAGAGCTTCATATCGAGAGAAAAAAGGAGAGAGAGTTCGTAAGCAATGGCGGAAGGAAATAGTGGTTTTTCTCAACCCTCTATTTCGAAATACGATGGTGATTATGACCACTGGAGCATGGTCATGTACTTGTTAAACCGACTCGGATGGAAGAATGCATTGATCCAACATAAGTTTGTGACTTACCGCGAGCTCACCCTTGAGTTCCTTAGCTCCTTAATTTACATACCTGAGCGCGGTTTTGGATTTAGGAAAGGATTTATTAGTTTCTGCCTATTTGGAATAGAATATGACTTTAACCATAAAGAACTAGCTGACTTGTTAGGATTCCCTAGTGGACCATTTGATGGATATCGAGCTAGATTTCTTTTGGGGAACTTTAACCGGAAACTACCACCCTGAACCAAATAACATGAATAATGATGAGATCCATAATCCTGCTCTCCGTTACTTCCATAAATTTCTTGCCTACACCTTCTTTGGAAAAGAAGAAAACATTACCGGAGTTTCTAAAGATGAAATATTTATTATGTCATGTTTCACTAATGGACAGCCTGTTAATGGTGTACCTTTCATGATGCAAACCTTCACCCGTATCCAAGAAGAACCTGAATTACCTATATTAGTAGGAGGTCTTGTAACCATGATTGCTGATGCCATAGGACTTAGGTACCAACTGCACAGGTGCAACCGTCTAGGGACAATCCGTCCTATGAATCTTAATTTCTGCTTCAATAGACATCTCATAAGGAATTTAGGACATCCACCTTTTGAGGACATCCACCTTTTGAGTACCTAATCCGGAACGAAGTAGTAACCCTGTTCACATTGCCTAACCATGCTAGAGTAAGTGTTCACAATAAGGATAACTGGCTTTATGAGTTAAACCCACCTGATTATCCATCTACTCATGAAACACCGCAGTCTTACAAGATAAAAGATGATATAATGACCGATGTCGAAACTGACCCTGAGACAACCTCCTGGTTACCATGACATTGACCACACTGAAGAAGTACATGAAACCCCTGAAGTGAATCAAGGAGATTATGCTAACAACTTACAAAACATCATGAACACTCTCAATGCTTACCAAACTGACATTAATGTATTTAAAGAAGACATTAAGAGCATGTGATTGGACATTATAGGATTGACTGACATAACCTGCGAACAATTTCTATCACTTGAACTCCGCCATCGAAGACTTGAAGAAACGCTTTTGAAAATGCTATAAGTGATTTAGTTTATTTTTCTCATTGTTTTCGTTCCTAGTTAGATTTATTTTTCGCAACAATTTCATACCGTAATTTCCGTTTATGTAACTTCATTTTCAATTACTTTATGCAATGCACCTTTAATTCCAAAATTTCTCCATTTTTAGCAATTTATATATTTTTCATTCTATGTAATGTTATGCTTGCATTATTTCATATTATATACAATCTCTCATGCCATGCAAGTTAGTATAGTACTGTGTTGAAATTATATACTATATGGTGTTTATAATTTAATATGAGTGTTAGTGAAGAAAATACATTATTATAAAATATGTGAATTAAGTGAGAAAATGTTTTTCTGGAAATTATTCAACGAAGCGTGCCCTCACGGTCGTCATACCCATCTCACGATCGTGACATGCTTAAATAGCGTGTCACGACCGTCACACCCCTGTCACGACCGTGACAACCCCTATTACAGGAATCGTGAGAAACATAACTGTTTCTCTTCGTGCCTCTTCTTCTTCTTCCTCCATAACTTCCTCAAAACTGCCCATTTTCTCCATAACCTCCGTAACCTCCCCATTACCAACTTTAAACCTCATTAACCCCCATTATCATAACCTATCACATTCTCACTCTCCATTATTTATCCCGAATCAATATTTCTTTCATTTTACCATTTTTTCACAAAACATCAAAAATTTTCATTCTTCACTCTAAGCTCTTGCATGCAATGGATTCTATTACTTTTAGAGAAGGTGACGCTGGAGAAACTCAGAGAAAAAAACGTTTTCTCCGATTCCAAAACCGCAGTGTGCAACCTAACACTGTCTGTTTGAGGGAACTCGGAATGCTTGCCAGTGTTACAAGCCTGTTTCAAAAAGTCGGTCTGTGGGATCTTTGCAGTCAACCTCAGCCCACATTCGAGCTTCTGACACTGGAGTTCTTAAGCTCATTCAGTTACATCACCGGTACCGGTTCTCAGAGTCAGCTCACCGGTGTCGCCAAATTCAGATTGCATGGCCAAGAGTTCAACATTCCGCAAGACAGGATAGCCGAGTTGTTAGGCTTCGATCACGGAACTGAAGCTCACCGTCGCGTGCCCGATAATTTTAGTGAACAAGCTTTCACTCTATGTCACGACTTAACCAACACCCGTGCATCAGCCTTCCAAAGCCTCAACGCTACGCACATTCACAACCCGGCAATCCGCTATTTCCACCGTGTCATATGCAACACCATCTTCGCTCGAGAAAGCAACCATAAGCTCAACTCCAAGGAGCTTCTATTCTTACACTGCGCTCTTAATGACGAGCCGATCAACGCTGCCCCTTTCATGCTTTATCATATCCAGGCCATTGCACACAGAGGCTCCACCCCGTTCTTCATAGGCGGCATTGTCACCACCCTCGCCATTCAGTTGGGGCTTGGTGACTTGGTCGTTAATTAGCCTCACATAGCCGCGGAATTCCTCACCAAGAGTTATTGCAGGTCCGCTCACCTGATTGCGCAGCGAGAGGATGGCAGGTATAGCCCTGTTGTCCATGGCACCATTTTCCATCATATCATTATTCCGTCCCGCGACCGCATCGATCCATCCAGCCGAGCCAACTGGCTCTTTGTTTTACCTGTTGCTGCCGATCACGTCCCTATTCATGATGATCAGGCAGACCCTCCAGCGGATGAGATGCAGGACGATATGGATGCAGCTGAGCCTGTCCAGGATATACCAGAGACATCTACCCGACAGCCCCCTGCTCCCGAAATCACACTTGAGGAAGTCCTCCGTGCGATTCATCAGCAGAACCAGATGAACGCCGCACTGGAGCGAAGGCAGAAGGAGCAGTATGATGCTTTACTCAGCACTATTGCAGCAAACCAGGAAGCTACTAATGAGAAGTTTGGAGAAATTTTCAGCGAGCTAGAAGCCCTCCGCATTAACATCACTGCTGCCTCCGGCACCGGTTCTGATCCTAAAGCGACTCCTTCCAGACGCCGCTCCCGCACCAGAAGCCGAGCCCGCGGTCCTCAGCAGCCATAGTTTTAGTTTGCTTATGTTTGTTTTTCGTTTTTGTCGTTGTACTGTACTTTTACCGCATTTATATCACAACATTGAGGACAATGTCTGATATAGTGTGAGAGAGGTACCTTTCATTTCCGCATTTTCCCTTTTTCGTACTTTTCCATTTCGTTGTATTTTCAATTCCGTTGTATTTCTTTTCGCAAGTTAATGAAATGAGCAAATCTTTGTGCTATTTTCTTTAATTTCGAACTTTCCCCGATTATTTAGCTATACCAAAAAAAATCTTTAATTATTCGCATTACCCAACTTACCTACGGAATCGTAATTAGGAAGCCGAGAACGATTAAACAGGGATTCTATGGTTACTTAGTGCTAGATGAACTTCTAGTTTAGCTAAGGCGAATGGTTGTCACGATTTTTTGTTGATTTTTAAGACTATTAAAGGCGGAGTTAAATTTAAGTTTTAATAAAGTAATACTAAGGCGGTCGGTATGTAATTATACTAACTTAGGTGGGTCAATCTAACCTAGGCAAAAACTTGATGGGCTAGAGACGTGTCTACTTATGCGTCTAGCGGTATCTTACTGCAAGTGCACAGCCTAATTACGATTCCGTAAAAATCAACAAAAAATCGTGACAACCATTCGCCTTAGCTAAACTAGAAGTTCATCTAGCACTAAGTAACCATAGAATCCCTGTTTAATCGTTCTCGGCTTCCTAATTACGATTTCGTAGGTAAGTCGGGTAATGCGAATAATTAAAGATTTTTTCTGGTATAGCTAAATAATCGGGGAAAGTTCGAAATTAAAGAAAATAGCACAAAGATTTGCTCATTTCATTAACTTGCGAAAAGAAATACAACGGAATTGAAAATACAACGAAATGGAAAAGTGCGAAAAGGGGAAAATGCGGAAATGAAAGGTACCTCTCCCACACTATATCAGACATTGTCCTCAATGTTGTGATATAAATGCGGTAAAAGTACAGTACAACGACAAAAACGAAAAACAAACATAAGCAAACTAAAACTATGGCTGCTGAGGACCGCGGGCTCGGCTTCTGGTGTGGGAGCGGCGTCTGGAAGGAGTCGCTTCAGGATCAGAACCGGTGCCGGAGGCAGCAGTGATGTTAATGCAGAGGGCTTCTAGCTCGCTGAAAATTTCTCCAAACTTCGCATTAGTAGCTTCCTGGTTTGCTGCAATAGTGCTGAGTAAAGCATCATACTGCTCCTTCTGCCTTCGCTCCAGTGCGGCGTTCATCGGGTTCTGCTGATGAATCGCACGGAGGACTTCCTCAAGTGTGATTTCGGGAGCAGGGGGTTGTCGAGTAGATGTCTCTGGTATATCCTGGACAGGCTCAGCTGCATCCATAGCGTCCTGCATCTCATCCGCTAGAGGGTCTGCCTGATCATCATGAATAGGGACGTGATCGGCAGCAACAGGTAAAACAAAGAGCCAGTTGGCTCGGCTGGATGGATCGATGCGGTCGCGGGACGGCAGAATGATATGATGGAAAATGGTGCCATGGACAACAGGGTTATACCTGTCATCCTTTCGCTGCGCAATCAGGTGAGCGGACCTGGATATGATAAAGCATGAAAGGGGCAGCGTTGATCGGCTCGTCATTAAGAGCGCAGTGTAAGAATAGAAGCTCCTTGGAGTTGAGCTTATGGTTGCTTTCTCGAGCGAAGATGGTGTTGCATATGACACGGTGGAAATAGCGGATTGCCGGGTTGTGAATGTGCGTAGCGTTGAGGCTTTGGAAGGCTGATGCACGGGTGTTGGTTAAGTCGTGACATAGAGTGAAAGCTTGTTCACTAAAATTATCGGGCACGCGACGGTGAGCTTCAGTTCCGTGATCGAAGCCTAACAACTCGGCTATCCTGTCTTGCGGAATGTTGAACTCTTGGCCATGCAATCTGAATTTGGCGACACCGGTGAACTGACTCTGAGAACCGGTACCGGTGATATAACTGAATGAGCTTAAGAACTCCAGTGTCAGAAGCTCGAATGTGGGCTGAGGTTGACTGCAAAGATCCCACAGACCGACTTTTTGAAGCAGGCTTGTAACACTGGCAAGCATTCCGAGTTCCCTCAAACAGACAGTGTCAATGTAACGTGTAGGTTGCACACCGCGGTTTTGGAATTGGAGAAAACGTTCTCTCTGAGTTTCTCCAGCATCACCTTCTCTAAAAGTAATAGAATCCATTGCATGCAAGAGCTTAGAGTGAAGAATGAAGATTTTTGATGTTTTGTGAAAAAATGATAAAATGAAAGAAATATTGATTCGGGATAAATAATGGAGAGTGAGAATGTGATAGGTTATGATAATGGGGGGTTAATGAGGTTTAAAGTTGGTAATGGGGAGGTTACGGAGGTTAGGGAGAAAATGGGCAGTTTTGAGGAAGTTATGGAGGAAGAAGAAGAAGAGGCACGAAGAGAAACAGTTATGTTTCTCACGATTCCTGTAATAGGGGTTGTCACGGTCGTGACAGGGGTGTGACGGTCGTGACACGCTATTTAAGCACGTCACGATCGTGAGATGGGTATGACGATCGTGAGGGCACGCTTCGTTGAATAATTTCCAGAAAAACATTTTCTCACTTAATTCACATATTTTATAATAATGTATTTTCTTCACTAACACTCATATTAAATTATAAACACCATATAGTATATAATTTCAACACAGTACTATACTAACTTGCATGACATGAGAGATTGTATATAATATGAAATAATGCAAGCATAACAGTACATAGAATTAAAAATATATAAATTGCTAAAAATTGAGAAATTTTGGAATTAAAGGTGCATTGCATAAAGTAATTGAAAATGAAGTTACATAAACGGAAATTACGGTATGAAATTGTTGCGAAAAATAAATCTAACTAGAAACGAAAACAATGAGAAAAATAAACTAAATCACTTATAGCATTTTCAAAAGCGTTTCTTCAAGTCTTCGATGACGGAGTTCAAGTGATAGAATTGTTCGCAGGTTATGTCAGTCAATCCTATAATGTCCAATCGCATGCTCTTAATGTCTTCTTTAAATAAATTAATGTCAGTTTGGTAAGCATTGAGAGTGTTCATGATGTTTTGTAAGTTGTTAGCATAATCTCCTTGATTCACTTCAGGGGTTTCATGTACTTCTTCAGTGTGGTCAATGTCATGGTAACCAGGAGGTGTCTCAGGGTCAGTTTCGACATTGGTCATTATATCATCTTTTATCTTGTAAGACTGAGGTGTTTCAGGAGTAGATGGATAATCAGGTGGGTTTAACTCATAAAGCCAGTTATCCTTATTGTGAACACTTACTCTAGCATGGTTAGGCAATGTGAACAGGGTTACTACTTCGTTCCAGATTAGGTACTCAAAAGGTGGATGTCCTAAATTCCTTATGATATGTCTATTGAAGCAGAAATTAAGATTCATAGGACGGATTGTTCCTAGACGGTTGCACCTGTGCACTTGGTACCTAAGTCCTATGGCATCAGCAATCATGGTTACAAGACCTCCTACTAATATGGGTAATTCAGGTTCTTCTTGGATACGGGTGAAAGTTTGCATCATGAAAGGTACACCATTAACAGGCTGTCCATGTGAAACATGACATAATAAATATTTCATCTTTAGAAACTCCGGTAATGTTTTCTTCTTTTCCAAAGAAGGTGTGGACAAGGAGTTTATGGAAGTAACGGAGAGCAGGATTATGGATCTCATCATTATTCATGTTATTTGGTTCAGGGTGGTAGTTTCCGGTTAAAGTTCCCCAAAAGAAATCTAGCTCGATATCCATCAATTCTACCTGTTTGGTAGTAAAAGCAAATGGTCCACTAGGGAATCCTAACAAGTCAGCTAGTTCTTTATGGTTAAAGTCATATTCTATTCCAAATAGGCGGAAACTAATAAATCCTTTCCTAAATCCAAAACCGCGCTCAGGTAGGTAAATTAAGGAGCTAAGGAACTCAAGGGTGAGCTCGCGGTAAGTCACAAACTTATGTTGGATCAATGCATTCTCCCATCCGAGTCGGTTTAACAAGTACATGACACTATCATGTATACCTAGGGTTTCCATAGTCTTATCATCCGGGTACAGGGTCAAATCCATTTGCCTCTGTGATAACTCTTCAAACTTCATTCTTTGGTTCCTACCTCTAAATTTGGTTTCCATATGGTTAATTGGTTGGTTAGCCATGGTCAGTGCAAATATGGGGGAAACAAATCAGGGGAAGAAGGAAAATGGAAAAGACTTTAGAAAATCTGTAAAAAGTGATTTAAGATAAAAATAAGAAAATGAAATACATAATGTAATGACAATAATAGTAATATAAAATAAAACTATAAAATGACAAAACAATTAAACAAATAGTAAAACGATAAATAACAATATGCTAAAAGAAAAGAATAGTTTAAATAATTAAATAAGTAAATGGGTTGCCTCCCACTAAGCGCTGTTTTTATCGTCAAAAGTCTGACGTAATGCTTAGGTTTAGATTAATCAGGGGAATTAGTGGACAATTCTAAAAGCTTTAGATTATTCGCATAATCTCTATTTTCAACTTTATGATAATGTTTTAAACGTTGTCCGTTTACTATGAATGGTTCACTATTCCTACCCTTAATTTCTATTGCTCCACTCGGGAATACTTTAGTTATTTCAAAGGGTCCTGACCATCTAGATTTTAATTTTCCAGGAAAGAGCCTAAGTCTTGAATTAAAGAGGAGTACAACGTCTCCCACACTAAATTCTTTCCTAGATAGGCGTTTATCATGCCATCGCTTAGTTCTTTCTTTATATATCTTAGCATTCTCATATGCATCTAACCTTAATTCTTCTAATTCGTTAATGTCTAGGATTCGCTTTTCTCCTGCAGCATTATAGTTTATATTGAGAGTTCTGATCGCCCAATAAGCTTTGTGTTCTAGTTTTACTGGGAGGTGACAAGATTTTCCATAAACTAGTTTGAAAGGTGTAGTACCTATGGGTGTCTTGTAAGCGGTCCTATAAACCCATAAAGCTTCATTAAGTTTAGATGACCAATCTTTCCGAGATATGGCGACAGTCTTTTATAAGATTTGTTTAATTTCTCTGTTTGAGACTTCGACTTGTCCACTTATTTGTGGGTGATATGGTGTAGCCACACGGTGTCTTAGTCCATATTTAGATAGTAATTTGTCAAAGATTTTTGAAATGAAGTGCGAGCCACCGTCACTTATGACGAGTCTAGGCACACCAAATCTGGGAAAGATTATATTTTTGAAAAGCTTTATTACTACTCGTGTATCGTTTGTAGGAGAAGCTATGACTTCAATCCATTTCGAAACATAATCAACAGCTACGAGTATGTAATTATTACCGAAAGATGATGGGAATGGTCCCATGAAATCTATTCCCCAGACGTCAAAGATTTCTACTTCTAAAATTCCTTTTTGAGGCATTTCATCTCTTCTTGAAATATTGCCAGTGCGTTGACACCGATCGCAATTTATAACAGCGATGTGGACATCCTTCCATAGATTAGGCCAGAATAAGCCGGCTTGCAAGATTTTTGCACAAGTCTTGGAAGTGCTTGCATGTCCACCATAAGGAGATGAATGGCATTGAGCAATGACATCTTCTATTTCTTCTTCGGGAATACATCGGCGAAAGATTCCATCTGGTCCTCTTTTGAACAATAATGGTTCATCCCAATAGTAATGTTTCAGATTATGAAAGAATTTCTTTTTCTGCTGATAGGTTAGATCGGGTGGAAGAGCTCCTGCGGCTAGGTAGTTGACAATGTCAGCGTACCATGGCAGTCCTACAGTTGTCTGGATTGTTTCCACGGATTCTGGTTCATTTATATCTAACTGAGCTAGGTCGCTTCCTATTTGTGCTATCAGCTGTTCATACGGAAAATCATCGTTAATCAGCACTTGTTCGGGTTTAATACCTTCTATTCTAGATAAATGGTCCGCTACGACGTTCTCAGTACCTTTCTTATCTTTTATTTCTAGATCAAACTCTTGTAAGAGTAAAATCCATCTTAAGAGTCTTGGTTTAACATCTTTCTTAGTTAATAGATATCGGATAGCAGCATAGTCTGTGTAAATGATTATTTTTGCTCCAACTAGGTAAGAACGGAATTTGTCAAGCGCAAAGACAACTGCTAACAATTCTTTTTCGGTAGTAGCGTAGTTCATCTTGGCAGAATCTAAGGTTCTACTGGCATAGTAAATCGCATGAAGTTTCTTTTCCTTTCTCTGGCCTAGAACTGCGCTTACAGCATAGTCACTCGCATCGCACATGATTTCAAAAGGTAATCTCCAGTCAGGGGGTTGCATGATTGGTGCGGTGATGAGGGCTGTTTTTAGAGTTTCGAATGCTTTAAGACAATCTTCATTGAATATGAACTCAGCGTCTTTCATTAATAAACCAGTAAGAGGTTTAGTGATTTTTGAGAAATCTTTGATGAATCGTCGGTAAAAACCGGCGTGTCCTAAAAAGCTTCGTATTTCTCGAACGGTTTTAGGGGGTTGAAGATCTTTTATTACTTCAATCTTAGCTTTATCAACTTCAATTCCCTTGTCGGATATTACATGACCTAATACTATTCCTTCGTTGACCATAAAATGACATTTCTCCCAGTTAAGCACGAGATTTACTTTTACACATCTTTCTAACACCATTTCTAAGTTCGATAAGCATCCTTCAAAACTTTGCCCGCATACAGAGAAGTCGTCCATGAACACTTCCATGATGTTGTCTATAAAATCTGCGAAGATTGACATCATACATCTTTGAAAGGTTGCAGGAGCGTTGCATAATCCAAAGGGCATTCGCCTATAAGCGAACGTTCCATAAGGACATGTGAATGTAGTCTTCTCTTGATCATCAGGATGGATAGGGATTTGGAAAAATCCTGAGTAACCGTCAAGATAACAGAAGTAAGAATGCTTGGCTAATCGTTCTAACATTTGATCTATGAAAGGTAGTGGGAAATGATCTTTTCGAGTGACTTTGTTTAGTTTACGATAATCTATGCACACTCTATATCCCGTCACTACTCTTTGCGATATCGATTCGCCTTGAGCGTTTTTCACAACAGTGATACCTCCTTTCTTTGGCACTACATGTATTGGACTAACCCATTCACTATCAGAGATTGGATATATTATCCCGGCATCTAATAATTTCTTAACCTCTTCTTTTACTACAGTGCTAAGGGTTGGGTTAATTCTTCTTTGAGATTCTCTGGAGGTTCTGCAATCTTCTTCTAGCAGAATACGATGCATACAAACTGAAGGACATATTCCTTTGAGATCAGATATGTTATATCCTAATGCAGTTGGATATTTCTTCAAGACATCTAAAAGTTTCTTTGTTTCTATAGTTCCTAAACTGGAATTTACTATAACTGGTCTTTTACATTCAACGTCTAAGAATTCGTACCTTAGGTTATGAGGTAAAGTTTTTAATCCTAATGTAGGTTTATCTTTACTTGGCATAGGATCCGGTGTAAGTGCTAAACTTTCGCTTAGACTATCATCCTGATACGGTTTTCGCCAATTATCATCTTCGAAAATCGGAGGGATTTGAATTTTCATTATTTCAGAATAAGTGGTCTCTTTCAGTTCCATTTCTCTTACACATTCGTCAATTACGTCCAATAGATAGCATGTATCCTCTATAGCTGGTGATTGTAAGAATTGTGTTAAAATAAATTCAACTTTCTCTTCACCTACTTCAAAGGTTAGCTTTCCTCTTTTTACGTCTATTATAGCTCCGGCGGTAGCTAAGAATGGTCTTCCTAGTATGATAGGTGTAGTGGAGTCTTCAGAGATGTCCATGATTATAAAATCAGTAGGGATGTAGAATTGTCCTATACGTACTGGGACGTTTTCTAGTATGCCTACAGGATATTTAACAGAGCGATCAGCTAGTTGAACAGACATTTTAGTTGGTCTTAGGTCTCCCATGTCTAGCCTTTTGCAAATCGTTAAGGGCATAACACTGATACTGGCTCCTAAATCGCATAGAGCTTTGTCAATGACGAATTTTCCTAAAGGCAAAGGGCTTAATGTGATTGCGCTAGAATGAAACCGGGAGAAATAAGATCGAAAAACTCCAGGTGAAATCGTAATGTAATTGCCGATTGTTTCGTTTAACGGGAAGTCGACGACATAGCTTGTTGCTTGTGTCATTAGTGTATCGGTAGTGTTCTATCAAAGTACCGGATTATCCGACAAAACGATCCCTCGTACGGTTTGTTATGAGTATGCGTGAATAAAATCTTGTCAGCCGATTTTCAACCGACTATTTGCTTGAGGACAAGCAAAGGTTTAAGTTTGGGGAAGTTTGATAACGAGAAAACGCATCGATTATATTGCTAGGTTTCATTAACGTTTTATCGCATATTCACCGTTTTAACACTCGATTTCTCGAGTTTTTCTTACCATTTTGCAGGTACATCATTATATGGAGCTAAATCATGAATTAAGAGCAAAAGGAACAAAAGAAACCATAAAGAGATGAAGAAATGAAGAAGCCTGCAAAAGACTGCATAATTTGTTGCAGTCACGGCCGTCACAAGGGTGTCACGACCGTGACACCCCAATTTGAGCCATCACGACCGTATGGTCACGACCGTGACACTTAAAAACCACAAGTTACGAACGTGAAGACCTTGTCACGACCGTGACAAGGGTAAAATTAGGTTTTTGACTCAGACTACGTCAAGGCATTACGTGAATACCATTTCTCCTATTTTGTTGCCACGTTCCTGCATTCCTTCCACAAATTCAGCAAGGCCCATGCAACAAAGGTCCAAAAATCCAGCCCATTAAGGATTCTATAAATAGTACAAGTTCTATGAACAATGTGGAGAGAGCATTTTTTATTCAAATTCCTGCGGAAGCTCTGCCGAACTGTATTACGAACCAACCTTTCTATTCCTGCATTATTTTTAGTTTCCTGTTTCGTTTTTTATTGTATCCAAACCCGCCATATAACAATTTCCAACATCAGGAAATTGTTATACATTTATTTGTTTCTAAACCTTCAGCATTCGTTTATTTTCAATTTCCGCCAACTCCAAGCTTTCCGGTCTGTGGAAGAAGGAGTCTGCTCGAATATTTGTTAACCAGGTTTTTCATTATATTGCAATTTAATTTAAGTATAATGTTTATTTATTTTTCTGCCATGAGTACGTTATTATTAAATTTTCTGTCTCTGTCTGGTTCAACATCGATGAGTAGCTAAACACCTTAGGGCGGTATGTAGTTATAACAAACTTAACCGGTAAAATATAACCATAGGCTAAAAATAATTAATCACTTAACATTCTGGCTGATACTTTTTAATTGAAATAGACCTTTTCGTTACGAGAGTAAGAAAAGAGTATTAGGTTAGGTCAAGACCACGAGAGTCTGAGATTTTAACCAGATAGCTAAAGTTAGGCATTTAAATTAAACACAGCGAGAGCGCTTTAAGATAAATTAGAATTACTTAGTTTCCAAAAATTACCTCTAAACACTTATGGGCTAGCGAGAGCAGGCATAGGGCTTTAGGGATAAGATCTGATATAAGACCACGAGAGTGTGAGTTGAGGGTATTTAAACTGGTAATCTCTACCGAATAGATTAAGTGAACACCTTTATAAGCCTAGGTTAGATTGACCCACCTAAGTTAGTATAATTACATACCGACCGCCTTAGTATTACTTTATTAAAACTTAAATTTAATTCCGCCTTTAATAGTCTTAAAAATCAACAAAAAATCGTGACAACCATTCGCCTTAGCTAAACTAGAAGTTCATCTAGCACTAAGTAACCATAGAATCTCTGTGGATCGATAATCTTAAATATTACTTCGATAGGTTGTGCACTTGCAGTAAGATACCGCTAGACGCATAAGTAGACACGTCTCTAGCCCATCAAGTTAACTCGTCTTAAATTGAAAGCTCTGGATTATTGCCATGAAAATTAGTATGTTATCTATTTTTAATTAAGTTTTGTTTTTACAAAAATGACTATTGAAAGTTTATAGGTAGAACTTTTATTCAGCTTTTTTAACCGTCCTAGAAAAACCAAACTTGATCTCAAATACCCTAATGATTTCTCTCTATACTCTTTCTTACTCCATTTCTCTACACGAGCTATCTATCATCATATCATAATTTAAAAATGAAAAAAAAAGAAAGGGAGAATTGTATTTTTACTAGATTACTTATCAAATGTTGTGATTGATGAAAGTAGGAATGATTAAGAAAAAAAAAATTAATTTGCATTATAAATTAAAATAGATTATATATTTCAAGACATTTTATTATTTCAAATAAATCATTTATTGTGGAGGTATTTAAAATCATGCAAAATAATAAATTCTCTAATGAATAACTTGAATGCATGCATATGAAGCATATGAAGCGTACCATTCGATGATATCAGAATCAACATGTTCATCCTTATTACAATACCATCTTCCCAGTTCCAATTAAAAACTCTCAATTTACTCCCGAAATTATTAATCTCTCTTTAATTTGGTCCTTAAAATATATTAAAATATTGTAGAGTTTTTAAATTAATATTTCATACTTCAATATAATCCTTCTGTGAATCACTTAATTAAGGGTCAAGCTGACACTTCTTTCTTTCATTTGTGTAAAGAATTAGACAGCAAAGTAGAGATTTTTCAGTAACGTAGTGCTTGCATTAGAAAAGTAAACATTGAATTGGATGTTTATGAACATTTTCTCGTGAAAGAGGAGTGATTTAATATTGGATTCGAAATGTCAACATCGCAGTAGAAATATGCATGTTGGCATTAGGCGAACTTTTTTCACAGTAGTCTAGCATGCTTTTGGATCAAAGATATGCACAAATTGTATTAAATAATAAAAACTCAGCCAGAAGTCTGCGAAAAGAGTATTATGATAAAATGGAAGAGGAGAGGGTTGTGAAGGAAAAATGAGGAGATATTACAAAGAAAAAAAAAACAGGAGGATGCTTTAGAAAGCAGGATAACATCCTCACTCTAAGATTTATGTCTTTGTTGAGAAGATATTACACCAAGGACACTATCTATAAATAAATAATAAATGTCAAAGTCAATGTACCAAACCAAAAGATACCTATTGTTGTAATTTGTAACAATGAATTGAAATAAAACAATTAACAAATAAAGGAAATAAATTGTACAAAGTTTGAGGACACTAAGTAATACAAAAAGGATTCCACAAAAGAATCACAAATCAATGCGTCAAAATAACCTTTCCTATAACCTTACGGTCATGATAAACTTGGATAACCTTTCCTTTAACTTGTCTAAGCAAATAAAACCATGATCAATAAGAGATTAATCAAAGAATTTAGATATAACTTTTATAGTTAAAATGGTCAATAAGAGATCAATCAATGAATTTAGCTATAGCTTTTATAGTTGGAAGAATGTTGGCTTTTATATCAGTATCAACCAAAATGAATAACAGTGAAGACATTGACAAAATTTGACATAACAGTCTATGATTATCTAGTACAAATGATTGCTAGTTTTGCTCAGAACCAATTACCAAAATCTCGTTGTTTTTGGACTTGAAGTTTGAATGCTGCATTGGTTATTTAATTCTCTAAAATATATTGTTGTTGACATAGTTGGAACAATACTAAATCTAAACCTTTTCTCGATAACAATACAACACCAGGAAATAAAGCTCAAGCGAAAGCTGAACAATAACATCTCGATAATAGTACAAATGCATGACCTAGTGTTGACTTTATCAGAAACTCTACTTGACGACTTTCTTATTCTTAAAGTAAGAACTTAAAGCATCTCCAACCGTGAACTCATTTTTGAATTCTTTGTCGGACTTATTAAGCCACGTTAGCTTGAAGTAACTTAACTAATTTTTCACTTCAATGGTGCAATTCTGAAAAATTCATATCGGGTCCCACAAATTTATTTTATATGTTAATATTTTATTCATATTAAATTTTATATCACTTAAAATAATAATTTTATTTTAAGTGATATAACCCAACTGGTATATAATGTTGTTTTAAAGAAAAATATCTCATTCTACTATATAAACTTAAAAAAAATTAGATTAAACTTAAAAAAATATTTCAATCTCTCCTTAATTAATTTTAGTGTTTTAAATTAAATTTGATATAAAATAAAAAAAATTGAAATTAAAATTATAATTTAAAATAAATAAAAATAAAATAAATAAAATTTAAATTAAACTTATAATTTAAACTTATAATTAAAATATAGTTTTCATATTATAAAATCAATATTTTAATATTGTAATTATAGTTTTTATATGATAATTAAAATTTTATATTAAATTATAATTTTTATATTATAAAATTAATATTTTAATATAAGAACCGTTGAAGAACAATTGCTTAATTAAGAACCGTTGAACAACATGGCAATATTATAAACAACAAAAATGTCTCTTCTATTTGGCTTTTTTCCATAATTTTATTAAAAAATATATTTTTAATGATTTAAAGTATTTATTTATTTTTGTTAAATTATAGTTTTGATTTTTTTTATTATATTCAACACACAAAATTAGTTTTTGTATTTTATTTTTAAACAATTTTGTTCTCCATTCTCAGTTTTAGCTTTTAGTTAAAAAATGCTAATGTGTAAAAAATATTTGTATACGGGATTTTTTTTTTTTGATAATATGGCATGAGAGTTATTAACTTTTTATTATTCAGGTCATTTTATAAATAAATTATAGATTAATATCTTTTAATAATTTTTTTTTATAATTTCAAAATTCATATAAAAACTAATTAATAAATTTTAAAAATCCATCTCGTCCACAAGTTTTTGCTTTATATATATATATATATATATATATATATATATATATATATATATATATATATATATATATATATATATATATATATATATATATATATATATATATATATATATATATATATATATATATATATATATATATATATATATATATATATATATATATATATATATAGATAGATAGATAGATAGATAGATAGATAGATAGATAGATAGATAGATAGATAGATAGATAGATAGAGAGAAAGAGATATTATAGTTACCGTTAGGGAAAAATGAAAAAGAGAAAGAAAAGATAAATATCATCAAATCAAATTTAAAGTGGGTTAAATATCAACTAGTTATTACAACTTACAAGGGTTTAGAGATAATTATAAGATAACATATGAAATTTTAGACCTCCACTAAATATAAAAGTTAGTAACTGCAGATGAGGTTTTAGACCTCCATTAAATATAAAAGTTAGTAACTGAATATAAAAGTTAGTAAATTCATATGGAGTTTTAAACCTCCACTAAATATAAAAGTTAGTAATTGAATATAAAAGTTAGTAACTGCATATGGAGTTTTAAACTTCCACTGAATATAAATATTAGTAACTGAACATAAAAGTTGATAACTGCATATGAAATTTTAAATCTCCACTAAATATAAAAGTTAGTAACTAAATATAAAAGTTAGTAACTCTATACGTGATTTTAAACCTCCACACAAAATATATAGAAGTCACACTTATTATAGAGCACTTGACAAGTTGTCAGTTTTCGATAACAAGGGGTAAAATAAAAATAGCGACAAAAGTCATTTCAGTTATAAATCACTTGACAAATGTCAATTTTCTATAACCATGGTAAATAATAAAAATTATAGTAATAATAAGATTAAAGTGATAAGTTTAGAAGATATACCTAGTGTAGTAATAACTTTCTATAGAAATGAATGTGCTGATAACGTGTTGAGAAAAATCAATTTTGAATATTTGTTAATATTTATGAAGTAATATAAGTTATTAAACTAGTTGTAAATGTCAAGCTTAGATAGAAAAGATTGAAGAGGGGAGAATGCTTTACTTATATATTTAAAGTAAATTTTTGGTGTGACTTTACATTAGTCAAAAAATAATATTTATACTACTAGAAAGACAAATATTATACTAATATAATAATTGGACTTACTATTTTAACTTTGACAAATTAAGTATCTCCAATGAGTTGTCATTAATATATATAAAATAATTGGACTTACTATTTTAACTTTGACAAATTTTGATTATGTTCTTTTGAATTCTAGATATAATCATGTCAAGTGTTAACCATCACTTAAATTTTAAGAATAATTGAGGACAACTACGTAATATTGAATAATAACTTAATAGAGTACCTTGCATGTGAGAGACTCAATAAAATCTTTGAAAGAGAAAATTCAGGAAAGTCAGTTGTTGACCCAGAAGAGATGGCAAGGAATTGGGTAATTTTTTTTATAATGTGTGATGAAATTGTATTAATCTTATATTTGAACTATGTATAAACTTAAGCATTTGTATGTTGTGTTTGCATGAAATAATAATGTTAAATATGTTGTGTTGATTTACTCTCTATTTAATCTTGTTTCTATTTCAAGAAGGTTAGACATGAAATACGTTGAAGACATATGCATTCCATACAGTGAAACTACCCACACAATCCTCAAATGTAAGAAATATTTTACTGAAATAAATCCTACTAAAGGTGTAATAAATACAATCTCAGGTCCTGCAGATTTGATTGAGGGAACAAGTAATGCTATCTTCATATTATCAAATGGAGCAAAGTTTGTCATTAATAATGCTTTATACTCTCCAAAATCAAAGAGAAATTTGTTGAGTTTTAATGATATATATCGTCAAGGATATGATAATGAAACTGCAACTGAAGGTAATATGAAATATATTAACATTACAACTAATGTTTTGGGAAAGAAGAAAACATTAGAAAAACTACCAAAATTTCCTTCTGGATTACATTATACTTATATACATGCAATTGAATGCAATTTAATAGTAAAGGAAGATCCTCAAACGATGACTTTATGAACATGATCGTTTAGGTCACCCTAATTTAACAATGATGCGTAAAATAGTTGAAAGTACCCATGGTCATCCATTGAAAGTTTTAAAACTTAAAAAAAAAAAAAGATTAATCATGTGAAGCTTGCTCTCTTGGAAAACTAATAACAAAGCATTCGCCAGGTTAGATTCAGACAAAATTACCTGCATTTCTTGAAAATGTTTAAGGTGATATATGTTGACCTATCTATCCACCGTCAGGACCATTCAAGTACTTTATGGTAATAATTTATGCATCTAGTAGATGATCGTATGTATGTTTACTGTAAGGTCGTGATATGACATTTGTAAAATTTCTTGCACAAATAATTAAACTAAGGGCTCAATTTCCTAATTACACTATAAAGAAAATTAGACTTGACAATGCTGATGAATTTATATCTAAATCATTTAATAATTATTGCATGTCAATTGGAATTACTGTTTAACATCTTGTTCCTCATGTGCATACACAAAATGGTTTAGCTGAGTCTTTGATCAAACGTCTTCACTATATTGCTAGACCATTAATTATGAAAAATAAACTACCAGTTACTGTTTTGGGTAATGCAATTTTACATGTTCCAGCGCTCATTCGTTAAGGTCAAGTGCTAATCATAAACATACCCCTTATCAACTTGCAATTGGTAAGAACCAAATATTTCTCAGTTAAAGATATTTGGTTGTGAAGTATATGTCCCAATATCTCCACCATATAGTGTAACGCCCCGATTCTGAATTCCCTTTTTATTGAGTCCTTATTTGATTTATTTAAGTGATTATTATTTTAATGTGGAATTATGTGTTAAATATGTTATGTCTGCATATTGTGCTATTTTTACCGATCTTTGAGAGTTCCGGGTAAAAATAGGTTGGAGGGTATTTTGAGCATTAGTGATAATGTTAAGTGGATATTTTGTGAGAAATGATTAATTAGTGTGTGGAAAGAATTTGAGAGGAAAGAAATAGAAATATGAGATAAGAGGGGAAAAGAGAAAAAGTTAGTAAGAAAGAAAAACAAAGGAAAGAAAGGAAGAGAAGAGAAAGTGGAGAGAAAAGAAGAGGAAAAACCTAGAACTTCAAGAAATCATCACCAAAGCTTTCGATTGATCGGGTAAGGGTGTGAAACTTTATTATTCTATCAATGTGTATAATCATGTATGATTTTGTTGGATTGTTTTAGATTGTTGGTAGTTTTTCTACACTTTCCATTTTAGGTTGAATTTGATTTAATCGAAAGGAATCGTTGTTTAACGGTTAGAATCGTGATTAAATGATGTAGGTTAGACAGTATATGTTAGACTAAGGCTACTGGAACAACTTTGGATTTAATCGGGTGATTTTGGTGAGTTTGGAGGTGCTGGAGCAGAACTGAATGTTGCTGTTCGCAGGCGACTCGCTAGGCGAGCACGCAGCGAACGCTCGCTAGGCGAGCGTGCAGCGAACGGTCCCAGACTTGGGACAGTGAGGTTCTGATGTCCCTCGCTGGCAGCGAAGGGAGTAGCGAGGAGCTCGCTGGAGGTTTGCTGTGACGAACGGGGTAGCGAACAAGGTCTGTAGCCTCTGTTCTTGCTCGCTAGCAGTTCGCTAGGCGAGGAGGTAGCGAACGCTTGCTAGCAGCTTGCTAGGCGAGCGTGTAGCGAACGTAGCAGGATGAATTTTCCCTGTTGCGTGGTGTTGTCGTGGCTTGGGGTTTCGGTTGCGTTCGACCCTTCTTTGATTTAATAGCTTATATGCTGGTTTGTGATGTGCTGTGGGTAGCCGTATGGCGTGAATCCTAGATTATGATTTGTGAAGTGTGGAATATGGCCGTTTGGCAATTTGGTGCATTTACTTGAATTGATTAGAAATGCATGATAGAATTGAATGATGAATGCAAACCATGTATGAAATGGTGTGAATGAATGGAGAACATATATATATGTAATGTGATATATATATTGTGAATGCATAATGAATATATGCGATAAATATGAAGAATGCATGAGTATGTTTGTAAACATGTATGCATTTCAAGAGTGTCATGAGTCATGTTGCATGTGAAGCATCATGGTATGCATTCTTGTATTGATTGATCCCTCGGTGGATCTGCAGAACCTCGTGTGCCTTTGTGGGGTGTGAGCGATGGTTATATATTGATCCCTCGGTGGATCTGCAGAACCTCGTGTGCCTTTGTGGGGTGTGAGCGATGGTTATATATTGATCCCTCGGTGGATTTGCAGAACCTCGTATGTTACGATGGTTATATTTGATTCCGCGTAGAATCTGCAGAACCTCGTGTGCCCATGTGGGGTGTGAGCGATGGTTATATTTGGTTCTTCAATTGAACCTGCTGAATGAGTCGGTACCGCATTTGCATCTGCATAGAGTCGTGTGTCGGTCTCTATGAGTTGCATGTTGTCATCTTTTTATGATGTATGGTGAAATAAACATGAATGTAGATGTTTATGTGAATAGGTGATGAAATAAACATGTTGTGTATGTTTATTGAATTATGTGAAATGTGTGATTGGCATAATGAAGATGCTTGAAGATATATATATATATATATATATATATATATATATATATATATATATATATATATATATATATATATATATATATATATATATATATATATATATATATATATATATATATATATATATATATATATACACGTATGTGTGGATATATGTATATATATGTGTGTATGTTTATGAATTGATGTAAACATTGATAATATATAGGGTGTATGCTTGGTGTTCTATTTGTATATAGATATTTTACCGAATACATTACGATGTATGGCGTAGTGAGATGAGTTGCGGTGAGAACGCGTGAGACGTTTATTGGATGTTATATGTGTGTGTGTGTGTGTGTATATATATATATATATATATATATATATATATATATATGTTTATATGCATTGTTTATTATGATATCGTTTCTCACCCTTCTGCTGTTTTATAATGCTCTATGAGGCATTGCAGATTAGATTGCTGTAGGTATTTTGTGAAGCGAGTCTTCATTCTTTTTGGTCGGTCGGCTCTGATATGTAGCACCGGGTAGATAGGGATTATCTTGATTCTTTTGTGATACATCTGTATATGTATCTGCCGATGATTTGTTGATGTAGACATGAATGATGTTGTGAATCAAATTAAATGATGTTTATGTATATGAATACATGATTTGGACTTTATACAATATTTAGATGTTTCCGCTTTATTCTAAATGTTGTGATGTGGGTGTTTACCCCGATGTTGCATATCTGTATATATGAGCAGGTGTTGAATGTGTTGATTTATTGTATAATGTGATATGCCCCTTTTATGCCATGTTATAAATATACTCTGATGAAATTTTGAGTACGTGCCTAAATGATTATTTGTATTATTTGGGGGTATAGAAAGGGGGTGTTACACATAGAACAAAGACGGGACCTCAAAGGAGGTTGAGAATGTATGTGGGGTATGAATCACCTTCTATTATTAAATATTTTGAACCTTTAACATGTGATCTTTTTCAGGCAAGATTTACTGATTGTCATTTTGACTAAATAAAATTTTCAACACTAGGGAGAGAAAATAAAAAATTAGAAAATGAGTAACATGGTTTGTACCCCATTTATTACATTTGAACCCATATGATGAATCATGGGAAGAAAATGTAAAGAAAATTGTGCACTTACAAGATTTACCAAATCAATTGCCAGATTCTTTTACTGATTTGAAAAGAGTAACAAAGTCACACGTACCAGCTATAAATGTCCTAGCTCGAATTGAGATTTCAAATCTAAATAATGTAGCAAGTACATCTAAGGCATACTAGAAACGTAGCTGACCTATGAGATCTAAAGACAAAAATTCCCAAAAAAGAAAAGGAATAGAAAAAGTGAATATGATTGAAAGTGACATTAAATAATAATAAATTCATAATAGAAAAACATGCTCTCGAAGAAGCACAAGATGATGATAATGAGATCTTTGATAATAAAAATGAAAACAAGAATGATCTTGAAATTTTAATTAATTATGTTGATACAGAAACTTTGTGGAACCGAAAAAGGTATAAATATAGATGAAATATTTTCATTCTCCATTGCATGTGAGATTATAAATAAAAATGATGATCCCGAAGCAAAAACTATGAATAAATGTCAAAATAGATATGATTGGAAAAATTAGAAGGATGCAATAGATACTGGATTAAATTCTCTTAAAAATCAAAAAGCATCTGACCCCATTACGGCTATACCGAAATATGTGAAACCAGTTGGGTATAAGTGGGTCTTTGTAAGAAAAAGAAATGAGAAAAATGATATTGTCAAATACAAGACTCATTTTGTTGCACAAATTTTTTAGCAAAGATCAGGAATCGATTATTTGGTAACTTATTCTCCTGTTATGGATGCCATTACTTTTCATTATTTAATTGGTTTATCAGTATTTAACAATATTGATATGTATCTTATGGATGTTGTTACTGCTTATTTATATGGATCACTTGATATTATTATATACATGAAAACCCCCATAAGGATTTAAAAGGCCCGAGATGTCAAAGCCTAGAGAAATGTATGCAATTTAGTTGAAAAGATCATTGTATGGATTAAAACAATTAGGGCGCATGTGATATAATAGGCTAAGTGAATATTTGCTTAAAGAATGCTATGAAAATAATCCTATTTGCCCTTGTGTTTTTATAAGAAAAACAATATCCGATTTTGTAATAATTGTTGTCTATGTTGATGATTTAAATTGCATTGAAACTAATAGAGAAATAAAGGAAGTAAAAGATTACTTAAAGAAATAATTTGAAATGAAAGATTTTGGAAAAATAAAGTTCTGTCTTGATTTATAAGTTGAATATACTAAAAATAGTATATTGGTACATCAATCAAATTATACATAAAGGATATTGAAAAGGTTTAACATGGACAAAACAAACCCTTTAAGTACTCCATTGATGAGTAGAATACTTAGCATTAAAAATGATCCATTTAGACCTAAAGAAGGTAATGAAGAAGATCTTGACTCTGAAGTATCATACCTCAGTTTCATTGAGCCACTCATGTACCTTGCTAACTATACAAGACCTGATATAGCTTTTGCAGTTAATTTACTAGCAAGATTCAGTTCATGTTCTACAAAAAGACATTGGAAAGGATTAAATCATATATTTTGATATCTTGAGGTATAGTTGACCTTAGTTTGTTTTACCCTAACAATACAAAATCAATTTTGCTTGGTTACGCAAATGCAAGATATTTGTCAAATCCATATAATGCTACACATACTGAATATATATATTTACATATGGTAACACTGCAATATCATGGAGATCATAAAAGCAAACACTTGTAGCATCTTCTTCAAATCATGTTGAAGTAATTGCTCTTCATGAAGCAAGCAATGAATGTAGATGGTTGTGATCGGTGACTAGACATATCCATGGAGCATCTGATTTACTAATTGATAATAATCCAATTTTGTATGAAGACAATGTTGCATGTGTTTCCTAGATGAAATAAGGTTATATCAAAAGTGACAGAACCAAACATATCCCTCCAAAGTTCTTCTCATTCACACAAGAACTCGAAAGAAACAAAGAGGTTAATATTCAATATATTCGTTCTAGTGATAATATGGCAGATCTCTTAACAAAGACACTTCCTACATCAGTTTTCAAGAAGCATGTACAAAATATTGGAATGCGTCACCTTCGAGATTTTTAAAGAAGAACTAAATGTCTTCTGTTGAGGGGGAGCATCATGTTGTACTCTTTTTTCCCTTATTAAGATTTTTATCCCAATGAATTTTTCTTAATAAAGTTTTTAACGAGGCAACATATGTTCCCATAAGTTTCTCCTTGATAAGACTTCGATAGAACACCGTAATAAATATTTCAAAGGTGCAGTGTTATAATATTATTATTATAATATTATTATTAGTTAGAAATATCTATCTAAATAATAATGACAAATTAGTGTAACTACATAATTTTTGTCAAAGTTAAAATAGTAAGTCTAATTATTACATTAATATAGTAGTTGTATTTCTAATAGTATAAATATTACCTTTATCTAACGTAAAACCACACTAAAAATTTATTTTAAAAATATAAGTAAATCATTCTCCCCTCTTCAATCTTTTCCATCTAAACTTGATATTTATTACTAGTTTAATAACTTATATTAGTTCATAAATATTAACAAATATTCAAAATCGATTTTTCTCAACAATATATAAATTTTTACTTTAAATTAATTTATATATATATATATATATATATATATATATATATATATATATATATATATATATATATATATATATATATATATATATATATATATATATATATATATATATATATATATATATATATATATATATATATATATATATATATATATATATATATATATATATATAATTCACACAATCTGGACTTGGGATTACAAAACCAGTAACATCTTCAATACCCCATTGATGATTTTTATTAATTTTTTTACGCTAGACCACTATCTATTTCTTCTATACACATTGCCACTTGCCGTAGTGCCATTTTTTTTCTTTCTCTTTCTTGGACTACAAAAGTTATAAACTTTACTAATAATTGAGTGTTGGAAAGAGATAACTGATAATTATCAGTTTTTAGTTGAAAAGCATTTATAACTATTAGTGTCTAACATTACAGAAAAATTGTGTCTGCAATACTACAAATATGTCTTGTAAATATCTGATCAATTCAATGTCTTGTGTTTTTATTGTCTATATTCATTTACTCCTAATATGTGTTCTTATTCCACACTCCAATGAACCTTACCTTCCTTTAATGTCCGCAGCCACTTCTCGAGCACCTTGAGTCAACAACCACCATCTTTGAAATGTGGATACACCTCCTACATTTCAGCATATCGACCTAATGTGTGTACCTAAATTTGAAGCTTGACCTCAAGAAAGGGTTGTCTCCTTTGTCCAAGATTTAAAATAACCGTGGAATAGTGATATTTGATATCGCGCAATAATCATGATCAAATAGGGCCGTTGCGACATGATTGCAGAGAAATAAAAGCATTGACATACTGAAAATCTCCACTTCTTGTTATGAAGCATAATATCTAGGCATCTTTAAATGTTACATACTGAACAAAAATAAATGGAGATTTTAAGAATGTGATACAGAAAAGAACATGTGCAAGTTACTAATTGACAGAGCTTACGATTAGTATCACATGCTTCAGGCAGTTTCCTACAGAATGAGTAACATGTGATACTCTTTCCAGTATCATACAAGAAACCTGCACATGTTAATGATATTTTTTTCAAATACCTGTCTCACCAATTAACGCATTAGGTAATAAAATAAAATTGTTTTTTTTAATTGTTGACAAGCAATGCTATGTTTATACCAAAAGCATACATTACACCGTATACACTGTTCACTAATACGGTGAACAGTACATATACAGTGCGAAGCAGTGTCATATGTACGGTGCATACGTCCGTGAACAGTACCATGAACAGTGTTTACGTACAATATATATATGAATAGTAATTTTTTAAGAGTGAATAAAGTTGGTTAATGAAATGTAAAAAAATTGGTTAATGAAGTGATGAAGTTGGTTAATAAACGTCTAGATATTAAAAATATTTTTTAATAACAAACAAAAGTTGGTGAATGAAAAGTAAAAAGTTGGTTAATAAAGTTATAGAATTGGTTAATAAACGTCCAAATATTAAAAATAATTTTATATAGTCACTAAAGTTGGTTAATACAACGTAAAATGTTGGTTAATAAAGTTATAAAGTTAGTTAATCAACAATTTATTATAAGTACTTCTTAATATATATATATATATATATATATATATATATATATATATATATATATATATATATATATATATATATATATATATATATATATATATATATATATATATATATATATATATATATATATATATATATATATATATATATATATATATATATATATATATATATATATATATATATATATATATATATATATATATATATATATATATATATATATATATATATATATATATATATATATATATATATATATATATATATATATATATATAATATTTCACTGTTCACCAATACGGTGAACAGTAAAATAAGGTGTAGGTGTAGGAATTGAGTGTAAGAATATCATTTCTCTATTAATATATTTGTATTATAACTCTTATAGCTTTTGTAACACATAAAAGAGAATAGAGTAGCTCTATAGCATGTGACAATGTGTATAGAAGAAATAGGCAAAGGTTTAATGTAAAAAATATGGCTGAAAATCAATGGGTACAGGAGAAGATGAAGAAGATAATAGTGGTTTTGTAATATCAAATTCTATCTCGTGTGGATTCTATTTAGGGTTAAATATGTTTTTAGTCCTTATAAATATGTCAACATTCAGTTTTAGTCCATATAATATTTTTTTTTCAAACAATGGTCCTCAAAATATTTTTTTTGTCCCTAAATGTGATCCCTCCTATTAGTTTCCACTAACGGAGGACGACGTGTCATGTCAAGCGTAAATTTTTTCTTCTTATGTGTGATGTTTAATTTCCCAATTCACCACGGTGGAATTTTTGATAATGTTATGTTGTTAACCATAAGTGAGATAATGATAAACCACCCAAACATTTCTCAAGAGTGTTGTGCCCTAGAACAAAGAGCTTCATCGTGGCAAGGAATTTCACTGTGGTTAAGGAACAAGTGTTCGTTGTGTTCAACGAACAAATCTTCGTTTGCAGTGGTCCCAGAACAAGTTTGACATTCCTCGTTTGTAGTGGTCCCAAAAAATAACTTTGTAGTCCTCTGAAGTGGTCCCAGGTCATGTTATTTGTTGCTCCTTGTTACCACGTTTCTTATGCTTTGTCTGTCATCTTCGTTGCTTTCTCAGTGGTCCCAGTTTATTTACAATGTTGCAAATTATTACCATTGGTGTAAAAGTTTATTTTTTAATAAATTAGTTTGACCTGATTTTGGTATCAATGTTAGAACAATTTAGGGTAAATCAGTTTGACTTAGTTATGATAAATTTTAAACCTAGGTTTAATTTTTGGAAAGGAAAATGGATAAATTCAAGGTTGTGTTTTACTCAAAGGGTTGTTTTGTAAAAGACCCTAACAGAAGATATGAGGGTGGGGAAGTATATGCTTTTAGTGGTCAAGATCCTGATTACTGGTCTTTCTTTGAAGCATGTGACTTAGTTGAAGTCATTGACCCTAAGTTTGATCTGAGTTAGTCATGTATGTTATAGGAAATAAGTGTGAAGTTGGGATATTTTGTGAGTCTAAAGTTGCAGGAAAGGAAACCTTTATGGATAGGTTTAAAGAAAAAGGAAATGGGATGGAATGTGATGAAGATAGTTACAGATTGAGTGAAACTAGTGGTGATTCTAGTGATGAATTTGTGAGGGGTGTCCACTTTGATGATAGTGATGAGGAGAGAATAAAAGGGTTTAAAGAAGGCCTTGATGAATTGTTTGATGAGGGGCTTGATGGAGAACTTAAAACTGAACCTGTTGCTAATGATGAGGGTTCAACTCAACCAGACAAGATTTTTATCACCCAAGAGATGGGTAAGGAACATGTCATTGAAGATTTATATATGACTGATGAACTGGTCAGTGGATGTGATGATGACAGTTGTGATGAAAAGCCATGTGTAATCATGTTCAATTTAGAAGATTCTTTAAGTAAGGATTTTGTTTTCAAGGTTGGAATGAAGTTTTCTTCATTAAAGCAGTTCAAAGATGCTATCTTAGAGTATAATGTTTTGAATGGAAGGGATGTTAAGTTTGAGAAAAATGATGCTAACAGATGTGGGGTGGTATGTAAGGACAAGAAAATATGTAATTATACAGTCTTGTGCATTAGAGTTTTATCCTCCACCATATTTAGGATAAAAACATTGTTTGCAAACCACAAATGTGGAAGACAATTATTTAACAAAAGTGTTAAAGCAGAGTGGGTTGCCAAGGTCATTGTTGATGGATTAAAGAAAAAATCAAATATGAAGTTAAGTGAGGTTGTAGCAGATGTTAGACAAAGTTATGCCATATAAATCCCAGGTTGTAGAGATTTCAAAGCAAGACAGATTGCAAGATACACAGTTGAAGGAGACTCTAGCAAACAATTTAGCCATCTTTGGTCATATAGTACTGAGTTGAGAAGGGCTTCAAGTGGTAATACTTTCAAAATAAACACTAGTGTTCCAACTTTTGGTCTGAAACCTAGATTTGAGAGGTGTTATATGTGTTTTAATGGGACCAAGAAATCTTTGACAAAAACATGCAGACCATTCACTAGCTTAGATCGATTCCATTTGAAGCACAAGTATGATGCTATTTTACTAATTGATGTTGGAAGAGGCCCTAATGACCAATATCCTGCCCCCTTTGTTCAAACGTGGCCCAAGAAACTTCTAAGGAGAGAGCCTGATAAGGTGAACCAAACAAAATGGCATAGAACAAATAAAATCCATGGATGCAAGGCTTGTTTTGAACTAGGCCACAACAAAAGGACCTGTAAGAAGAATAAGCAAATTGTGATTGTTCCATCTGGAAATATAACACAGGCCAATAAAGATATGCCTACACAGGTTACTCATGACTTGTCTACATAGGTGACTTAGGACTTGCCTACACACGTGACTCAGGAGATTCCTACATAAGCAATTCAGACTGGCCAAGTCCCTTTGGCATAAAAAAAGGGTAATGTATTACTTTAGTATTGTGCTTGTGTGTAATAAAATATAAGATTTTGGAGCAATGTTAATTCTGTTAATGTATCATGCAGGGGACACCTAAGGGATCTACCAACAATGGTTCAACTAAGAGTGGAACAAAGAAGATAAAAGTCAAGGAGCCAAAGAAGACAAAAGTCACTGAAGCAACTGTCAAGAAGGCAAAAGGCACTGGAGCAACTGACAAGGAGTAAAATGTCATAGAAGAAACTGACAATGAGAAAAATGTCATGGAAGCAACTGTCAAGGAGAAAACTATCAAAGAACCAACTGTCAAGGAGCAAGTTGTCAAAGAACCAACTGAGCAAACTGTCAAAGAAGCAACTGTCAAGGATCCAAATGTCAAAGAACCAACTGTCAAGGAGTCAAATCTTAATTATGCAATTCTCAAGGACCAACCTACACATTCATCAGGTTTGGATAAGTTTTGTAATTTAGATGAAGAAACTCTGGCTGCATTACTAGGGGATGATGATGTCTTGGACATTCAGTCTTTAAGTGTGGATAAGTCACCTCTCAAGGAAACTGAACCAAAGTTAAGTGGTGTCAAGGTTTTCTTTGGTAATAAACCTAAAGTGTGCAAGAAAAAACATTTCAAAGGCCCTAGTATTAGAACAAATTTGTCAAATCCAAGTTGCAGTGAATCAGACAGATTTAGAACACAGAGCAGATACAAGACAAACTCTGATATGACAGCTGAAAAAAGGCATATTGAAAGGATAAGGACCCTGAAAACAAAGAACATATATGGCACTGGTAAGAAAACAAATGATCCATTGGTGATAACTTAAGAGGACATCACAAAAGAATTTTTTGGTGGTGGAAGGATATTAAAAAGTTGGGCAAAAATTTGCAAGGAACTGAAGATGTGTGAATGCTTGGATATTTATGTTTTGTAACTAATGGTGTGTACTGATGTAACTGATGTTTTTGTGAAATGTACTGATGTAAGGGGCAACTATTTTTCTATGTAATGTACTAATGTAACAGGTGTTTTTGTGAAATATATTTTGCTATGTAACAACTATTTTGGTGGAATATGATTGAATTTCAATGTGAAAATTATATGTTTGTTTCTGTCAAAAATATAAGTCACCTAGTGTGAAAGCAAAAGATCAGATTATGTTAATATTTTATAGGTCAAATTCTATCAATATTATAGGTCAATTTATGTCGAAAATTTAGGTCACCTTTGTCGCAACGTGAAAAACAATCGGCGGAAAACAAAGTCGCCATCGGAGAAAGGAAATGATCGAAGAAACCTCTAAAAGGGAAAGAACATGGTCTCACAGCCAAATCTTGGGTTCGGAAGTCGATTACGCGAGAGGAAGGTGTTAGCACCCTCGCGTCCGTTGTACTCAACAAGATCCACTCTTGTTGTTATAATCAAAGGGTGTGTATATGTTTACCATAAAATTGGTAAACAACTGATCGTCTTCCAAAAATTTGGTTTACTTGCAAGATCAACTAGTGAATCCTAAGGACATATATATTGTATTAATGTATTTCTTGAAAATCGATGAACACTTCGACAACATTCATTAGCGTAAAAATATTGTTTTGATTATTTGTTGAAAAGATCAAACTTTGTAAAAGTTTATAAAAGAAATGCAATGAAGAAAATAACTCCAAAGTAAAAGAAATGCAGTATAGAGCAATTGGTAAAATAAAGTAAATTCATATTGAATAAAATGAATGATGTTTCAAAAGTACATTTCTCAAAAGTAACTCTTTTCTCACGTTAACTTGGACACTTTGAGTAAATTTTGAGTATAGTATAACAATTCAACACACTGAAATCCTAATACTAAGACCCCTATTTATAATACGTTGAAATAACTGTCTCCAATGAGCATTTCTCCAAACTTTGACACGTTCTGCCCTGCATGCCTTCGTTTCGCCATAGTTCTCCATGCGTCTCTCCTGAGAAACGAATAAGGACAAAAGACAATTATCTATCCGTATTTTGAAATTCAAACTTCTGTCAAAGGAAGGCTCTGAATCTTCCCTTCGTCGAAGTGACCTTTTACACTTAGAAAATGTTTCTAAGTTTTTGTCCAAGCACGTCTGCTTATGAGAACCACTTCGACATAACTTCACATTAACTTCTGTCGAAGTCAACCATATTTAAGAAACTTCTAATTTTCCTTAGTTTCTCAAATGGAAAGAAACATAAACTTCAACTGGTTTTATATAATGCCTTAATTTTGCACAAGAAAAGTATAGACAAATACACAGTTTTTCGACTATACTATATCTAGTCTCTGCATCATTCAAGACTCTACTATAGTAATAAATAGCTCTTTCGATGCCACTCTCATCCTCTTGAGCTAACAGGCTCCCTAAAGTCTTGTCTGACGCAACTATATACAATCTCATACTCTTATTTCTACAAGGAGGCGGCAGAATCAGAGGGTGAGTAAGGTATTCTTTAATCTTGTCGAATACTTCTTGTTACGCTTGCCCCCACTTAAAACCTTTTTACTTGAGTCAAAGTAGAGGTGACAAGGCTTGAGTCTTACCACTTAGATTGGAAATGAATCTCCTTAGGAAATTGATCTTCCCTAGCAAAGACTGCAACTCCTTATTTGTCAAAGGCGCTTTCGCCTCCATGATGGCCTTGGTCTTGTTCTGATTAATCTCTATTCCTTTTTTATGGACCATGAAGCCTAGGAAATCCCCCGCCTGCACACAAAAAGCACACTTGAGAGGATTCATCTTGAGACCATGCTTCCTCATTCTTTGAAATGATTGTCGAAGATGGTCTATATGACTTCTTCCTGAAACTGACTTGACTACAATATCATCAATATAAATATGCATGAAAGTCTCAATGAAGTCATGAAATATCAAATTCATTTCTCTTTGATAATTTCCCCCAGCATTTTTTAGGCCAAAGGGCATTAGTACCCATTCGAAAGTGCCTAAGGCTCTAGGGCATCGAAAGGTTGTTTTCAACACATCCTCTTAAGCAATAAAAATCTGATTATATCCAGAATATCCATCGAGCATACTTAGATAACCATGGCCTGCAGCAGAGTCGACTAGCATTTCCGCCATAAGCATTGGATACTCATCTTTTGGGGTTGCAACATTTAAATCTCTAAAATCTATGCAAACCTTTAAAGTCTCATTTTTCTTAATATCTGGAACCACATTAGCAATCCATTCAACATACCTAGTCGTACTGATGGATTTGCATCTTAGAAGTCTTTCGACCTCCTCTTTAATTTTTGAGAGAACCTTAGGTGCAAAGCGCCTTGGAGTCTGCTTGATGGGCTTCTTCCTAGGATTTATCGACAACCTCAGTTCGACCAGCTCTCTACTCAAACTAGGCATTTCTTTGTAATCTCATGTGAAGTAGTCTTTGAACTCTTTAAGCAGTTGAATTACTTTGACTCTGAGCTTTGGGTTAATGTTGGCGCTGATGTAAGTTGGCCTTTTTGTTGTTCTTTCTCCCAGGTCGACTTCTTCCAAAGGATCTTATGCCATAATTTTGATATTACTTGCTAGTGGATCCTTCTCGAAACCTAAAGGCTCATCATAGTAGATGGCATCTAGCCTTTGGCTTTTCACTTTGATATGATCTTTGTCAGGTGGCTCTGGGTCGAAATTCTTCCCTGGACCTTCGAAGTATTTTTCTTCAACTTTGGCTTCGACATCCATGTATTTTATATCATCCTCTAAGGCTTCTTTTAATCTATTTTTAGTTATATAAGCCGAAATATTTCTCAGTGCTTGTGACTCAGTCATAGTCATTGAATTCACTACCCTAACCAGTAGGTTGGATTCCATCTATTCCAAAGACGAAGTCGTCTTTGCCTATCACCTCCTTGTCCCACTGAAATCCATGGGTCGGATGCAGGTACAACGAACAGAAGGCGTTATCCGCAGGTGTAAAATTGAAACCTGTTGGGTTACATGGCGCTATGTGGGATAAGTTCTTATCAAAGTGTCTCCCACTTATTTGGTTAACCTCAACCATATAATATCTTTGGTCTGCCTCAATATTTTCGACATTTCCATCACTTCTTCAGATGGATATCCTTTGGTGAAGTGACGAAGGTACTGCATCTATTTCATGTATCCACTCCCTTCCAAGGAGTATATTGTAATTCTCCTTAGATGCAATCACCATAAAAATTGTTGGCCTAGTAATTGTGCCAACGGTCAAGTCTACCTGAATTACTCTCATGGTTGTTCCCACCTTCCCTTCGTAATAAAGGACCATATTATGAGGCTTCGTGTCAGAGTCACTTTTGCTAATCTTTTTTAACATATAATATGGCATTAGGTCACTGTCGCTCTTCCATCCACTAGTATCTTATTCATACCATTGTTTTCTACCTTTCTTATGATGAATAGAGGCTTCAAGTGATTTTTCATGGCATCATCTGGTCTTTCGAAGAACACATTCTGCTCCTCGACACAACCATTATTTAAAATGTAATAACATACTGGCCTTTGACTGGCCACTTCTTGTTCAACCTCATCCTATGGGTCTTCCAATTCTGTCATCTTATCATACTTCCTAGGTAGCACTGATACAACATTATAGATAATGACTATTGGCGGTACTAATCCCAAATCAAAATCTTCTGTCATTATATCATCATTCGCAGGCATCTACTCAGACTTATCCTTTGCATCTTCTCGCTGATCTACGAATAACCTTCTTTCGACAGGTTTTCTGTCTTTGTTGTTTCCCTTTTGGGTTTGTATGTTGCTACTAGACTTATCATTCTCTATTTCTGCAGCTTCCCTCCCATCCTTGGGCCTCCTTTGTTGACGTCTCCACTAAGATCTCGTCATTTGATTCTTCCCTTTGTAGTTTTCTGAACACCAAGCTGATTGATTGGAAGCTTGGAACTCCCTTTGGTATGCTATCGAAGATACTCTTTCGACTTCGAAATTTTGCCATTTTTTTGGCCATTCTCTCTTTTCTCAACTGGCCTTACCCCCTTTCCCTTGGGGGCATCAGAATTTGGCTTAAATGTCAATGTCCTATTGCCACGTATTCGTGGTCCATGTTGATCATTCCTCCTTGGTGCTCCCTTTTTATCAAAAGCGCCATGGTTGTTTGAGTTCCTCCAGTTGTTCCTATCACTTTCTCGTCGAACACCTTCGATGTTCTCCGCAGCTTTTTGGTCAAATACACAACTGCATCTGGGACACAACATCACTTGTGCACTCTTTCGCTGGCATCTGTGAAGAAACTCAACCAGATTCTCTTCTTGTTTTGGATATGCCACTTTGGCATATTATTCTTGTTTGAGAGTACATTCATCCACTTCCATTATGGACTCTTGGGTTATCTCAACCATGTTAACCCCAAGGTTGGTCCCTGTAGAGATATCCAATTCTTGAAGTTTCTTGCTAAGGCCTTCTGTAGCCTTAGTTTCTTTGTTGATTTGTATGAAACCATCAATAGTCTCATGCATTACCATTACTTGGGTGTAACCCTCAGTAGTTCCATCTTCGAATCCGTCAACAGCTTCCTTCATGAAACCCTCAGTAGTTTCAATCTTAAAGTCATCAGCGACTTTCTTAGCAAATCCCTCAGTAGCTTCTTCGTCGAAGTCTTCAGTGACTTCGTGGTTGAAATTTCTAGCAACCTAGATGAAACCTTCAGTAGTTTCTTATTTAGAGTCTTTAACAACTCTTCTAGTGAATCCATCAGTAGCCTCAACCATTACAACATCACTGACGAAGTTATCAGCAATTTCGACCATGTTTACCATATATGGTTCTGAATAGTGTGCATCAGCAACAGGTAGAGGGTCAGAATCCACCTTCATCTACTTCTTTGACTTATCAACAAATTTGAGTCTTCCCTCCTTGATGGAATTTTAAACGAGATCACTGAAAAGAAAACATTGAGATGTTTCATTGCTAAGTAAATTATGATACTTACAAAAACCTCTCTTTTTTCTCTGTTCTAAAGGAGACATTTTAGCACCAAGAGACACTACCATATGGCCATCTTTGACTAATAAATCAAAGACTTTGTTACACTTGGTGACGTCGAAGGTATGGGCTTTTTTAGAGAACCTATCGTTCCTCTTTGAATCGACTGGATTCTTTCCATTTGACGGTGTTAAAACTTTACAGGTGTAAGGTGGCCTTGCTTTAATTCAGGAAGGTCAATTTCACTTTCGTCGAAAAAGGGAACGACATTATTTTCCTGTTCATCTTCGTCGAATTCGACGTAGGCTACCCTCTCCTTTCTATTCTTGTTTGCCCTAACTTTTTCAGCCTTAAGTCGTTTGACTTGTCGAACTCTATCAGCCAACTGGGCCATATCTCTCAGGTACTGAGTACCCAACTTCCTCCTAATTGAGTATTTGAGGCCACCAGCGGCCATTTCGACCAATTCATGTTTAGGTACTTGAGTAAAGCATCTAACCTTAAGCAGTCGAACCTATTGAGGTAATCATCTATTGGCTCAGAGAACTTCCTCTTAATGCTGGCCAATTCTTTCAGGTTTATCTTCGATTATCCCTTATAGAATTGTTCATGGAACAATTTCTCCAATTGTGGATCGAGTTTGCTGGCAGTGTTGTAAACCAAGTAAAAACATTTTTGGTGAGTGAACTTGGGAAATACTTCACTCTTAGGTTTTCATTATTAGCAATTTCACCAGCCTCTATCCAGTATCTTGCCACATGTTTGGTTGTGGACTCACTAGTATCCCCAAAAATTTTAGTGAATTTTGGGACTTTCCAATTAGGGGGTAAATCTGACTGCAAGATATATTCAAATAATACTGACGTATAATTTGGCCTATGAATGCCAAAATTTACCCTATTTCTAGCCATAATCCTTTCGACCATGGTTGCTAGGTTATTATCCTCCGCTACATATTTGCGTCAAACTTAATTGATTACTTCATCAACGTCTGGTTTCTATTTACCATTACTACCTTTGGTTCCCTCTGGATTGGCTGTTCAATTCTAGGAGGTTCGACCATAGGTGGTTCGACTACTGCCCCTTGGTTTAAAATGTTCGTATGGAGTATATTTGGTTGAACTTAGTTAATTATAGGGTCTTCTTCAAAGAGCACCCCCAGTATTTTGTACCATCCATTCCCTCTGAGGTTGCCGAGGGGGTTGCGGAACACCTAAGAAATCAGCAATGCACGTCATTTGTGTTGCCAATTATTGGTTATTTTGGGTAGTATTCTGGATTAAGGGGTTGAATATAATTCCCATTTGTTGGGCAAGCATCTGGACCATCTCATTATTACTTTCGTCCATCTGTTGCCTTATCACTGCTGTAGAATTGTTATTGATATTTGGCATCTGTGTAGGAAATCATGTCCCTAAAGGCTGACTAATTTGACCCATATTATTGATGTCTGAACCAGATCCTTGCAATGGCGAAGTTACATTCACCACTGGTTCTGAGAACATTAATGACGCATTATGTAAACTTGCCATCACTGATGTTGGCATGTCATAAGGTTGTTCGTGTCTTATTTGAGGCATTGAGAACCCAGGCACATAAGGCCTAAATGAATTGTTTCCCACTAGAAAGGGGGTCACTGGTAGACCATGTGTTCCCACATAGGATAGAATTGGAGCATTCTGAAAATCGATTGCATAGGGTCAAACTTGCCGTAGAAGTTACGACTTCAGACACTGATATTGGTACTGTATTACCCTATGTCAAAGAAGAAGGGGTGGTTCTTCATTATTTTGGTTATTTAGTGGATTTGGATTCACTATTTTCCTTACGTATCTTCTCCTTGGTCTATCTTAGTTATTTGTGGCTATTCTACCACTCTTAAGTCTCATGTAACGGAGTATGGAGAGATAAAAATGAAGAAGTTAAAACTAAAACTTTTCCAGAAAAAGTAAAAAAAATATTTTCAAACACAATAGCACTGTCCCATCGGGCGTGCCAATTTGTTTACCGTGAAAATTGTTAAACAACCCCCGGTCTTCGAAAAATTTGGTTTACTTGCAGGATCAACCAGTGAATTTTAAGGACGTAGCTATTGTATTAGTGTATTTCTAGAAAATTGATGAACACTTCGACAACATTCATTAGTGTAAAAATATTGTTTTGATTGTTTGTTAAAAAGATCGAACTTTTTAAAAGTTTATAAAAGAAATGCAATGAAGAAAATAACTCCAAAGTAAAAGAAATGCAGTAAAGAGCAATTGGTAAAAGAAAGTAAATTCTTATTGAATAAAATGAATTGTGTTTCAAACGTAAATTTCTCAACAGTAACTCTTTTCTCACGTTAACTTGGATACTTTGTGTAAATTTTGAGTATAGTACAACAATTGAACACACCAAAATCCTAATACTAAGACTCCTATTTATAATACATCGAAATAATTTTCTCCAACGAGCATTTCTCTAAAAGTTGATACGTTTCTCCCTGCATGCCTTCGTTTCGCCATAGTTCTCCACATGTCTCTCCTGAGAAACAGATAAGGACAAAAGGCAGTTATTTATCCGTATTTTGAAATTCAAATTTCTGTCGAAGGTAGTCTCCAAATCGTCCCTTCGTTGAAGTGACCTTCTACACTTAGAAAATATTTTTAAGTTTTTGTCCAAGCACGTCTCCTTATGAGAACCACTTCGACAGAACTTCACATTAACTTCTGTCAAAGTCAACCATATTTAAGAAACTTATAATTTTTCTTAGTTTCTCAAATGGGAACATGGCGTCGAAATTCCCAGCCAACAGTATATCTAAAGCCTACTTGCTAACGGAAACGAAAAGGGAAGAAAACAAAAGGATACTCGATAGGACTTCATCGTCCTATGCCTACGTATTCCCTTGTGCAATGGAAAAGTCAGAGTCAACGTAGTTTAGAGGACTACGGGTGATTGGAGAAGGGTGCTCTCCAAGACTTTTCGGTCTTGTGCCTACGTATCTTCATTCGGATGAGAATGAAGAAATCTGAGCATTCGTAGTTCGTAGGACTTCGGGTTGCTTGGTGTCTTTTATGAGCGATGCTAAGTTCGCATTCCAGCAGTTAGGAACGAGGTCTGTTTGCAGTAGAACGAAAATAGCATGTCCTTTCTGAAAAGGTTTGAAGAAAATCCCGAAGGATGAAAAATGATTTGAATTCGCTCAAGTGTTTTAAAGAAGTGAATTGACTTTGTTTGAGATGTGTATTGCTCTAAAGTCTATGACATAGGAGCGAATACTTTGCAAGATCGTCCCCAAACGGAACGTATTCTAAGCACTCTAGAAGAAGTAAGGAGAGACTCTCACTCATCACTTTCCATGTACTTAAGGCTCGTGACACACAATACTCATCATATTTATTACGTGTTTTGATTTGATTTAAGAGAGAAGAAAGAGACTCAAAGGGCAAAGAAAAATCTAAGGGAACTCATACCTAGATGTTATCATGCCAGATCGTCAGGGCCGACCCAACACATTTCGAGGCCTGAAGCGAAATTTAAAATTAAATATTTTTTAATATAATAAAAATATATTTTTTAAATTAATATATTTTAGATGTTTTAGAATGTAAAATTATTAAATTATTATAATTCATTTAATTTTAATTGATAATACAATAAACTCATCTAAACACTTTTTTCATTATTTAAAAAATCATAATTGAAAAAAAAATATTAAAAAATGGATATTAAGTCTCCTACTATATTAAAAATTTTAAAATTTTATTATTTATACATGTGACTTTTAAATTAATAAATCAAACAACACATATTATCATATATTCTAAATAAATATTATTATTTAATTGGTATAATATAATTTAAAGATTTTTTTATAAATAAAAAATTATTAACTAAAACATATATAATTATAAATAAAAAAAGTGAGGCCCTAGGCAGTAGCCTTGGTGGCGTACCCCTAGGGTCGGCCCTGTAGATGATCTTATAGTTGAGGATGAGAAAGAAAACTCTACCCTAATGTTATCATACAAGAGATGGACCTAAAGTTGAAGTTGAAAGGGAACTAACTTAATGTTGTCATGCAAAGGATTGAGAGCCTAATGTTTATCCTACTTCAAGCTTAATTAGAAATTAAGTTGGACTAGGAGTCTTAAAGGAGTATGTGAACAAACACAAGTAAACACTACAGAAATCAATCACAAACAACATCAAGTACAAAACAAAAGCTCAAGTAAATATTAAAATAGGAAATTCAAAGATGAAAATCAAAGATGTCAAAGCAACACAAGGTAAGATTCAACCATCAATTCTTAAGTGTCAAACAACAATGTCAAAATCAAGACATGCTTATCATATGAATCAAGACAATTAAGATGGATAAGGCAAACACTTATGCACATATTTCAATCATTACAAGTCATGCTCAAAAGATTCACATATTAAAATTTAAGAACATAAGCAAAGACACATAACTAGTGCACAAACATTCATGTCTTGAAACTACAACCAAATATCACCAATTAGAACATATAGGCAAAGTGAACTAAATGAGATGAGAAACCATACAAGTCAGTATCTACATCATATCATGACCAACACATCCCAAAGATTAAGAAAGAATCACAAAAGCATCAAACATGAATCATATCAATAGCCAAACAATTTGATAACAACTATCTCATGAAAACAAACCACAAAGGATCAAGCATGTGGAATTAGGGTATGAAACCAAGAAGAGGCAGTAGCACAAGCATGAACATCACTTCAAAATCAAGCTCAAAGTATGAAGAAAAGTTCAACAAGGATCATGTTCAAAACATGCATACACCACTAAGCATTCATCAACCAATATCAACTTCAAAAGGAACAACCATTCATAAAAAGAAAAAGAGGTAAGGTGATCACGAAGGGTTAGAAGCTCAAACAAGTCATTCAATTCAAATAAGAATCACGAGCATCAAGAAGATCACACAAGAATACATGTCCTAAGACTAGGTCACAAGTTACGCAAGCTTCATCATAAAAGATCATCACATTAATTCATCAATTAAAAGTACTTAGATGACCAAAAAAATATACAATCAAGTTTCTACCTCATGCCAAAACATCTAAGAAAAAGATCCCAACAAGAATTGAACAAGTGTGTCATCAAATTAATTCAACAAGTTCAAATATGTTCAACAATCGAGCATGAATCGAGGATCGATTGAAATCAAATGAAAAATAGTCAAACAAACATCATCAAAGCACCACAAATCCACTCAAACATCAAGTAATCATGTTTCAAAACATGGTAGAGAAATTGGATCAATAAGGCATTCACAAAGTATCAAACATCAAACCCTAGTTCAAGGACAAAAATGTAAATCACTTTCAAAAAATAATTCCAAATAAAATAAAAAACACCAAAAATATCTCAAGATGTTAACTGATTAGAATCCTATTTTTAAATATTTTTTCATGTGGTTGGAACAATTAAAAATAAAATAAAATGGAAAAGAAATAAAAATAAAACAATTAGGAAATAAGAGCCAAGGGGTGAACTAGCAAATTCCAAATGAACATGAATCAAGTATGATACGCAATGGGCCTCGAAGAAAAAGGTTCATAAAGTATAAGCAAACACACTCATGTGCCATGCAGGCCTCGTTAATTAAGGTGGCACCCAGTCAACATGGCAAGTAAATCAAAACAGAACATGCAATTCATTTGAATTCAAATGGTGGCGCCAAAGCCACATCAGTTGTCTATAACCTCCAGACACCGAAGCCCTAGCTCCAGTCGTCTTCTCCGGCAAGCTGGCCGCCAGAGCCACATGCAACCACCTAGAAATGGGAAAATCTACCACCATTCCACATAGAAAAACACGTAGGTCATGAATCTAACATTCATTTTCAAAAATAAGTATGATATCATAGATAAAAAAAAGGACACACAAATTGAATCATCTAAACTAAAAGTCACCAAAACAGCACAACATTGTATGCAAACAATGCCTACCATAGGTAGGACTTCAGATATATTTAAAATGAACCTAAAATGTGTCTAGCATGAGAGAGAAAATTGGATAAAATTACCTAGTGGAGAGAGTCTAATGCCCCTTGTCTTTGCTCAAACACTTCAAACAAGATGGATCAGGCAAGAAATAAAAAGAAAACCTTGTGTATAAAGAGCTTTGTAGATGATAAAATCGAGAGAGATTTTGAGGCTCATATATGCAAAATGAGGTGAATAATGCTCAGGTTTGGAGTTGAGATGCATTTATATGATGTGTTTAGGGTAGGAATGAGGCTTGGAAATGAAGCAAAGGGTTGGAGTTTGTTGTTATGATTTGAAGTTGAGAAATGTGAAAAATAGGTGCACGTGGGGGTTGGCTTGGATCCTGCTTGGGAGAGGCTTGGAGAGAGGTTTGTGGCTAGGTTTGAGTGAGAAAAACGAGTGAAATGCATCATGAAAGGTATGGCACGTGAGAAATGATGTGAAGCAAGGTTTTGTACATTCTTTCTCTTTCCCACTTTTGGCACAAAAAAAAATGAAACGAGGTACGTGATGTGTGCATGAATGTTTAGGCATTTTAGGCAATATTTTGGTGATGCAATGCAGATGATTTTTGTGCTAAGAAGCATGCTGCAAGATCAAGTCACAAATGTGCCAAGAATGTGCATGAAAAACATATCCATATGATCACCTTTATGCCATTTTAACTTGAATATGAAAAACCCATTTGATGAGAAATTTGTGCCAAAAGAGAGTAGGAAGCATGATAAACAAGTTTGGTGTTGAAAACAAAGTGAATTGAGACTTGGAAGATCAAGAAAAATACTATGGAAGTTAGTTCCAAAATCTGACCAAAGATACTTAGAAAAATAATAAGTTAAAAAATCAATTGAAACACAAAAATATATTGACTTTAAAGCACCATAACTCGAGATGTGTTAAGCCAAACGAGGAGTTCTTGGCATGTATGAAAAAGTTGAATCATGAAGAACAACTTTCATGTTGAAGGAAATTTGAATTGAAGCTTGAAACTATGAGAAAAATTCCCTTGAAGTTGGTTCCAAAAATATGCCTAATGACTTGCCAAATTTGCCAAATTGAGGACTATGACTTTGAAACTTCATAACCTAGGCTCTAAGGATCCAAATGGAGAGTTCTTGGTACCAAGAGAAAGCTTAGGAGATGGCTAATAACTTCCATGTTGGAGGAAAAGTGATATGAAGCTTGGATTATCAAGAAAATTGGCCTTGAAAACATGAACTTTTGATTGAATTTCAACACTTAGAAAAAATCTAAGTATTGAAATCTTGAAATTCCAATTTTCCTAACTTTACATCTTCATAATCTTAATCCGTGTATCTTTTGAACTTGATTCCTTCTAAAAACTTGTAGTATATGATGTCCTCTTCAATTTGATCATTTATTTGCACCATTTGGCCCAAAGATGTGTGAGATATGATTCTTGCAAGATGGGTACAAATTCTAATTTTTCCCATACTCAGAAAAATTTCATGAAACCCTAATTTAGCAACTTCTCCTAATTTTATGATTTTTCTTGATCAAATCCCATAACAACATGGATGATGACTTGAAATGCCCAAATATGACCCAAGAACTCAAGAGTTGACTTTTGAGAGCATCGGTTGAATTTTTTATAAGATGGGTTCAATTCCCCTTCTACTCACTTAGGGGACCCTTGAAATGATTTATGATGAACCATAAGACATGTATGGAACCCTTGAGATGTATGTTGAACCATAGAATCTTGTATTCATCAAGAAAATAACCATAGGTGGCCTTTGTGCAAAACCCTAGCTCAGAGCCACTAGGAGCCTGACTAGATGAATCCCTTAAAACCAATGAAACCCAATCCTCATATGATTGGGTGAGCTTGTTGAGAACACTTTGATGAATATGAGACTCTTTTGGCTTAAGAATAACATGATGTTGAGGACATTTTCTTGCTCATTGCTTTGAAAACCAACTTCTCCTCTTTGATTGATGAAACCCAAGATACCTTGATCTCATGTCTTAGAACCAATGAAATGCATGAATGATTATTACCTAATGCAAATGAAGCATAAACTAATTAAGGTAAGACAACAAGAGGGAAAATTTTGGGGTGCAACAACCTTGTGTGAAAATTATACATCATACTATGTCTAAATTATAGGTCACATTGTGTCGAAACTATACATTAGATTATGTCTAAATTATAGGTCAGATTGTGTGAATATTATAGGTCATATTGTGTTAAGATTAAAGGTCATAACTGAACCAAATCAGGTAAACAAAAGTATAGGCCATACCAATTGAACATTACCAAAAGAAATTACACAAAATTATAGTTCATACAAAGTCAACATTACAAAATTAATGAGACAACATTACAAACATGAACCATTTCGACATTTACACCTAATTAACAAATACATATTGACCAAAAAGGAAAAACCAACACAGATTGTCTTCATCTTTCCCCAAAATGCCTCTAACTCGATCTTCATTTTCAACCTCTTGTTCTTCTTCATTTCAGATTCATATAGCTCTTTCAAAGTTTCAACAACTTGCATCTCCTTTATATTGCTCTCATTTTTGCTCTATTATACATCTACACATTGATGATCATCATTTCCTTGTGCAATATCATCATCCAAATGAACAAATTGCAATTATCCTCATTTTTCCAATACGGACATCTCCAAAATATTCTCCATTTATTCTTACCCTTATTGCACATGTATGAAATCATAGGACCATTACACCCACACCTTTTCACTTCACAGTTCCTCACACTCGTGGAATGGTACGACATGGACTTGCTTAACTTTGATAAAGATGACATGATGTTAGAGAGGGAGGAGGGAGACGAATAAGAAGAAGAAAAAGAAGAAGAAGAAGAAGAAGTGGATCTGCAGAAGGTGAACGGGGGAGGAAGACGAAGGTAAGGGAGGAAGACAATGAAATACGAAGAAGAAGGTAACGGAAAAAGAAGTGGATATGAATGAAGAATAGGGCTAGCCTTGGTTTTCTTATAAAAAAATTTAAATAAAAACAAATCTGACGTATCAATGAAACATACACACTTGACATGCCACATAAGCCTTTGTTAGTGAAGACTAATGGGAGGGACCATATTTAAGGACGAAAAATATTATGAGGATCATCCTTTAAAGAAGAATTTTAGAGGCACTTTAATTAAATGTTGACATATTTATCAGGACCCATGTCATATTTAACCCTTATATTTAATATGATCGTATATATAACTTTCACAAACAATTTAAAGCAAAAACTTGTGGGTTATAGAGATGAGCTTTCACAATCACTATGATTTTAAATTTTATTAATTAATTTTCATACGAATTTTGAATTTCCAAAAACACTTTATTAAAATAAAAAATGTATCAATGAATAATTATTCACAACTCATAAAAATTTTGAATTTAAAAAAACTTTATTAACAATAAAAAAAATATATTAATTAATAATATTAACAAAATGACCTCATAAAATAAAACGAAAATCAATAATTTCCGTGCCGCATCATAAAAAAAATTGAGTGCCATCTATAAAAAAATTTTTGCGCATAACACTTTTTACAAAAATTGAAGACGGAGATCAAAATTGATTTAAAATAAAATAAAACATTAAAACTATAATTTAGCCTAATAATTTTAAATTAAGTAGTTAATTAAAATTTAAAAAATAAATGTAGAATGAGAGAAAATAAAAATCATAAATTTTTTATCTAGGAAAAGAGAGAAGAAAAAGTAATTTTTTAATTATTAATGTTAAATAAAAAATATTAATAAGTATTTTGCTCTGAGACGAATTTTCTCCTTACCATTAACATTTTAATTCAGAAATAATCATATATGAGTGAGAATCAGCTTACTCAAAAAGTAAATTTTTTTAACTTATTCTAAATCATATTTTTCAATTGAATCTAATCTAATGGTTAAATTAGTCTTTTACTTAATTAATCATTAGATTAGATTCAATTCAAAGGCTATTACTTGGAGTAAGTTAAAAAACTTACTCTTGAAGTAAGTTGATCTCTCTCTCTCTCTCTCTCTCTCTCTCTCTCTCTCTCTCTATATATATATATATATATATATATATATATATATATATATATATATATATATATATATATATATATATATATATATATATATATATATATATATATATATATATATATATATATATATATATATATATATATATATGAATCCACTTACTCCAAGAGTAAATTTTTATAACATACTCCACAATCATAGCCTTTAAATTAGATTTAATTGAATGATTATAAGTAAAAATGTTAATTAAATTAGATTTAAAGACTATGATATAAAATAAGTTAAAAAAAATATTTTTAGACTAAGTTGATCTCCACTTTTTTTATATATATATATATATATATATATATATATATATATATATATATATATATATATATATATATATATATATATATATATATATATATATATATATATATATATATATATATATATATATATATATATATATATATATATATATATATATATATATATATATATATATATATATATATATATATATATATATATATATATATATATATATATATATATATATATATATATATATATATATATATATATATATATATATATATATATATATATATATATATATATATATATATATATATATATATATATATATATATATATATTATTATTATTTTTAAATTCACATTTTTTTGTTTATATCAAAATAATGCACATGAAATTTGAACACAAGACCTCTATCTTTATTTTAAAGTTGTTTTATATAGATTAAGAAAAATAACAAATGAATGATTAAACCTAAAATTTTTATAAAATTATCATTGTTATTGGTTACACGTGTATTAACATAAATATAAAGTGAGATTTAATTTCATCAGTGTAGGTAGTACAGACAATATTAATTAAGAGTAAAATTGATAAATATAAATTAATATTGTATTGAAAAAGTAAAACGACATTTATTTTGAAATACATTATTTACTCTAAAAAATAATTATTTTGAAACAGAAGGAGTATATATTATATCATTATTTAAAATTATTTTAATATATAAATTATATTATTTTGAAATAAATTATTTTAAAGTTAATTATTTAAATAATAAGTTATGAAAAATATTATTTTAAAAATGTTAAAAAATGTATATAAAAGTGAATATTATTATAAATAAATAAATATTTTGTTTTAAAATAAATATATTTCAATCATTTCACTTTTATTTTATCTCTCTTCCCACTTTTATTTTATTTTTTTTCTTTAAAAAATTATTTATTTTATATTTAAAATTTATTACATAATATTCAAATTATAATTATTTTAAAAAAAATATTTAATAAATATTTATTACCTACAACATACAAAAATAAAAAAATATATTTTCTAAAGTTCGGTCCTACATTTATTTTACCGCATACAAAGATAAAAAATATATTTCCTAACATTCAATCCAAGGGATATTTATGCAATAACCACGCTTTTTAACCATCAAGATAACTTGTTCTTGTAATTATTTTGTCATATATATAATTGTATTAAATCTTTGAGGTTTTTAAATATTTAAATACATTTAAAAGTAAAATACATAAAAATATGTTTGAATATTTTAATGCATGTTTAAATATGATTAAATATTATTAAAAATATTTAAGCATATTTTAAAATATTTAATTAATTTTTTAAATATATTTAAATATTTTAAAATTTTCTGTTCAATATAAAATATTTTAATTTTTTTTAATAATATTCAATTTTATATGATTTTTTAAATATTTTTAAAATAATACATTTTTTATGATTTATTGCTAAATTGATTAAATTTAAAATAATACTTATTTATACGTTAAGACAATTTTAATTGATTATGTATTTAAGTTGGAGATTTTAACAAAACAAAAGATTTTTCCTAGTGGTGAGGTGCCTCCACTATTGGAGAGAGGTCATTGAGTGCAACATTTGGATATTTAAACATTTTAAATTTTTAAATTAAAAAATATATATAAAAAAACCGGTGAATTTTTAAATAATAAAACAAAAAAAGTCTAACTAAAAAATTAACATCATTTTTAAAAAAATTAACAAATAAAAAAAATGTCTCACTTGATGTCCAAGAATCGAATAACCATAAATAGGAGAACAATACCAAACTATGGGTCGATGTTATTAGCGGAAATCGTATTCTAGCTAATGGTATGAATATTGAATTTGTTGCCCCAAATATTGTGGAAGGTGAGATAGAAGTAACAATTGATGAAGTGGATGTCGAAATGGAGATTAAGTACTGGGAAGCTTCTATAATCATGTATGTGTTGGGGGAAAAATTGAGTATAAACGCGGTAAAACAATTCATGACTAGGTTTTGGAATTTTATCAAGCTTCCTGAAATATTTTACCATGAAGAAGGGTACTTTATCTTGAGATTCAAATTGTATGCTGATAAAGAAATGGTGCAGATGAAAGGCCCATGTATGATTTACAATATGCCAATGATCCTTAAGGATTGGAAGTCGAACTTCAATTTTTAGAAGGACATGCTCAGAACTCTCCCCATATGGGTAAAGCTCCCCAATCTTCCTCTTTATTTTTGGGCCCCCAAAAGTCTGGAAAAATAGGAAGTGCCTTGGACAATCGGTTGTTCACAAATGAATGCACAACGAATAAATTGTGTATATCATATGTGAGGATTCTTGTTGAAATGGATATTACCCAAAAGTAGAAGGAATCTATTACTATCAAAGATCATGAAGGCAACATCATCTAAAAGCCAGATGAATATGAATGAAAGTCGCTCTTTTGTGATACTTGTCAAAGAATTGGTCATAAATGTAACAAGGAGAGCAGCAAAGTGGTGAAACAATGGAAGGAAAATGAGGTTGTCCAAGTTAGGCCCAAGTTTGTGGAACATGAACCTCCTCAAGTGAAGCAAAACTTAGGATCCACTTCATGGACAGAGGTCGAAAGCAACAGGAAAGGAAAAAGGTAAGGTCAATACTAAAGAGAACATAACAGTTGGTATAGTTTATCAAAATGGTTTCGAAACACTAGGGATTTTGAATGATCCCCTAGTGTCCATAGACAATGGTTAATGATTGTTGCTTGGAACATAAGGGGGATCAATAATAATGGGAAATGTAGAGAGGTTTGTTCCCGCCTCAATCGCATATGCCCTTCTATTGTTATTTTGGTTGAAACTAGAGTGAAGAAGTCTAAGGCGTCTAAGATAAGGAATAATGTTGGCCCCCGTTGGTCTATCATAGATAATTACATTGAGCATATTAATGGCATAATTTAGGTGTTGTGGGATTCTAATAAGGTTAGGATTAATAAGATTAGTTGCTCGACTCAATATATCCATTGTGGGGTTTATTCTACGAATGGTGATTTCAAAATGTGGTGCACTACAATATATGCTTGCAACACTTTGGAGATGAAGAAAGTTCTTTGGCAAGATATAGAAAACATGCAACCTAATTGTACTGAACCTTGGTTATTAATGGTAGATTTCAATAATGTCCTCCATGTCCAAGATCGTCTAGGAGGTGCCATTGTTCATGAAGCTGAATTTAGGGATTTGGATAATATGCTAAGGAAAACAGTGTTGCACAACAAAGAGAGTATTGGGGATTTCAATACTTGGTTCAACAACCAGGTAGACAATCCTATATACTCTAATATTGACAGAATTTTTACAAATCTGGCTTGGCATCAACTTCATGCTGAAAGTATCCTTAAGGTGATGGAAAATGGGGTGTCTGACCATGCCATGCTTTGCCTCATGGAGCACAAGATTAAGAAACCCAATAGAAGTATTTTCAAATTCCAAAATCCTATTGTTTCCATTAAGGGGTTCTTATATATGGTGATTATGAATTGGAACCAGCCAGTTAGAGGGAATGGGATGGGAGCTTTGTGGAAAAAGCTCATGAGACTCCAACAAGCTATTAAAGAGAAAAGTAAGATGTTCTACGGTATCAAAAATCAAGTGGAGTACGGGTGCTCAAATAAACCGGTTATTTAAATAATCCATATTCATATTCAAATCCGGTTAATTATTAGTATGGTTTTAACCAAATCCACATTTTGGATATATTTTTAATATGGTTTTAACCAAATCCATAATTTGGGCATCCATATCCAAAATAAAAACCAAATTATTCAATTTTTTTAATTTGAAAAAAAAATATTTTCTTTTGAAAAAAATTTTAATTTTTTTTTAAAAAAATATTGTTTTAATTTTTTTGTAAATACATTTTTTTTCAAAAACTCTTAAAAAATATATATTTTTTAATTTTAAAATAACTAATGTTTTTTTAACATTAATATTTTAAAAATTTTAATGCTAATTTAACAAAGAGTTCCAATTCTAAAATTAAATTTTAAAAGCTTATTTTTGAGAGTTTTAGTATGTTTGAATTTTACATCATTTAAAATATTGTCTGTACCTCTCCAATAATTTTGCATAAATGGCATCCTTATTAATAATATCCCTAATATTTACATTTAATCTTAAATAAACATTTTATTAATCCATAATCACCACCAACATTTTTCTACTATCACCAGCACCCGCATGTATTCCCTTAGCAAACTTAAACAAAAATCACTAGCCAAATCAAACCCTTTACCTAAAGATTCCAATGCCACCATCTCAATAATTTTTCCAACTCCATACCCCAAATGAAAAAATCTGAATAAAAAGTAAAAATTTAATTTTTTTTGAAAAAAATATTGTTTTAATTTTTTTCAGTAAATAACAAATTTTTCCAAAAAAAATTTAAAAATATTTTTTTTAAAATTTTAAAATAACTATTGTTTTTTTAACATCAATATTTTTTAAAAAAAAAATATTATGATTTTGAAAAAATCAATTTTAAAATAAAATTAAATCAAAACTAATTATAAAATTTGATATGGATATAACCGGTTTATAACCATTTTAAAAAATAAAAACCGGTTATTAGAATTGGTTTTAATAACCGGTTGTAATATATAGATTATTTATGGTTATGGATTGGTTTTGGACATTAACCATCCATGACCACCCCTAAAGTGGAGGAGGCTAGAGAGAAGCTCAAAATAGCTCAACACAATCTTGCCTGGGATAAAATGAATAGAGAAAAAATCATTTTGGCTAAATGTTGTTCTAAAAAGGTTATTTATTTGAATAACATTGAGGATCAACTGTTGAAACAATGTTTGAAAATTGATTGGCTTAAAAATAGAGACAATAATCCAGCTTTCTTTTATGCTTTATTGAAAAGCAAGAGAGTGCTCAACCAAATCTCTTATCTGGAAATTGAAAAGGGGGGAACAGTGTATAACCAGAAATATATTGAATAGGGGATTCTCAATTATTACAACAACCTAGTTGGTAAGGCTGCTGCTAATCTTAGAGGCATTGATATTGTGTCCATGAGGAAGGGTACTCAATTCTCCAGGGAGAAAAGAAACAGCCTTGTTGTGCCCATGAAAATAGAGGAAATTGATATAGCCCTTAAAGGTATTAATGACAATACTTCCCCTGGTATTGATGGTTATGGCGCCAAGTTCTTCAAATCCACTTGGATTTGCACTAAGAAGGATGTTTACGAAGCTGTTAAAGATTTCTTTGAGAATAACAGAACATATTATGCTTTTAACAGTGCTTTGGTTACTCTTATACTTAAGGTTTTAAATGCAAAGATGGTTAAATAGTTTAGGCCAATTTCCTATTGTACAGTTGTTTATAAAATCATATCCAAAATCCTTGCTTCTAGACTAAGCAAAGTCTTAAGGTCCATTGTTCACCACAGCCAAGATGCTTTTGTACCTGGCCAACGCCTTCAAGATCATGTTTTGTTGGCGCTCGAATTTGTAGATATATATATATATATATATATATATATATATATATATATATATATATATATATATATATATATATATATATATATATATATATATATATATATATATATATATATATATATATATATATATATAGTGTTAAGAATATTTGTATATAAAATAGTCTCACGTCGACTATATCATGTAATTAGTTGTAATTTATCTATATATAATAATGTCTTCATAGTGCTTTTTAAAACACGCAGTTTAATCTAAGTGTCTCTTAGTCTCACTTATTTCAACATGGTATCAGAGTCTAGTTTAAGATCTGGTGGACCACCTTCTATGGTTTCCGCTATCGCGTCACCCATCATTTGTAAGTTTATGTGTGGTCTTTAGGAGGGGTGTCAACTAGATTTATTGGACTTTTCTCAATTTGAAGCGTTAGCATTGGTTTTGTTATTTTTCAGAAATGATATGAAAATAAATATGCTGAAAAATAAATGCGGAAAGTAAAGGACACAAAGATATATCCTGGTTCCCCTCACAATCCGAGAGTACTCTAGTCCCCTCACTCCCCGTGAGAGATTTCCACTATGTCAGATCTTTGTACAAGCCTTCCACCAAGACCTATCCTACAATGTTCTAACATAAGCAACACAATCAATAAGGACAATCCCCTTATGATCTTTACAAAGTGCAACAAGATAACAATCCTCCCTTATTCACTCTCTTACTTCCAACAATCCTGGACAACAAGAAAATTACAACAATCTGAATTTTTACAAGTGTATCAAGTTGTATAACGATGTATAACAATTCCTAGAATTGATCCTCTCTATCAAGTAGGAAATTCTTAATATGTAGTACAAGTGCTCAATGATTTATGTAGTTGAAACTATTTGAAAATCTAATGAAATTGATGTATAGAAGTTTCAACAAAAAGTTATGTCAAGAACACTTGATTTTGAAAATGAGAGAATATAAGTTTTGAATTGCTATGAAAGAGACATGAGTTTGAATTATGAAAAGTATGGTTTATATAAAGCCTTAACACCTCTCTAAAAGTGTACAAATACATGAAAAGATGTCATGGTTCAAAAAGGCTTTCAAAAATTCCTTTGCATCAAAATTTAATAAAAAGTATCACTGATTCAGTGGTAATAGGTTAACCTATAATGTTTAATCTATTACACCTGATACATTTTCAAAAATTAAATTATTTCTACATTTTGAGAAAATTTTGTAAATTGTGGCGGTTCTAAATGGCGGTTTGAAATGCCATAATTTACCAAAAACAGAATAGTTAATTTAACAAATAATTTTAAAAGATTCATGAAAGGTTTAAGATGAATATAAATGACTTTTATAAACAATTAAGATATATATACTTGAATTGTAATGCATATTCAACCATCTTGATTCTTCCATTAATTTTTCAAAGTTTTTTGATAATTTGAACTTGATTTCTCTAGTCTTCAAGTTTTGACTTTTTTTGTCGATGTATTTTTCTTCATCAAAACTATAAACAAGGACAAGAAGAAATCTTCTTCACACCATTTATTTCCATGCTCCAGATGTCTAGTTCTGAGCGTGAGGGGGTGTGTTAAGAGTCTCACATCGGATAACATATGCCATGAACGTGTCTTTATAAGTGGGGAAAATCCTCATCTTACCAACCGGTTTTGTAGGATTGAGTTAGGTCCAATCACAATTTCTTAACATAATTAGTAAAAGGTTATAGCACCAAAGGAGGCCCTCCTAGATGTATGATCCAAATAGATCTCCAAAAAGCCTACAATTCAGTTGAGTGGCTGGCATTGGAAATTATTCTTCATGAGTTAAGCTTCCCTCCTCAATTCATCAATTGGATTCTCCTCACTGTTGAAACTGTGTCATATCAGTTTAATATTGAATAGATTGTGGAATATATTTATGTGAAAGGGTGAATGTGAACACCTAGTGTTGAGATGAACACCATGTGAGATGGTTTGATATTTGGTGAGGGACCTTTGTTTCGAAAGTCCTATTGGTGACGGGCTTGACTCCGAAAGACCTATCTATTATATGAGATGTTTAAGCTTGATGCATTATGTTATGATATCATATGTGTTGATGCATGATATATATGTGTATTGATCGAATGTTTGATTGTGTGATAACATGCTTAAAACAATTTGAAGATGAGTGAGGAAACCTAGGCTTAAATATAGATAAATGGATTAAAAAGATAACTAGATTACAAGTATGATTTAGGTAACACTAGTAGGTGAGATTCATGCAATATAATACCTAGGTGTGTATCATGGGCTGATGGTTACCATAGTTGTGAGTGAGATGTATTGTATGGAACATATATGGTTAGTATGTCGTCTTATGATTAAGGTGAGTATGTTCACAATGTGATTGTCGAATACAATCATGTTATGTTGTATTTTATCACATAGTCAGAAATAAACCCTTGATATGTGTCATCCCGAGAGTTGATGCTTATGTAGGGCTCCTTTAGGATGTACGCATTAATACTTTGGCAGGAGTTCCCTTAAGTGAATGGAGTCTACGGGTAAAAGGCTTAAGATGGAAAGGTTCACATAGGAAGCGACGATTCGTAAGTTTGGTTATATATCTCTTAGAATCTGAATCCATTAGTTTGAGTCTCGGGTGTACGAATGAAGCCTACGAGTAAAAGGCTTGAGATGGGAAGAGTCCCATGGGAAGTGACGATTCATGTGGAAAACTCCTTGAATCCGAATCTATTTCGTATGTCAAAGTATGATACAAGGATCTGTAACCCATACTAAAAGTCCTAGACATAGGTGAGGCGGCGAGAAAGCTTACCTTGGTATGGTTTTCTTTTAGTGATTGTTTGAGTTGGTGAACTCAAGAGACATGTTTCCATATATTGCGAGTTTTGTGAACTCAAGTCTTACCCTCTTCCCCAGGACTTGAGTTAGAATTCGATTAGAACCATGTAGAGTCGAGTGAGCCCATAAGATAAGGGAACTCACTGAGATTATTATCTCACCTTATTATTGTTGTTATTTTTCAGGTATTTTTGCAGATTTAGTTTACAAGTGGAGTTATGCTTGGATGTTTCGAGAGGAGCTTAGATTATGTTTTCCGCTGTTTTTTGTGTATATTGTACTTAGATCTTAGATTTTATTGTTTTGACACTTTCCATATTTTGTATCATAGGTTGTTTCTTTGTTTTAGAAATGGTCAAGTATGTAAATGTTGCCAATAAGCACTTTTGATGGTGTCAGTACCAAATAATAATACTTATATGATATTATTCTAGATATATATTATACAAGGCGTTACATAGGGGCTGATCCAGGGGACGCAATTGAGGAGGTGGATAGAACCAGGGGTACTCATGCTAGGTTTGAGTTCCTGAAGAAGATATATGATGATGAGATCGGTGCTGCACAACAGGATGATGGTGATGTCGAGCAGGTGGCCTTACACATAACTCATGCTTTGAGGGAGTATTTTTTTTATTTGGTTGGCACTTATATTTTTGTGGATACGAGTGCCACCTATACTGATATTGCATACCTCTAGTACTTCTTGGATCTCACACGGATCCATGAGTGCAACTGGAGGATGTCTTTTCCGGCCTATCTGTATTCGAAGTTAAGAGATGGATGTCAATGGAGGATGAAGCAGGCCACGGGCAGCACAACACTACTAGTGGTAATAATTTTGTATCCTTGAATGTTTTTTATCATTTTTATTTCATATTTGCGATGATTCTTAATTTCTAAATTCTTTTTATTTTTATTTTAGGCTTGGATCCTCCAGCACTTCCCGTGAAATGCTGGTTAGGCGTGTTGGGATGAGTGCACTGAGGAGATGCCTCATGCCTGTTCTTAGGGGTGTTCATGGGTGTGGGTCAACCCACAAACCCGTTGACCCAAAATAAATCAACCCATAAATTACTCGAACCCATCCATTTACGGGTATACCCAACCCAACTCATAACAACCCGTATAGTTTTGGATTGGGTATCGGGTTTAAGTTTTGCAACCCGCATACCCATTGATGTGACTTTAGTAATTTCTTATTATTTTTTTTTATTTTCAATAAAAATATAAAATTAATATCTCACTAATAACCATAATTTTTCCACAAAAAAAAATTATTTTCCACCAATAATACTACTAGACGAATGAGTTTACGTAATTCTAATTTTAAATGTTGTTTCTTATTTTGCTTCGTATCATTTTTAACTTACCTATTTTATGAAAATAACGTGTCTTGTTGAGTTTTATACTAATATCAAGTGTTATGTCGTGTTGATGAATTTTATTAGATATTATATAATGTGTTTCATCGAATTTGAGTGTTATAAATGAGTATGATTGTATTGAGTTGTGTTACATTTTTTTAAACCAACAAAAAGAATCATAAAACAAATATACTTTTTGTTTGAAACACAACCCACGAACCCAATCCAACCCAACCCATAATGAACGGGTCGGTCCAAGTCGATTTTGACGATGAAATTGTGGGTTGGCCGACAAACCCAACCCATTGAAGTTTGAACGGGTTGGGTAACGGGTTAGGCCAAATCCGATCCAACCCAAACCACGTACACCCCTACCTGTGCTTTTATCCCGCTGAGAGGGAACCAGGCGATCGAGCCGTTCAGAGTCTATCTTGACCTCTTGGCTGCCGAGGACATCCATTTCAACTACTACGTGGATCACCGTCAGACGTGGTCATTTGACGACATATCTCTATACTCCGGATGGCTGGCCTCCAGATTGTGCATCACTGCTCCTCATCTGTCTGAGCACGTCATGCGGAAGTTCGGGTACATCCAGACCATCCCTAGACACCTTAATATCCCTGCTCCTCCTGCCTTGCCTCGTATACAGATAGATGAGATGTTTGTTGATTATCAGAGTCATCTGGTACCAGATGAGGCTCGAGCTACCATAGTGCCGAATGACTTAAGTTACGTGGAGGAATACATCAAGTGGTTCTTCAAGGTCTCACATCCGTATATGATACCGACTGCTCTAGAAGATTCGTCGAGACCGGCTCATCAGGAGATTCTAGAATAGCAACATGCTCAACTAGATCATATTGAGGATGTCTTGCCTCAGTGTCATCGCATAGTGGAGATTGTGCGGGCAGGCATTGACGAGGGTATATTTCCTAAGGGGTCTGTTGTTAGGTGAATCCTGGATGCCATGGTGGTGGAGGCACATGGGGTACTATTGTACTGCAAACATTGCGCGAGGACGGGGGCATCGATGGTCGTAGAGGCAGGTCAGGCAGAGGAAGCATAAGAGGTAGAGGAGAGGTTGTCAAGCACACCCAGTATGAGTCTGTTATTATTTTGATGTAGTACTATAATTTGTACTTTTTTCCTGACAATGTTACTACATTTTGGATTTTGTGTTGTACGACATTTTACTATTATATTGCTATATTATTTTGTATTTCGGTTATTTTATTCGACATCGTTCTTCATAATTCATCTGAAAACAAATACATAGCTCGTTATATAAAAACCTGTTCTGATACACTTCGGAGATGCATCTCCGAAAAATTCTCGTAGATACATCTCCGAAAATACTCAAATGAAAATGGATTATAGGAGATATTTTGTGAGCGTTTAAGGTTTAAATAGTTTCGGAGATATATCTCCAAAATATGTTAACGTCTACTCAGATGTGGAACATGAAGGCATAATTGAAACTTCACATGGTAAATAAAAAATACATACAATGGAAAAAGAAATTCTCTAAATAAAAATGATCAATTATTTATTTATAATAATTAATTGATTAAAAATAGCCAAAAATAGGATATATTATTTTCTTCTCATACTGTTTTCCTCTCATTCTCATTTTTAAATTTTAAAGCATCACTAGGGCTGGCAATGAACCAAACCAACTCGAAGATAGTTCGGAATTCGACTCGACAATTAAATCGTTGAACTAGGTTCATGAACCAAATGAGTTGAGTATGAGCGAAAAATTAAGTTCGTTAACTAAATGAGCTGAACTTGAACTATACATAGTTCGACTCGTTAGGTTCATGAGTCAACTCGATTACATATGAAAAGAATTATATTGTCTTTAAGATTAGGTTTAAATATTTATTTCAAATCTTAGACAAATTTAATCTTCAATTTAGTAGTTTTTGAATTAGACTCTCAAATGTATCTCTTGAAAGTTGTGTAGGTTTTGAATTAGTAGATTTCGAAGATAAAGTTAAATTTCAATATGATAACTTTTATATTATTTTAATATTTTATTTAAAATATATATATTTATTTAAAATGTCAAATATACTAAAAAATATATATATTTAAAAAAATAGTTTTTAAGTTCGTGAACCATGTGAGCTGAACCTAATGAGATGAACCTAACGAGTCGAACCGAACTGTTCGTGAACTTATAACGAGTCGAGTTTGAGCTTAAAAAAAAGTTTGTGTCAAACTCGAACTCGAACTCGAATTCGAACAATTCTTAACGAGTCGAGCCGAGCTGAGGTGAGTTCGACTCGACTCGACTCATTTCCAGCCCTAAGCATCACAAAATGCATTGGTTTTTTAAATATTGTTGAAAAAATTAATTTGTGGAAGAGGGTGGGTTAGAAAACTCTTATGCGGTTATTATTATTATTTATTTTCTAATTTAAAGTTATAATATTTTAATTTCCAACATTAACAGTGACACTGAGACACTTGTTAACAATCATTAATTGCATTAATATATATTATATGAGAGAAAAATTAAGTGTATTATATATATTGTACGAGAGAAAAACGGAATATATTATATATGTATTGTATGAAAGAGAAAATAAATGTATTAAATTTATTTAGGATAATTAGTATTTAAGTATATTTAATTATAAATTTTTTAAAAAAATTAAATGTAATCAAAAAAATAACCTAATATCTTATTCAGTGCCCCAGACACTGGTCAGCAACACCCATAAATATATTACTTATTTCATCTCAAATATAAACAAAAGTTGATCACATATAAATGATATAGTTTAATTATATTCTAATCAAAAGCTTAATTAATATATATATAAAATCATTACAATATATTCAAATTGTTTTTTTTTTTACATTATAGTAATTATAAATAATAATTTAATATATTTTATACGCACATCCCATGGATGAAAGCCTAATATATATAAATGATTTGTAATCGGTATGGGTATACAACAATAACAATAAAGTTTGGTTCCAATAAACTGAGTCCAGAACATAAATCAACTTTCACCATAATATTTTATTTAAAACTATTCTTCTATCTTTAATCTCAAGATCACTTTTAATAAATTTTTTTATAACTTTTTTATATTTTTCTTTATCTCTAATTGTTCGACTTCTCTTTATTTAATATATTCTTCTTATCACATATACTCTCCTTATCACATAATCTATATATTCAAAATCACCTAAGTTTATTTTACACTATCTTTTCTATTATAGATGTTACCCATGTAATATAATCTTACCATACATCCAATACAACATCATCATTTATACTACACTTATTTTCATTTTGATTCTTAACTACCTAACATTCTGTCTCATACATCACCGCTGATCTTATAGTAGCCGATTCATATAAATGGTCGTCGCTTACTTTTTCAGAAAACCTTCTTCCTCTACCTTCCATTTTAGAAATTTTCCTTTGTTTAATCGGAGAAGATTCATAGGTGCAGTGATACTTCTTTAAGCTCGGATAGAGAGATTACAGGATTTGTTAGTCCCTAAGGGATCTAAGCTTGAATGAGACTTCTTACTCAAGAGAAATTCCTCTTCTTATCCCTTTTATCCTTTTGAGAATTCTCAACACTATGTGACCAGTTTCAAGTTCTACAAATATTGAACAATGACAAAACTTACCATGTTGAGTTTACTCAAAGAACCAAACCCTACCAAGTTATAGTTTGCTAATAAACTTCTTACACAAAGTAAAAAATCTTACACAAAATAAGCTGAATGGTCAATAGACAATTCATTGAGAAGTAAACATGCTACATTCAACAAAAAATTTATTTAAATAACTCTTCAAATCTTAGTTTGAGAAAACCCGGCATTTGCAGCAAAGTTGAAAGGGTATGTAAATTTCAGAATGTATTACTAGAAATTTGCAGACTAAGTTCCTAAAAATCAACAACAGTTCGAACCCGAGGATCCAACTCTATTGCGAGAGCACTTTCTCGACCTCCACAGTCACCTCTTTGGGAGGTTTTTCAGCATGGAGACTAGCAACAACGCCCTTCTTTGAGTAGTAATCAATAACCTGCACGTCCAATGCACATACTTTTATTTAAGACCGTGAAAACAAGTTACAAAAGAAAATTCTAAAAAATAATAGGAAAACGAAATAAGACTAGAAAAACTTTCCATAGATGTTTCAAATATATTCAGAAAACATTACAAATCAAAAGAAAACTGCTTAGCTGAACGTGAATGCAAGAACTCAAATCAATATTTTTCAGACTGGTCGATAAGTATATTAACTTCATATAGATCTAATCTAAAAAGCAAAAACTCATGGCACTCTAAAAACTGAAATAGAATGATATCGGTGTCCCGTTTACAATTGTGATGGAGAGAAGATGAAATGCTAGTAAGAGATGATGCATGATTAGAAATTATGAACAAAATGTTGACATTTTCAGTGTTTCCAAACAATGGACACAGATTTTGGGAAATGAAAATAGGAAATGTTTTCATAAAGTACAGAACCTAAGGTTTCATATTTTATCACACCATTAACACTTGCATAAATCAAATGTAAAAACAAAAGAATGGAGTAATAAATAAATTTGGAAACAGACAGGTGTGGGGGATAGTTTGAAATCAACAACCGTAGTTTTTTTCATTTAGATTCCTCAATGTTAACGTCATTTAATTAAAGCTCTCGACGGATTCGAACGATTCAATATTTATGGATTCAGAATCATACCGGTTCAGTCTGCTTGTGAAATGCCTCCAGTCTTGACTTAAGAACAGCTGCAGTGTCATCCTTGCGCTGAATAAGAGGTTGACCAGTAACCTGAAAAAGACAGATTTGAGTAACTATAAAATAACACGCTTGTAGTAGGAATTAACCATTTAAATAGGGAGACCACTTCAACTGAAGTACTGACAGCAACTAAAACCATTTCCCAACAAAAATTCTTTTAACAATATATTTTGCACCTCATTTCATTCATCATTTACAATCAAGTCCCAATGACACTTTTAAAAGCTTCTAGCTCGTACAACTGATTTAAGTATTTAATTTCTACCTTACAAAAAAGTTCATACATAATAATAGATATTCATGAAGTTAGATAACGGAGGTATCATAAAAGTCAAGGTACAAAAGCTTATTTTAAATGACTCCCAGCTATTATAAGATCGTTTCAACTTTTCTAGTTGTACTTGTACAAGTGCTTATTGAAAAGTTTATTTAAACCTGATATAAGGCAATTAACATTTTGCAGGGCTTAAAAATAGATGCAGTCTTACATCATCAACACCAGGAGTCTTGGGAGGAGCAAACTTTGTATGGTAGGTTCTGCCACTGGGAGGGTGTATCCAGCGGCCAGTAATTCTCTCCTCGAGAATTGCATCATCAATCGCAAAATTGAGCACTTTGTCAATTTTAGTACCCTGTTTTTCCAGCATCTCATCAAGCTGCAACGAAGGGAAACAAAGGAAGGTTTATAGTAAGTAGTAGAACAGCATACAATTCAAGTCATTCTGCTTTTGTACACACAGACCCAATATTTCAAACAAAAGAAACTCACGGAGTAGCTCAGATGTCAAACAATGCAATACCTTCTGTGCTTGGACCACAGTTCTTGGAAAACCATCAAGAATGAAACCTTTCTGACATGATGGTTTCTTAATTGCTTCGTCAATAATGCCAACAACCAAGTCATCAGAAACAAGTTCTCCCTGAAAATTATAGTGTAATGTCAGATTATAAATTCTATCGAATCACACTGTGAAACAAAGGAAGCACGGGTAATATTGTATACAAAAAGATGTTACCTTTTCCATAGCTTCTTTCGCCTTAATACCAAGAGGGGTCTTAGCTACTACAGCAGCTCTCAACATATCACCAGTAGCTAAGTGGCATAGGCAGTACTCATCCTTAATGATTGGCGACTGGGTGCCTTTTCCAGATCCAGGTGGGCCTGCATTAACATTTTTAAGTTATACTCTACTTAGATATTCGAATCTATTTCAAATATGTATTAATAAATGAATTCTCAAAGCATGAATATTAAATACGCTGACTAAGATGAATAGGAAGAACAGCCTACCTAAAAAGTACAACAACTCAATAAGTATAAGAACATTGGTGTAAGATATATGGCAGCAAATTAAATTAAAATGATGCTATAGCAACGATTTGAAAATATAGGAACAAAGTATGAACGCATTAAAATTTTCATTTTAACTCTTTTGTTGCAATGTAAACAAGTACGATTTGAAAATTCAAAACACTAGACTTTAAGACGTCAAGGGTTGGAATCGGTTCGCGCGGATCTCACGATCCCAAGATCCAACGTTTTTCCTGTGAGCATTAACCGCGCCGCCATCTTCCACAATCTTTGAAACGCTCCAACACAGAGATCAGTTGCAGGCGCGCAAGATCGTAAGATCTCAGGAGTTATAGCACAATCCTGACAAACATGATCTCAACCATTCACAAAAAAAGTCAACGGTTGATATTCCAACACAACACGTGTGCGGTTGTTTATGCATTCGTACTTAACATCAATCATTGATTAATTCATTAACTATTTTGAGATCACTTATTTTATCCTCGTATAAAGGAGCCAAATCCCAAACGGATACTACTCCTTAAATCTGTAACAGTAAATTAAAAAGACTAACAAAAGTGGGGGAAAAAAAAAACCTGAAAAACAGAACAAAATACTAAAAAAACAGTGTGATTCGAACCCGTGTTCGAATCCTAATTAAAACAATCTTTAGCCAAATTTTACTTACCTATCCGTAGAACTCAGAACTTCGAATTACTAAGGAATAACAGTAGGGTTAAGACAAAAAAAAAACATAAAACAACAAAGGAAAACTTATTTAATAATCTTCTCCGGTAACTGAATATTAAAGTTCATATGCCAGATTGCATTAACTGAAACTACTCCAAGCTCTCACTGAAATCCCTATTATACAACAAAATCAAAGAAAATTTCCCTTCATAACAGACAATTGAGAAAACCGTGAAGTGGCATAAAAAACCCTAAAAACCGTATCAACATTCCTAAACAACAAACATCATGTTCCGGAACAAAACATCGACCATTTCAATACAGTTTCATTTCGAATTACCGGATCTGAATAACAAACGGAAAAAACAAAAATGTCGATAGACTAAACCGACACGGAGAGAAAGATGAATGAATTACCAACGAGAATAAGACGCTTGTCAGGTTTGGAGGAACACTTAAGCCGACGAAGTAGCTCAGTCATGAGATCGACGGAGGGAACATCTTCCAAGGTAGCGTTCGCCATTACAGTTTTCTCTGTAAACGTTGTGCCTGTGGTGGTGTGGCAGAGTACACACAGATAAACAAACACGCGTAGCAGAAACAAAACAATGACGAGAATTCTTATGTATATGTATAAGAGAAAAGGGTACTTTTGTCTTTTTACCTACCTGCGTTAGGTTGGGCTTCGAACCCTTCGACGCTTCTAACTCAAGTCTCCGTAATCACTTTTGGCTTTTTTGCCCTTCGTTGGCTACGTGTGTTAGGTGAGTGTTTTGTTTAGTAATATTTTTTTGTTCTTGTTGTTTGGGTTGGTGAATGAACATTACTTTATAATTTTATGTTGTTTATGAAACAAAAAGGTCTCGTCAAACATGTAGTTAAATATATTAGATTATTATTTATTTTTTTATAAAGCTTTTCGAACTAAAGAAGGTTTGTTAAAAAGAACTAGTATATTATTATTAGTAGGCATTTATCATGATATTGATATTATAATAGTAGGCATTTATAATGTAAGAAGGTTAATGATTTTAAGAAAGTTTAATATTTTTTTGGTTTTTTATCTATATTTTGGGGTCTATTTTGATTCTTTTCTTTTTTAAAGTTTCAAATTGGTCTTTTATGTTGTCTAATAGGATCAAAGTGGTTCTTTCTATCAAAAATTTAGATGACATGGAAGTTGAGGTGGATTGGTGGAATGTCTATTCATCACCTTCTTCTTCCTTGTTGTTGAAACACTTTTCTATTTTCTCCCAAATTCAACCCTAACGCAAAATGCTTCTCAAAATTCCCTAATTGAAACCTAAATCATCATCTAATCATGAGTTTTATGCGTGGTTTGTTATCATCATCTAGAAACCGAAGTGATTCACGGGTCTTTAGCAGCTCTAATCTTTCATGGAAGCCTCTATGTCGTTGTAGAGACAATGATATACTTCGTAAGGCAAGGACTGTCAACAATTATGGAAAGCTTTTTTGGGATTGTCAACATTTTAAGGTAGGGTTTAGTATGAATAAGATAAGTTGAATATTGTTGAAATGGCTATGTAATTCATTGCAATTTGCGTTCTCAATCTTTATAGGGTATAACAATGCTGATTGTGGATTTTTTGAATAGTTCTATGAAGAAGCTAGAGGCGAAGAGGAGCAAACCTTGATGAAGAATCAATGGAAGATAGATGTGCTTAGTCAAGAGATGGAAGAAGTCAAAAAAGAGGTTGAAGTTTTGAGGCTCAATAATATGGAATTAGAGGATGCTTTGAAGAAAAGCATCAAGTGGAAGAAGATCTGGAAGTTTATGTTCTATGTTATTTTATTTGTTTTAGTAATCAAATTATTGTAAAAGAATTCAAGTTGTTGTGAGAGGTTGAAGTATTATGTTCTTTGTTTTAGTGTCTAAGTTGTAGTAAAACTTGCATTATTCAAAGTTGTCAAGTTAGTTGTGTTCTTTTGTTACATGATTTAGTTGGACAAGTTAAAATTTGCATTGTAGTAAAATTTGTGTTCTGTTGTTATATGATTTAGTTGGACAAGTTAAATAACAGAAATTTGGTATAACAGATATTTGATCAACATAAACCTTGTTCAAATTTGAGAAATGGAACATAACATAAACCTTGTTCAAAATGCCATAACATAATCCTTGTTCAAATGGAACATAACATAATTTGTTACAGACACTTGTATGTTTTGCATAATACAGTCAATCCAAAAGAAACAACATGTATGTTTGTATTAGTGATAATTTGCTTTATGTATGACAAATGATTGTAAATGTTTAAATAAAAGGTTCTTAGTGTTTTTTTTTAATTTATGATAGTCTCAGGGATTTGTCCATATATTAACATCTAGACATATCTTGCATACAAAATACGTTGGTTATGCCATGTACATGAATTGAGTCATGGTTCGTTAGGAGATTAAAATTCAAACACATCATCCATATTTTCTTGTTATGGTATTATGTTTCAAGTTATGGATAGGTTTTTTATATTGACCACTTCTTTCATATTTCATTGTAGCAAATGTTAATCTTCTATCAGAACTAGAATTAGAACTTCCAATTATTATTCCAAACCTAATTTAACAAATTCTGCACTGACTCATTTACGCATATGATCATGTATCGTAAATTTTTTTTAATGTTTATTTTTTAACCTCAACGTATACAACATCGGGTTAGGGAACTATCAGCACACCACCATCCTCTCTTGTATTAGCTTGATTGACAAATTAAGGGTGAACCATACCTACAATCATTAAAAGAATAAATAAATAAATAAAAAAAGAGAACAAAATTCAAGCAAATATTTCACAGGTATGAAAGTTAACGTCCAAAGAAATTTAAAAGCTTTTGGATGATATCTCCTAGAAAAATTCCTCAATGCATTTAAAATTAGATTATGAATTAATAAAAAGAGATGCATATGTACATTACTTAAAATTTAGGATGAAATTTATGATGTCAAAATATAGTTTAATTGTGTTACTAAATACAATAATTAAATAAGAAGGCATTGATTTTTTAGAGTGTTTAGAAGATATAGGGTCTTGAGTGAGAGGTTTTAAAAAAATAATCATATAAAAGGAAACATTATAATTCGAAAGTTAGCATCCAAATTATGTCCAAAAGTTATATTTGAAACATATAAATTTCATACACCTTTTTTGCAATCCAAAAAACAAATCAATATTGATTGATTGATTAAAATGCATCCAAAAAATAAACTTTCAAATATAGCTAAGAAACATTTTCGGATTTTCATAAAACTTAGGAGAAACATATATTTTGTATGAGCAAGCCTCAAATTTATAGTGGATGTGAAAATTTGATATAGACTCGCACTACGCGTGGGAATAAATACTAAAATTGTATTTTATTGTCACATTGTCTAGGTTTCCAAACTTTACAGTATTCTATAACTATAAATATTTGTATGAATTTTTAAGCATTTTTAATGGGAAGCAGGAGAGGATAAGAGAAAAATAAATTGGGTTAAATGGGACATGATATGTAGACCAATTGAGGAGGGGGACGGCAATAAAAAAATTATGGATGCTTTCAACAAATCTTTTTTAGGAGAATTCTTCATAAGAGATTACCTTGCAAAGACAGACATTAGGAAATAAATTATTAATCAAGAATATTGTCAGTGTGTAAGGGGTGTGGCTCCGATGAACATTTTCACATCATTTTTTTAGTGGCCTATCTTTGTAGGTATTTGGTACATAAGCAACAATTGGTTTGGTTTATCTATTGTGTTTTAAAATGAATGCATGACACATATAGAACAGTTTACATAATCATTTGGCAGTGAGAGAAATATCTCTAAAAAAAGTTATTGTGGTGTAATTCACATGTATTTGGGGCATACAAAAAATGATTACATATTTAAAAACAACACTTTGAAGATGGAGCAAATGGTTGAATAAGCACAAAGGAATGCATGAAAATAGTTGAACGTCCAATCTAATAAGTTGAATTATTGTGTATACCAATGGCATGTAAATCCTAGGTTATGCTTTGGAGTTATAGATAGACGACAATGATTAAATGGTATAATTCTGGTTGGTTGGTCTGTTGCAGGTAAATGTTTTTGGAAAAGAAAGAAATTGACTGCGGTACATTTTGTCGGCAGTAAATATATGCACTGATCTATTTGAATAGTCAATATTATGTTGCTGCATAGTCAAAAGAAACTAAGGTTTCATGTAGTGTATTATGTGTAGTTTTCGTGTTGTAGTCTGAATTAAGAAAAAAGGGTCGTTGAAGGCTCACGTTAGGCGTGATGTCCTTAGTCCTGAATTAGATGATTGTTGTAGTTTTTGGTGGGATTAGTTGTGTATATTCAAAGAATATCTAGTGTGATTTTTGGTGGACTGTTTGTCAGTACGGATTAATTAGTCAGTAAATTGGAAATCAAACTTATTTGAAATTAGGTGGTTCAATTTGACTATTGAAGCTTGTTGTTAGCGGAGGCCTATCAAGGTTTGCGTGTTTTGTCAACATGTTTTGGATCTGTCAATCTATGGTTTTCTTTAAGAAGACTATAATAAGCTTGGAGAATTTTCTAAAGATATTTAGGTGTTCACTTTTGGGAACTTTTTCTTCCTATAATTATAGATAAGTGTATTATTTCAATGGTTTGAGGAGTTCTTAAGGCAAATCACTTGATCAAGCATTTTAGTTTAATTGCATTATAATCGGATCTGTTTGAAAATAGTTGTCTTGGCATATCTTATTTCTTACTATATTAATAGAGTTTTTTTTTGCCTTTTCCAAAAAAAACATATAACTATAAACATTAATTGAGTTGAATATAAGATTAGAATTACCCGCTCCTTTACCATTTTTAGGTTTGCCCCCATTTTTCAATCCATGATGATTTTAACGTAAATTACACAACCATTTCCTAAATTATGTTTTGATGTGAATTACAATATACGAATAAAAAAAGTTAAGGGGATATGTATTTGATAAGAAAGAACCACGCCATTAATGATTCTCATTTTGAAGTAAGTATGGAGTATACTTGCATCTCTATGGGAAAATTATGATATGAATATAATAACTAAACCTTTTAGAGAGAAATGAAATATTTTTAGAGCATGTTTATGTTTAAACACACAATATTTTTTTTCTTATTACTTATGCCTCAAACTGATATAAGACTTCCGCTTTTATAGCTAAGGAAATCCACAAAAAGACAAGAAAGACATTATTTACAAGCATGTCATCATAAACATTATTAGAATGCTTTTTACAAATGACTGACACACTTATGACTTATAGATACATTATTCTAATACTATTACACAAGAAGAAAAAACACCATCATTCATTAACATGCTTGTGATACATAAGGGTCGCTTGTCCAATTAGTCTTTAAAGATGGGCTCATGACTCAGAGACATATTTTGATCAGATAAGTATTCTTCTGAAAAATAACCTGGATAAGAAGGTGACTCATAGTGCCATGTTTCATCCAATATTTTCCTTTGGGTTTCTTCCATGCGTCCTTTTGGTGACTCGAATTCCATTGGAGAATCTTGTTTGTACTGAAGAGCATGACCCGAGCTTTCTCTGATTTCTCGTATCCTAAACCTTGCATGACCTATGTATGTCGTATTAGCTTTGATTTTTTCTTGATTGAAAAATAGACATAATCCATTAATTATTTTGTAACTTTTAAGCTTGGAGGATAATCATTAATAGTTTCTCATAGTTTGGCATAATTCCTACAAACAAGGAGTTTAGTTATGGTATCTATCTGATATGGCTTGTGTAGGAAGAAAATAGTCTTGAGTTTACCAATGACTTCTAAGGCTAATATAGGATTGGTTTTAATCTATTTCTCTACCATTCCAATGGAGAATACAATTCAAGAGTAGTCCAAATTAACGGCATATGGTTCTTAGGATCCATTATGTGATTATACGTGGTTTTAGTTAGGACAAGGACAAGTATAACATATAGATCGGTTGCACACCAAATATACTATAAATGGTTTTTTGTAAATTTAAAATTTGGGTTTATCATGAATGGTAGAAGAAAAGGTGTGTCTATGAAGTAAGGAGTGTGATCTGGGAGTTTATTTTTTATATTCTTAGTCATGAAATAAAAAAGATTATTTCTCAAATATTCTTTGAGTTGGGATGGTGAGAAGGATATGTTTATCCTAGGAGGAAGATTGTTAGTCGTATATGCATTCACTAGTAGAGGTTTTACCATAAGAATTAGGGGGAAAGTGTGACAGGTAGTAATGATTTGGATGGGTTTCACAGGTATGGAGAGCAAATTAGGGATCACATTTTGAGTTCCTTTGATATGTTTTATAGTAAAACCATATATGGAAAACCAACCTTTGAGTCTAAGAGTTTGAGGATCTGAAGGCATTTTATTTTTAAATTCAAGGATATTAGAAGAAAAAAAAAGGAATTATCCATCTGAACTTAAAACTGATAACCTCTTAAGTGGAAGTCAAATTTTTGGATACCCAGCTTAACTGCAAGAGCTTCCTTATAAGTGGTGTGATAATATTTTTCAGCTTCTTTGAATTGACCACTAGCATTACAACAATAATACTTTATCCCACCAACTTCTTATATTAAGACGGATCCCCAATAATGATCATTTACATAAGTTTGTAAGATTTTCTTACTATTCCCCTGAATTTTTCAAGGCAAGCGGAGTTTGTGTGATCTTTTTCAAAACCTTTACTGCTTCGATGTGCTTGGTTCCTCGTGGTGGTGGTTTTTTATTGAGTAACTGGGACAGAGGACTCGTATATCTTGCTAACTTTGGTAGGAAATATCTGATGTAATTAATTATACTAAGAAATTTTGAATTTTTGCTTAATGGTGATATTTTCATCCGGAAAATTTAACAATTCTTAAGCAATATGGAGCTGAGGTTGGTATTTTCCTTGGGATAAATGCATTCTTAGAAAATCAATTTCTATTTGGCCCAATTGGATTTTCTTCTAGAGAGCATCATTCCATGTTATTAGGATATTTGAAGGAATTAGCACAATAAGTATTTATGAGATTTTTCTTCTTTTAAGAATAATAGCATGTCGTTATAATAAATGAGGATATTATTGAGAATGGACTCACAAATTCTAGTCGTGGCCTTTTGAAAAAGCGATGTAGCAACCTTAAGCCCAAATGGTAGCATTATCTATTGGCACTGGGCATTAGGAATGCAGAATATTGTCTTGTAACGGCCTTCAGGGTCGATGCCCAATTGCCAAAACCCTGACTTATGATCAAACTTGGAATAGATTTGGACATCTTTGATGAAAACATTTAAGGACAAGGCCTTTGGAATTGGAAATTATAATCTTTGAGAAAATGATTTAGAAGTTTGTAGTCAATTACTAGCCTATTTTCCCTCTCATCTTTTTAGATCTCTTTTCCACATAAAATGCTTGGCAAGCCCACTTCGATTTATTGGGTTCTATCAAACCTTGTCTGAACAGATGGTTGCATTCTTCCCTAACCAATGTATAATCTGATGGATTCATTCCTATATAAGTGGCCTTGATTGGATTAACATTTTCACTGGGCTTAAAAGCAGGTTGGACAAAAAAAATTCATTTTTCCACAGCAGTTTTGGATGGAGGAATTTTCCATGGTTGTCTTCACGGAGTTTGAGTTGATTGTACTTGATTTCTTCATACTCAGCAGAGACTTTAAAAAGGGAATTTAGTTTCAATATTCCAGGTTATGCAGTCTATGAAGAATTTGATTCCTATATTTTCCTTGGTCATTAAATTTGTCCATAAAACTTTTCTATCTGCTACTACAAAGTATGCAACATGTGTCACCCATGATTATGTGGGGAGAATGTTAGAATTCATCATTGTAATCTGGACCCCAGTATCTATATAAGTTATAACATTATTGGGATGGAAAAACATTAATGCAAAAACATTAACTTCAACACAAGGGAGAGGAGGAGTATGAAGAGAACTCCCTATTTCTTTGAATGAGTAAACTGGGAAATATTCGTCATATCCTGATTCTAAAGACATAATTTTTTAGGGGAAAATTGTTTCTTCATCACTATAGCTTTGTTCAAAATACAAATATTATAGGTCTCCTTTTAGAGGTTGAAAAGAGTTGATTAACTTTTCAACTTTGTTGGTATTATTAGGGCATTCTTTAGAAAAATGTCCCTTTTCCCCCACAAACAAAGCATCTTTGATTTTTTTCCTTTTCCACTGAAAGGTTTTCTTTTTAAATACTTCTTAGATTTTTTTTCTTTCCTTTAAAGATCCTATGAGGTTTGGTGTATTTTTACTGATGATGTTTCTTTTTTGTTGCACAACTACATCTTTTATCTTTACATTTGATCTCTAAGTAATGCTTCTTACATGCCTTGGTGAACTTTGACTTTTGTTCTACAACCTTTGAGAAGTGTTGACGTAGTCTGCATATATTTTTAAGTTCTTCTAATGTAACTTGATGAATTTGGATGATACTTGTGATTTTAATATCCTTTTAAGTTGTTGCTAACATTCTATGAGTTTCTGGCTAAAGTTCATGAGGTAGAGAGGAGACATACATATTTTTTAGACTAGGGTCATTAAATTCATTGAGGACATAATACATTTGTATCATTCTATGATAATGTTTATCGAGGTCTTTTATTTTTAGGGAACAACACTTCATCTCAATGAATTCTTGTCTACTTTTACTATCGAATATCTCCATGTCGCCAATAATTTCATGGTGAATGACTTCAAGGATACTAGCAATATCTTTTAGTCTATGCAACTCATCTTGTTTTAATGTTCCAAGATTATGATACCATTCTTTCATAGTTCTTGTCATTCTACAGCAAAACTCTCCAATGCCTTTATAACTATATGCACTTGTTTTCATCATCGGAGTGTCAAGCCAAGCCCCAAATTCGTGAGTCTTTTTCTCCAACGACTAGGTGGGATATCATCAAGCGTGAACCAAGGACCATTATTTACTTTTTTCCTTTCGATGAATTGAGTCTCTTCAGGTGGTTCTTCAAAACAATTCTTCCTATTTTTTATTTGTCATAAAGAGCCTATGAATAAAATTCAATTGAGATTTTGACTCCGATGAAGAGGATTTTGGTGTTTCGTCAGCTAATGTATCTTGATAAGAATTGTTGTTATCATCTTAGGAGGAATCCTCGCCCTTTGTGTTGAGGATTCAACAGAAGAGTGATTTTATCGGGGGGATTCATAATTTCTTGTGATTGCCATGGCTTGGAAACTTTTATCAGGAATTTCTTCTTCTTTTTGGAATTTTGGAGGAGGTGTTTCAAAGACGTCCCGAGAGTCTGAGGATGAAGCGTTCAAACATATAGTTTTCCCTTTTGCTCTTGCGGTTGAGTTGGCATTGGTTATGTGAGATTTGGGTCTGTGAGTTGTGGGTATGTATTTGACATAATCTGGTGGATATGAGGCATAGGTAGGGTAGAAAGGAGAAGGTTTTTCTTGTCGTGTGAAATATGTAGGGAAAGTATGAGGGTTAAAGAAAGGGCTTTCAATAGGATTGGGTTTCCTTTCATGAGAAGCCCTCAAGAAATCATCCATCTCTTTTACTTTACTTTTAAGATTTTTTTTATTTCTCTTTCCTTTTGGTCAAAAGTCTTTTCTTCTAACATTTATCTTAAGTCACGATCTAGTTGAAAAACTTAAGTTTTTAGGCTTCTGTAATGCCTTTACATTTTTTGAGATAAAGCCTTGAGATAATCATTTGTTTTTTCTATTTTCTCAATAATTTTATCTACCTTTTTGTCAAGATTCTAGAGGGTATCATTTTGAGCAACTATGTCTTTTGATTGCCAATTTAGAAACTCATTTGCTTGAGTCAAAGGTTTAAGTTTTCCATCAGTTGGACTTTATCAGGGTGAATGAAAGGTTTAGATGTGATGCCTATGATTGGGTCCATTTTCCTTTCTATAGCAGGAAAATGTTGATTATAATTTGTTGTAGTTGAGTACATAAAACAAGAGATTGGCTCAATATTTTTTAGAGGATCCAATGGTTTACAATAGTCTGAAGGTAACCACGTAACAAGAGTGTGGTCATCATGTGGCAACATATTTTCTTTCTTGAGGATATTAAGAGCTTCCTCATAGATAGAAAGAGGTTTCTTTTTCTAATGGATTCCTACCCATGGGACATTATCAGGATCAAATCTTTTTTTAGGAGAATGAGATGGTTTTCCTTTTGTTCTTTCTTTTGGGGAGGATAATTTCTCTCTCAATATCATCATCGTGCATTCAATAGTCACATCCTGGGTCACATTTTTTAGGATCAACATCTCAAATGAAATGGTCATCTATCTTGTCAGTATAGATGGATTTTCCTTCCACTGTGACATCATGAATCAGACTATAATCCTCTTTAAGTATTGGTTGGATCATTAAGGTTTGGAAAATAGGATAAATTAAACTTGACTCTTCATCTGGATTTTTGAAAATTGTTTTGACAATTTTGTTAATGGATCTTCTGAAGGTAACCTCTTGAAATTGTATTGGTCTTATGCCAAGATGAATTTTTTTTCTTCATAATTTGTTATCCATTCAATGAGAATTAGCAGAGTTAATTCTTCTCTTGTGATTCTTCTTGGTATCTGAACAATGAAGGATATATCTTCTCTATTAGTAACAACCAATAATGAATCGGAAGAACATCCCGAAGGAAGCAAATATATCGAATGACTTTTTAGAGGATAGATTATTTGACGATGAAGAGTGGCACATAGTTTTTGAAACTTATTCTGATCTAGTGATCTGAACCTGTATTTTAAGTCTCGTGGATAGAGTACTGGGGTTTGAGGCTTACATTATAATTTGGAAAAATAGTAAGGAAAACACTTCTCGCATGGAGTGTGGTTAGGACAGTCCCTATTACAACATTTTTATAATGGAGATAATTTGAATCTAGAAGAGCATAAGACAAGTTGATTTTTCCCCATGGAGAGTGGATGAGTCTAACAACTCCAAAATGTAAAGTTGTGTTTCCTTCAAATTTTCGGTGATTTATGAGACTCTGAGAGATCTCTAAATCTACATGTTTTTCGTGGTCGATAACTCACATTAGTCTAGTTGAGACAATTGGACATACTCTTTCATATAAGAATTATTTGTAGAGATTAAATTTATGATGGATCTAATAATTTTTTTTTGAAGATATTATATGAATTTGAAACATCTTTTGAAACATAAGAGTACTCAATATAATTTTCTATTTTGTAAGAATGAGTCTTTTTACCGAGTTTAAGAATTGATAGGAAAGAGGTGTAATAATAAGTTTGAGTATTTGGTTATGGTGGTTCCATAATTAAGTAATTTTCTCTCTTACTCTATTATAGTCATACCACATGCCCCTTCTTTTGTCGAGTGCTGCATCATACTTTGGACATACTAACGTATTGATACTGCTGCGGGACTTGAAATACGATGATGATCAACATGTATGAATTTATACAATTTTAAGAAGTTAATTCTAAAAACATATGATTTTACCACATGCTTGCACATGCACCTCAATGTTTTGATTCTTCCATCTCTATTTCTCAACCGCAAAATCTTTGATTGGTCTTAGTGATACTGCAGCTACTATATTCCCATCTGCTGCGACATCTTAATCTGTTATTTCAATTAGGAGAAGATTGCAAAGTTTTCAAGCCGTAAAGCACGCAAATCAGTGTCTTGGTTTGTCCATTGATAGACATTGATCAAAAAACAAATACAGTATGACTTAAATGATCGATTAATAAAACATACTCTTGTACAAAATTTATGTTATCATTTCAAAAATGATAAGATCCAGAATAGTAATAAATCTTTCCAAGTACTAAAATTATACCGAAAACAAGTAGGATAAAATTTTTAATCTAGATACTAAACAAAAACAATCAACAAGAGTCAAGACATAAATTAAAAGTTCAAAGCAAAACTAAAATATAACAATATCAAATACAGCAAGCATCGATTAGTTTAATTTAGTTTTTAATCAACATCCTTCCTCTTTGACTTCTTCTTCTTCTTTCCTGACTCACCGCTGGCAGCTTCATCTACAACCTGATCCTGAACATCAGCCTCCTGGTCCAATTTTCTCTTTTCTTTCTTCTTCTTCTTCTTTCCTGACTCACCGCTGGCAGCTTCATCTACAACCTGATCCTGAACATCAGCCTCCTGGTCCAATTTTCTCTTTTCTTTCTTTTTCTTCTTCTTTTCAGACTTATGATCTTCTGCATCACCATTTGTAATTTCTGCAGCTTTTTCTACTTCATCTGCAGCAGCTTTTTGCTTCTTCTTCTTGGTTTTCTTGGCTGATACTTCCTCTGTTTCCATTTCTGTATCTGCACAGATTCATATTAATCAGAAAAATATACAATAGAAACTACATCATAATTACAGGTTAAAAAAATAGTAATCTTTCCACCAGATAGCATCACCAGAAGAAAAAAACACCATGTATAGTGGCAGGCAGAAGTATACAAGATAATTGACAATCAAATTCATATTTAGTATGAGAAAATGAGATGGAGTCGGTAGGTCTCCTAGGGTGTACCTATGTTGTCGGCAACTTCAATAGCAGATTTCATAACATCAATGTTCTTACGAGGGGCAACTCCCTTGTCATAAAAGTCAAGTCGCTCCTCAACTTGCTCCCGGAGTTTCTCGCCAAATGCTGAAGTACCCTTTTCTGCACAACAGAACAAAATAATGATACAGATGCAAAGTAAATGAGCAAGAGTTTGCTAAAATTACTAGGCTGGAAACAAACCAGAAAAGCAGTCAATCCTAGTCGCAATAGAGCATTTGTTAGCAAGATAGCGAGCCATGCGGCCTTTGTTTTTGGCAGATGCGCGACCGATAAAAGAAGAGTGGAATATCAGACCATATTTGGGAGTATTTCCTCTTGTTTTTAATGCCCTGAATAAAACAGAGAAAGGTTATCAGTTACAATGATGTTACTTTTCAAGACAAAAAAAATGCAGTTTCACAAATTCTACAGGAAAAAATAAGCAGTTCAAACTTCATAACAAGAAATGAATTAAAAACCTGAATAAAGCTTTCTCTGCACCAAGAATCTGAAGAGTTGAGGAGGGGCACTTAGCTAAATTTGTGAGACTACCAGCATGAGAAATTAAACGAGCTCCAACACTATCACCAACTAAAGATTGCAAATTAGGTGCAATATCATTCATCTTAGTGGTCAGGTAATCAGACAACCTCCTCCTGTAGTCAGATAGGTCCATCACCCTTTGAGCAAACTGATGGACATTGATCAAGTCCACAGGGGACAATTCTTGTCCTGAAAAAAGAAAAACAAAGCATGTCAAGAGAGATGACAAAAAAACCAAGTTAAATGCAAATATATGATATTCTACCCATGGAAGCTTTTGCTGCTTCGACAATCTCCTTTGCTTTATCTTCGTCTCCAACCAATTCAGTTAATGCTTCAATATTGTCTTCAGCCAACTTTGACTTATCCTCAACATATTTGGCTACTTTGCAATACAGATAATTATCATTTATGATCTTCACTAGTTCAGGAAAATGCCATGAATACCATTCTCTACACAAAATAGATGACAACAGATAAATAACACAAGTTATAAACTCATTGAAGATGTAAACTATTAGTCCATGTGCTGGGAGTAGAGCTGCAACAGAAAGTGTGTGGGGTAATGGCATCCAAACTTAAAAAGTCACAGTTTCTGTGTTAGGCCACAAGGTCGTGCTTAAAAAAGATGTAAAATATTTTTTGATAGAGATGTAAACTATTAGACCATGTGCTGGGAGTAGAGCTGCAAAGGAAAGTGTGTGGGGTAATGGCATCCAAACTTAAAAAGTCACCGTTTCTGTGTTAGGCTACGAGGTCGTGCTTAAAAAAGATGTAAAATATTTTTTGAGAGATGTAAACTATTTAATCAATAAAAAAATGCATGTTAAGCCTAAACTACCTGACTCTCATGGCAAATGAATTGATATCCTTATCAAGTGTATCGAGTAGGAAGATTGCTTGGATGACCATATTATCAACCCGATTAACATTGAACTTCACTTTTGCTCTGCTGTAACTGTGGCAGAGACCAAGTTGTGCCTTTTCCAAATCTCCTGGCTATGGAATTCAAAAGATACAAAAAAAACATACAATCAATGTTAAAAGTTAAAAGGATGATCCTAGAAGTAATAAAAACAAAGCATCCAAAATAACTGCTTACCTTGAGATCACCAACAAACTTTTCAAAATGAAGCCTGACACCGCGAATAAGTTCATTCACAAACTCATTACTTTGGCATGGAATTTTAGTAGCTTCTTGTATATGTGAACCAATCTTAGATTCAGCTACACCTAATGAAAACTTTGGCTTCTTACCTTCCTTTACTTTGGGTAAGCTAGTCTCCAAAACAGTTCTCAGCTCATCAGTCATAATGCCTGAACAACAACAACATCAAACATCAACAATAAGTTGAGCAACTAACAAAATGAAATAAATGCATTTGAGCACACTAACAAACATAGCACCAACCAAACAAACCCCGTTTAAATCAGTTTTAACATCAAAAAATTAGTAATGTTAATTAGGGTTTTAGCAGATTTTCAAAACTTAACAACAAAAAACGCAAAATACACTTAATAAGCTACTCCTGATAAGAAAAATAAAAGCTGAAAATTCTAAAACTAGTACAAATTGAATCACTATATACAACAATAGATTCCTATAGAACAAAGCAGAAACAGTGATACAAAGACCAGCACTATACATAAAAAGCACAGAAGATAGAGAGGGCGCGGTATGTTAGTTTATTACCTTCAGAGACGGCATTAATTTGTTCTAGGCCTTCAAGAGCAGAGGTGAAAGGGTTGAAAGAGCGAAGCTTAACAACCTTGCCGAACCTAGTCAAATCGGAAACGGAGTTCCGAACAGCTTCAGTGTTCTGTCCAATTTCGTCGATTCCATGAGCCTCGAACAAGGCGTAGCCAGCGGCGGTTTCGTGGAGAAGGAAGAGAGCCATTTGGATGGCCGCAACAGAAACCCTAGTAATGTCAGAGTGGGAGAAAGGGCATTCGAAAATGTTATGATACAGGGTTTAGGGTTTAATAAGAGATGTGTGTATAAATGATTAATAACAAAGCGGGTCGGGTTGAACCGGAAGGTAACAGCTATGGGTTTTGGGCCCGAGTGTCAAAATGCCCAAATGCTGATCATGGTTAATATTTATAGTTTTCTTTTTGTACAATGGCAATTTGTAGAGTATGTTAAGTAAGCTACGAAAATGTTTTCTTTAGTTTCTCAAAACCTCCAAAATTTAATTCTTTTTAAATTTATCATTCTCCAAATTGAATACTTTTTAGTAAAAAAAATTTAAGTTATACAATTTGAAGGTGTTTTGATTCTTTCAAACATACCATGAAGAAGATCCAATAACAGACTTTGGAAGAAAAGGTGAACGTAATTTGTGAACTCTCATCTTTACTGATGACACATGATCACGTCTTTCGCTGCACTCTTATTGTTAATACATAATCGAATGACTGTCCATAAAAGGTGTTGAATCACTCCAGACGATATTAATCGTTCATATTACATAAATACCATATTATGTCATTTTAGGTATTCAGTTCATTGTCACTCTCATACTACTTTTTACTTAGTAACTTACTTCGTCGTCTGAGTGATAACCTTGTTGGTCCACCCCCTAGTCATATTGTAAGTTTGGTATATCATACTAAAACTTTTTTTCATTACTTTACTACACATTTATGGTTCCTTGATGACACCTCAAACTATCGTTTATTTGACTTGACTTATGCATATTTTCTTATGATTTTTATTCTGTTTCCACAATCATGCTAGTGTTTTTCCTTTGTTTCGGGAAATTTAGTAATCAGGAGTTGTGGGCGAAGAAATGAAGCAAAATGGACGAAAAGCAAAGAATTGGAGCAGACTTGCACCTATGGCGAACACCATGGCGTTCATCCTATGGGTGTCATGGGTGGTCCACGTATCAGCTAGTGGGATGACCAACAAGTCATGCCCACTTTGTGAGCATGACAATCACCATGAAGGTTGTGGTGGTCGCCACCCTTGGAAAGCCCAAACAGTTGGAAACATACCATGTTTGGTCTCCAAGTCTCCCAAAAATCGTCCCTACATTTCTCTACGACTTGTAATCGGTTTCTTGGTGATTTCTAGGGTTGTGGGCTCCTATAAATACCTTCATCATGCCATTTTCAGGGTATCAAAGCTTATGCAAACTTAAGCCAAAATCCTGTCAAACTGTAAAGCATTATTCTCTTCACATCAGAGGACCATTGCACCGTCGATTAAGTTTGTATCAAGTTTGGAGCACCTTATTTATTTTTCGAAACACTTTATTTATGTCTTTTACATTTCGTCAAGATTTATTTCAATATATCGCACTTTGTATCAGATTCAAGACTTCATTTGGAGCAGGTTTTTATTTCATTTCCGCTTTTATATTTACTTTGTCTTGCCTTTACTTTCCTGTTTTATTTGCCTCGCAATTTTTATCTTCATCTTATTTACCTTTATCGCAATTTAATTTCATAACGTTTTTATCCTAAATTTGCTTACTTTCGCACTCAAAACCATTTATGTTTTGTTTCCAATAACCATGTCTTGCTAAATTACTGAATGTTGTCATGCGAGGATCGTCAATAAACAATGTTCAACATGTTGTCTCATTAAGATTTTCTTTGTGGCATGTTTTGACTTAAAGGCAATTTTTCTGAACTATTTTAATCTGATAGATGAGGTAGTAGTAACTTTGGGTCCAGAGGTGAGTGAAACATCTGGTTGGGTTGTTACAGGAATGTCAGAAGAATGGATAGGGGAGTTGAGTATGGGTGAGTTAGCATCTGAAGATGAGTCAGAAGAATCAGATGAATCTGATGAAGGACATGATCTAGAGGAAATAGGAAAGACAGTCATGAGAGGTTTGAGATTAAGAATCTCAAGTTCAGGATCAAATGGTATAGTTTCAGAGTGTTGTGGTTCAGATGTTTGATTTTTAGATGGTGGGTGTTCAGATGGTTGGTTTACAGAAGGGTTTGGTTCAGATGAAATAGGTTCAGATTGTTGATGTTCAGATGGTTTTGGTTGTGTAGCAAAAACAAAATTTGGATGGATGGTAAAATGAGGTATGGATGGTGCAGATGTGATGTGTTCAGATGAAGGTGCTTGATTCTGTTAAGGGGAGTTATTTGGAGGTTCAGAGGTTTGAACATTTTCAGGTGAAATATGTTCAAATGTATTTTGTGTTGGAAAGGGAGTAGGTATGGGATCATATGGAGGAGGAGAACTAGGTGTTGGTGGTTCTGTTACTTGCTCTGAAATAAGAGGTAAATTTGCAGAAGGGTTACCTGACTTCTTTAAGCGTTTGACCCTTACAGAAGATGCTTCTTTAGAAGTTTTCCTCTTAGTCCTTGTAGATCCTTCCTCTGAGACTTTTCCCTTCTTTCTCTTCTTCTCCTCATAGAAATCTGGTGCAGGTTCATTTGCACGTTTCAGAATATCTGTTGGAACTGGAGTTCCATCTGCCTTACACATAGCAATGTATTCAAGTAGCGCTTCCTTGGGCTCGTCAGCAGAAAATATTGGAAAATCATCTAATGGGATTCTCCTTTGGCTTACTTCTTCAATGTTGATCTGAACTGGTGCAGAGGTAAGTGTTTCCACTATCTTCATCCTTTGTAGACTCTTTCCATTCAGAGGCTTTCCAATAATTGAAGTTAACTCTTCTGTCTGACCAGCCTTTGTCAGATGAGCCACTAATCCATTCTCAGTCAAAATATCTGAGATCAGTCTTCCCATAGGGATCCAGTTTCTGACCTTCTGATGCTTTGTTTTGACTGATTTTCTTGACATTTTTACATGGCTCCACAGATGAGCAAAAAGTAAGTGTGGTAGATCCACCTTGATGCCTTTACCCAGACAGTACATGAAGTACATCTGATATGTGTTGACGTAGTCAAAAGAATTAGAGGATTTCCTGTGATGTATGCAGCCTAAGAAAATCTTTGCCCAGATCTTGTAATGAACCTTTAAATCCTTGATCCTGTTTGAAACTTCCCCAGAAGTGAAAACTTCACTATATACCTCATCCATTTCAATACGACCTACTGGTAGATGAGTAACACTATTTGTTTCTTGATATCCTAACAACTTACGAATCAGATCTTCAGTAATAATAATCTCTTTACCCAGAACTGATGAAACAATGAATTTTGGATAAACGGTTGCATGGATCCAAAATTCTTTAACCAAGCAAGGATAAACTGAACCTATTAGTCTATCAAAATACTTTACCCAACTTTGAGAAGTAACAGTGGGACAGAGATCAAAACCATTTTCAGCAATGCAGTCAAAGCTTACCAAGAACTCACATAAAACTTCCAGTTGATGAACAGGTGTGAGAAGAGTTCTTACAGGTTCTTTGAACGGAACAGTACCCATAATAGAAGAAGAAACTGCAGCCATTGTTGATTCAAACTGTTGAGAGGTTGAAGATGATGTTGCCATTTGTGATCTTGAGAGATAACGAATTCTTCTTTGAGATTTGGGTTCGGAAGAGAAGAAATAGTGTAGAAGACAGAAATGCATAAAAGGGTTTTGTGAGAAGTGAAAAATGTGAAATGTGTTGTGTTGTAATATATAGGGGCAAAAATTAGGGCACAAATTCACACTCATCATTTAATTCACAATAAATTAAAACATTAAATCACATCAAAAAAGAATAATGATAAGAAAGCATTTAATGATTTTGACAAGTGTGGGGAGGAAAACGAGGAATTAATAATTCAAACAGTACCTCTAAATGGCGTCTCATTATTCGCACTCCACCTTTTCAGATTTCATGTGACACGTGTTTGATGTTGATGTGCTTCTGAATCTCTTTAGAATAAGAAACGTTAATCAACGCTCAGATCTTTTGAGACTTTTTTAGTTCAAAGTTTCATAAGATAAATAATGTACCAAAGTAAATAATCCAATGAAATATTTCAGAGTATAGACATTAATCATTTTTCATTTGAATAAATTTTCTTGTGAACAATAGTTTTATTCTGAACAAAAATCCATACTAATATTCTTCAAAATAATTTTAAACCTATCTTCAGAAGGGGTTTTGTAAAGATATCAGCTCATTGATGGTTTGTGTCATACCCTAAATTTGTCCTACCTTTTCAAATATTTTCGCATTTTGATTTTATTTTTGGTTTTGCATCGCCTGCATGGTATCATGTCTTTTATCTTGAATAAAACTCAGAGGATTGGTTAGCCATAGTGAATATTCGGATCCACATACAGACTGGTTGAAACTTTGCCCAAGATGTCTGAGTAAGATCTCTAATTAATTTGACACGATGCTGCATTTCTCTGAGTTATTTATACTGCGTTAGCCACTTTCTGTGCGACCATTTTTTTTAGAAATTTTTTAGCATTTGATTTATAATTTATCCATATTTTTTTATTACTATTTATTTTATTTTTATCACCTTTTATTCAATATCTTGTTAATATTAATTTCTTTTCTTTCTAAAAGAATATAGAAGTCATTTCTTTTAGTTCCAATTTTTATTTTTTGTTTATATTAATATGGTAATAATATTTTTATGTAATATTAGTTTTTATTAGATTATGCTAATTATTTGGTTGATTAGTGTATAATTAATTATTGGTTAATTAAATTAGTAAAATGAGAGATTAATTAAAAGGAAAAACGGTAGATAAAGAATTAAGAAAGAGGAAAATGGAATGGCAGGCCCAACATTGGAGGCCCACCCGGACAACACGTTAAAAAGGGGATTTCATTTTGGAAAACCTAATGGAAGGCACTGTTCATCTCTCCCCCATTGAAAAAACTCGGCCGCTAAATCTCTCTTCTTCAAAATATCACAGCCGCCACCTCTTCTTCTTTTGTCACAAACCTTCATCACAATCATCATAACTCCTAAATAAACTCACCCGTGAAACTCACAAAATCCATTATGTGAATCTGTACAACAACCATTATCCATCCCTTTGAACACACAACGACCATTCTTCATATGACCGTGTGCGGTGAAGCGACCAGATTTCAACGCCATAGTTAAGTAGCACGAAGCAGCAACAACTAGCATCTTCACATACAACATATTCTTTCTGTCTTCGTTTTTTTCAGGTTTGTCGCATCCTCAAACAGCACAACCAAAAACCTCTGTTTCTATCCGCTGTTCAACATCAATGCGCAATAAAAAGTTCAAATCAGTTTCTTTCCGCACCTACAAACCAATTGACAGCGTCAGCTTCGCAACACCGTGAACTCTCCGACAAAGCATACACGAGCTGGAATGTTCTGGACGTTCGACTCTGAGTTCCAGTTAGTTTTCAAAAGCAGCAAGTTGTAGATCCTAGAGAAGCAATTTTGGCAGCAGCTTCATTACAACTCACTGCTCCATTTCGAGATGCCCATCCGATTTTATTCATGATTGACACCGGAAACACCATGATAACATCAACGACATTGGCAACGTCGCAATCTCGGTAACATTTTAAATCAAGCTCATGTTTTAATTTATTTAATGTTAATAATTTTGATCCATTCTTCTATACTATGTTGACATATGTCTTGTGTAAGTTGCTGTGATGGATTAGTAGTTCTTCTGATCCGTTTCCGTGTTGATATTATCTTCTGCTATTTGGTTTATATTAGTATAATGACGTACCAATTATAGTTTTTATTTTACAGATTACATGATAGTTTGTTCCAATTTATTACACTTGATTTTTGCGGCACGATTTCGTTGTGGTTAGTGTACACTGAGATTTGGATGATGTTTGAGTGAGGTTGGAGTAGTACATGGTTGTTTGCATTAAGTTACTGTTTTGTTTAGACTTAAAGTAAATTTTTGTTTTGTTCAAAATTTTAGCAAATTTCATCAAATAAGAAGGGTGTTATATTACTACTAGTATATATTATTATAATTTCAAGTTTGTAAGATACTAACTCATATATTATTTTATTAATAGTATCTAGTATTATAATTTGTAAGTCACTTACCGTTACCGTGTGTGTTTACAGGGTAGTATACAATGAGTTTTTTTTTAAAAATTAATTTGTTTTTTTGTTATTACATGAGATTATATCTAATATGTTTCTTAAAGTTTATTCTTTTTTATTATACTCTTTATTTTAATCAAGCTCATTCCTATTTGTTTTACACTTCTATGTGTTTGTTGTAGATATGTAAATATGGTGTTACTACTATTTAATTTCATTGTATTTTTTATTGATTTTTTATCCACGGATTAGACATTTATATGTCGTCATGTCGCTAAATAATTCTTACACATTAATAGAAATTTCGCCGCGCTATAACAAGCACTCATTCGAGTGGGCTTGATTTAATTGTTTCATCATAATGTACCCCACTCCCTTAAAATGTAATATTTCTATCGCTTTCGTATTGTTTACGCTTTAATGCTTCAAAATTATTTTTAAAATTAAATTCTCGATTATCGAGTCATTTTCTACCCTTGTAAGTCGAGTGCTTTCAAAGCCTCGCCATCAACCTTTGATCACAATACACAACATTTTAAAGCTTAATCCTGGGCTTCCCTACAGTGACACATATTTGATCAATTATTTCTAGTTGGTCACTTAAAAGACTAGCCCACTTTGCTAGTGCACACGTTCAAATCAATTTCAAACCTCGATTCACATCGAGCTTTTTTTTCCAAATCAAATTAAAACACTTAATAACTATTTAAACACAATTTCAATAAAAGGATGAAAAAGAGAGAGTTCCAAGTCTTTGGTTCTCTCTCCCGATTGCTTGGGTCCGAGAAGTCTTTCTTAAGCTCGAACAATTGTCTTCTAAAAACGATAAACGAATTCAAACCTATTTTTCCTAAACACTTAGATGAAAAGGAGAGAGCTCCAAGTCTTTGGTTCACTCTCCCGATTACTTGGGTCTGAGAAGTCTTTCTTAAGCTTCGAGTAATCGTCATCCGATTAGAACACTCTAAATATATCAAACATCTTTCATAATATTAGATGAGAAAAGGAGAGAGCTCCAAGTCTTTGGTTCAGTCTTCCGATTACTTAAAGTCCAAGAAGTCTTTCTTAAGCTTCGAGTAATCCTCATCCGTTAAAACACTTTAACCACATTCTATCGTTTAGAGTCTTTCAAACACAACTACTCGTTGGGATGAAAAAGAGAGAGTTCCAAGTCTTTGGTTCGCTCTCCCAATTGTTTGGGTCTGAGAAGTCTTTCTTGAGCTCGAACAATTGTCTTCTAAAACGATAAACCTATTCAAACTTATCTTTTCTAAATACTTAACATATTAAACTCTTTGTTCTCGCCCCCGTGTGATTGATACTTCCCAAAACCTAATTCATCTCCCTCGCGCGACCTACAACTTAGACAACCCTTATCAAAGAACATTGTTTGGACCTTTCTTCCGCGCATAACAAACTAGTGCTTCAGCCTCCCCTAGCGAGCAGACAAGCCAATGTTTAGCAGTTAGAATGCGACCTAAACACTCGTTCCATTCAAATACAACCTTCTTTTCACGATGAAAAAGAGAGTGTTCCAAGTCTTTGGTTCGCTTTCCCGATTACTTGGGTCCGAGAAGTCTTTCTTAAGCTTCAAGTAATCGTCATCCATTCAACTTATTCAAACCATACTCAATTCTATCCTTTCGCATTTGAAGTTGAAAAAGAGAGAGCTCCAAGTCTTTGGTTCACTCTCCCGATTGCTTGGGTCCGAGAAGTCTTTCTTAAGCTTCAAGTAATCGTCACCTCTAGTTAAACATCCAATACCTCTAAACACTAATTCCTTGCCCCCGTGCGACCAAAACCTTATAACCTATTCCAATCTATCCTCTTTTCCAATACCAAAATACTTAACATATTTAAATCTCTTTCCTCACCCCCGTGCGACATACAATTCAAATAATCCTTTTACCGAGAACATTGTTTAGTCCCTTCTTCCGCGCATAGCAAACGCGTGATTCAGCCTCCCCTAGCGAACAGACAAGCCAACATTTAGCAGTTAGAATGCGACCTAAACTCTCGTTCATTCCAAACACAAACATTTTAGCAAATCGTAGGCCGAACTACGACTGCTCTGATCTCTCATATCTGTTGAGAGTACGTATGCATAGGATTGCGATAATCCTAGCGAGCACAATTCCCCACATTCCCCTCTTTTTCCCGTAGTTCCACGAACTACGAATGCTCTAATTTTCCACTTCTTACAAGTGAAGATACGTAGGCACAAGGGCCCCAATCCTTGGCGAGCACCCTATCTTAAGACCACCCATTTCCCCTTTAGCAAGCAATTTCTTTAGAAGATAAACAAGCGTATCCACTTTCTCTCATGAATCGAATCAAGAGGTTCCCGTTGAATACAACGGACGTAGAGGGTGCTAATACCTTCCCTCTATGTAATCGACTCCCGAACCTAGAATATTGGTTGCGATGACCATGTTCTTATCTCCTTAAAGGTTTTATCGATATTTTCCTATTCCATCCTTGGAATAAATAAAGTTCGGTGGCGACTCTGTTCGAACGTATTTTCCGCGTCCATCGCGAGGATCGTATTTTTCGAGGTACGACAGATGGCAACTCTGCTGGGGATTAGCATAGCCCTATGCTAGAGAGAGTCAAGCCTAACTTGACTCGATTTGCAAGAGTTGGATCCACTTGTTTATGAATCTTCTTCTATTATTTACTTGTTTTATTTATTTGTTATTTGCTTGTTTGCGTTTATATATCTTATTGTTATTCTTGTGACACTATTGGGGTTCTCTGATTGTTGGAACTTTGTGAGATGGCTCTACACCCGAGTCCGAGAAAAAACATAGGATTTAGAATGGTGGTTGTGTAGTGGAATCCCTCGAGGAGTCTTTCGCGTTGGGAGGAAGTGAAAACCCCGCTTAGAGTTGATTCCCTTAAGGATGTTATTGTTGTGGTGAGTCTTTGTCATGACAGTAGTGTTTTGAGGTTGAATCCATAACTCTAAGGACCTTTTACCCCTTTTCCATGGTGGTTGGTAGTGTTAACTCATGAGGGTCACTCCTTTTTGGATTGATGCGAACGCCCCAATCAGATGAGATCCCTTGAACGTATCATTATTCTGACAATGATATTTTCAACCTCGATCTATGACTCTGAGATCCTTTTAAGAAAACCTTGGACTCGATGGTTGTGTAGTAAAGACTCGCGAGGAGTCTTCCTCGTGGGACGACGCGAGAACCTCACCTAGAAGAGATCTTTCGAGGGTATTATTATCAGACGAGTATTTGTCATGGTAATAATATCTTTGAAAAGATCCATGACTCTAGGCACCTACCCGTTTAGAGCCTACCTATGGGGTTCCTTTAATCGAAGATATCTGTTATTTACCCGTTGTTCTATCTGACCTCATAGCGTGATTGAACCTGTGATCCTGTTTGCGCCTGCATTACATTTGCATACCATTGCATTCGCATTTCATGTGCATTGCATATCATTCTTTCAACCAGAAAGCTTATCCAGCCTTGTCCATAACCCTCAGGTGATTTCTCGACACTCATACTGAACTGGTGGTAGCCGCAAAGAAGTTGAAGCGCGTTTAAGTGAAGTCAAAAGGAGCACAAACAACTCGAAGAGCTATTCAGACTAATCAAGTGGAAAACTCGGGTAGCTATGTTAGAGGATAATTTTCAACATGTTAGGATGGAGAACCTTAACTCCTCATTAGGTTTCACTATGTCGACCAATCCCTTGTATGATCATCTGGCTAGTTGTAATATTGTGCCAATAAATATTCCTGCCCAGTCTCAGATGATGCCATTGACTAAGTCTGTGGAGGAGAGGTTTTGTGCCATTGAAGAAAAAGTTCAAGCTTTGAAAGCGCGCGATAATTCTGGACTTGATGCTATTGATATGTGCCTCGTGCCAGACCTAGTAATTCCTTCGAGATTCAAAGTACCTAACTTCCAGAAGTACAGTGGTCTCAGTTGCCCGAAGCGTCATTTGGTAATGTTTTGCCGAAAGATGACTTCTCATGTCCTTGATGACAAGTTGATGATTCATTGCTTTCAAGACAGTTTGAATGGAGCATCTTTGAATTAGTACATGGATTTAGAGAGAAGCTGATGGGCTAAAGACGTGTCTACTTATGCGTCTAGCGGTATCTTACTGCAAGTGCACAGCCTATCGAAGTAATATTTAAGATTATCGATCCACAGGGATTCTATTGTTACTTAGTGCTAGATGAACTTCTAGTTTAGCTAAGGCGAACAGTTGTCACGATTGTTGTTGGTTTTTAAGAATATTAAAGGCGGAATTAAATTTAAGTTTTTAATAAAATAATACTAAGGCGGTCGGTATGTAATTATACTAACTTAGGTGGGTCAATCTAACCTAGGCTTATAAAGATGTTCACTTAATCTATTCGGTAGAGATTACTAGTTTAAATACCCTCAACTCGCACTCTCGTGGTCTTGTATCAGGTCTTATCCCTAAAGCCCTATGCCTGCTCTCGCTAGCCCATAAGTGTTTAAAGGTAATTTTTGGAAACTAAATAATTCTAATTTATCTTAAAGCGCTCTCGCTGTGTTTAATTTAAATGCCTAACTTTAGCTATCTGGTTAAATCTCACACTCTCGTGGTCTTGACCCAACCTAATACCCTTTTCTTACTCTCGTAACGAAAAGGTCTATTTCAATTAAAAAGTATCAGCCAGAATGTTAAGTGATTAATTATTTTAGCCTATGGTTATATTTTACCGGTTAAGTTTGTTATAACTACATACCGCCCTAAGGTATTTAGCTACTCATCGAGGTTGAATCAGACACAGAATTAAATAATAACTTACTCATGGCAGAAGAATAAATAGGCATTATAATTAAATTAAAGTGCAATAAATTGAAAAACCTGATTAACAAATATCTGAGTAGACTCCTTCTTCCACAGACCGGAAGGATTGGAGTAGGCGGAAATAAAAATTAAAACGAATGCTGAAGGTTGGAAACAAATAAAAGTATAACAATTCCCTAATGTTGGAAATTGTTACACGGTTGGTTTGGATACAAATAAAACAAGACAGAAAGTAAAATAATGCTGGAATAAAAATTCTGGTTCGTAAGGTAATTCGGCAGAGCTTCTGCAGGAATTTTGGATAATGAAGTCTCTCCCTCAGTTCACCTCAGTTGGTACTATTTATAGAGCCTTTAATGGGCTGGAGTCTTGGTCTTTTGTTTCTTGGGCCTTGCTGAAGTGGTTGAGGAAATGTTGGAGAGTGGCAGCAAAAATGGGAGAAGTCGTCTTCACGTGCTGCCTTGAGGAGAAATAAGAGGAGAAGTGGTCTTCAGTGGTGGCTTGACGTAGTCTGAGTCAAAACCAAGTTTTATCCTTGTCACGGGCGTGACAAGGTCTTCACGTTCGTTATTTGAGGGTTTTAAGTGTCACGGTCGTGACTACTTCCTCACGGTCGTGATGGCCCAAATTAGGGTGTCACGGTCGTGACACCCTTGTAACGACCGTGGCTGTAACAAATTATGCAGACTTTTTGCAGGCTTCTGCCTTGCTTCATCTCCTTGTGGTCTCTTTCGTTCCTTTCCTCTTAATTCATGATTCGGCCTCACATAACGATGTACCTGCAAAATAGTAAGAAAAACTCGAGAATTCGAGCGTTAAAACGGTGAATGCGCGACAAAACGTCAATGAAATCTAGCGATATAATCGATGCGTTTTCTCGTCATCAAACTTCCCCAAACTTAAACCTTTGCTTGTCCTCAAGCAAATAGTCGGTTGAAAATCGACGGACAAGATTTTATTCGCGCATACTCGTAACAAACCGTACGGTGGATCGTTTTGTCGGATAGTCCGGTACTTTGATAGAACACTACCGATACACTAATGACACAAGCAACAAGCTATGTCGTCGACTTCCCGTCAAGCGAAACAATCGGCAATCACATTACGATTTCACCTAGAGTTTTTCGATCTTATTTCGCCCGGTTTCGTTCTAGCGCAGTCACATTAAGCCCTTTGCCTTAGCACGCACGTAGTGGAGTAGCCGGTTAGCGATTTTGATCCTTTTTTAGCACGGGGTCTGGTACACGAGTGTGGTAACCCTTCATGTTTTATCCGATTCGGAGGCTGTGGGGGATCGAGCCGTAACACGCCCTACCGAGTTCAGAACCAGTACCTCTGAACCAACTCGAAACGGATTCCTTCTCATATTTCTCGTTTCTTATCTGCGACCGTGTACTTTGGTGCAATTTCTTTTCATTTTGCATCGAGATACGAAGGGTCATTATTGATTAGGCATCAAACGCTTATATTCATCGGCTCCCCACGTGGTTTGTGTTCAGACGGTGCTGACTGCTAGTATAAACTACTGGGGGTTACTTTTGAACTGAAACTAAAGGTGCACTCGCAATGGTGATCGGGATGGAATTTCTTAAGCAGGGGGTCGAAGATGTCAAGATTGTATTGGTCTTGTTTAATCGTTCCCGGCTTCGTAGTTACGAACCATTTGGTGGTAAGTCGGGTAATGCGAGTAATTAGAGATTTTTCTGGTATGACTTAATAATCGGGGAAAGCTCGAAATTAGAGAAAGTAGCGCACAGATTTGCTCATTTCATTAATTTGTTAAAAGAAATACAACGGAATTGAAAGTACAACGAAATGAACAAGTGCTGAAATGAAAGGTACCTCTCCCACACTATATCAGACATTGTCCTCAATGTTGTGATATAAATGAGGCACAAATACAGTACAAGGCTAAAATGAAAAACAACATAAAAGTAAACTACTGCTGCTGAGGACCGCGGGCTCGGCCTCTGGTGCGAGAGCGGCGTCTGGAGGGAGTCGCGTCGGGATCAGAACTGGTGCCGGAGGTAGCAGTAATGCTGATGCGGAGCGCCTCGAGCTCGCCGAAAAGTTCTCCAAACCGTTCATTAGTGGCCTCCTGGTTGGCAGCAATAGTGCCGAGTAAAGCATCATACTGCGCCTTCTGCCGTCGCTCCAGTGCGGCGTTCATCTGGTTCTGCTGATGAATCGCAAGGAGGACTTCCTCAAGTGTGACTGCGGGAGCAGGGGGCTGTCTGGTAGATGTCTCGGGGATATCCTGGACAGGCTCAGCTGCATCCATAGCGTCCTGCATCTCGTCCACTGGGGCGTCTGCCTGATCATCATGAACCGGGACGTGATCGGCAGCAGCTGGTAAAACAAAGAGCCAGTTGGCTCGGTTGGATGGGTCGATGCGGGTGCGGGACGGCAGAGTGATGTGGTGGAAAATGGTGCCATTGACGACAGGGCTGTACCTGCCATCCTCTCGCTGCGCGATCAGGTGGGCGGACCGGCAGTAGCTCATGGTCAGGAATTCGACGGCGAGGTGAGGCTGATTAGCGAGCCCGTCACCAAGCCCCAACTGAATGGCGAGGGTGGTGACAATGCCGCCTATGAAGAACGGGGAGGAGCCTCGGTGCGCAATGGCCTGGATGTGGTAAAGCATGAAGGGGGCAGCGTTGATTGGCTCGTCATGAAGGGCACAGTATAAGAACAGAAGCTCCTTGGAGTTGAGCTTGTGGTTGCTTTCTCTAGCAAAGATTGTGTTGCAGATGACCCGGTGAAAATAGCGGATAGCCGGGTTGTGGATGTGTGTGGCGTTGAGGCTCTGGAAGGTGGATGCACGGGTGTTGGTAAGGTCGTGCCATAGAGTGAATGCTTGTTCACTAAAATTATCGGGCACACGACGGTGGGCTTCGGTTCCGTGATCGAAGCCTAACAGCTCGGCGATCCTGGTTTGCGTGAGGTTGAACTCCTGGCCATGCAATCTGAATGTTACGATGCCGGTAAGCTGACTCTGAGAACCGGGAGGGGTGATGTAACTGTAAGAGCTGAGGAACTCCAGCGTCAGAAGTTCGAAAGTAGGCTGAGCCTGACGACAGAGGTCCCACAGACCGACCTTTTGCAGTAGGCTTTGAACGCTGGACAACATTCCGAGTTCTGGCAGACAGTCAGTGGCAATGTAGCGGGTAGGTTGCAGACCGTGGTTCTGGAAGCGGATGAAACGGTCTCTCTGGGTTACTCCAGCTTCACCTTCTCTAAAAATGATGGAATCCATAACATGCAAGAGTGAAGAGGGAGGAAGGATTTTGTGAGGTTTTGTGAGAAAAATGGTAGAATGAGGGAGATTGAGGTTCGGGTTAAATACGGGAGAGTTTAAATGAAATGGTGGATGATAATGGAGGATTAATGGGGGTAGTGGAGAGGTTACGGCGGTTGTGGAATGAGTGGGTAGTGTTTTGGGTAGGTTATGGATGGAGAAGAAGAGTGGACACGATGAGAAACAGTTCTGTTTCTCACGATTCCTGTAATAGAGGTCGTCACGGTCGTGACAGGGGCGTGACGGTCGTGACACGCTAAATGAGCACGTCACGATCGTAAGTTAGGCGTGACGACCGTGAGGGCATGTTTTGCTGAATAATTCCCAGAAAAGAACATTGTCTCACGTTATTTATAAATTGATAATAATTTATTTTATTTAGTAACACTTATATTAAATACACACCATATGGTATATCATTTGCAACACAGTAGTATACGAACCTAAGATTGCATACATGAAATAATGCAGTCATACAATATATAGTCATACAGTATATAGAAAAAGTATATAAGCTGCTAAAAATGAAGAAATAATTGAAATAAAAAGTGCATGGCATAAAGTAAAAAATGAAAGTACAGAAACGGAAATTATGTTATGAAATTGTTGCGAAAGATAAATTTAACTGGAAACAAAAATAATGAGAAAAAATAATGAGAAAAAATAATAAACTAAATCACTGATAGCCGTTTCAAAGGCGTTTCTTCAGGTCTTCGATGGCGGAGTCCAAATGATAGAATTGTTCGCAGGCCATGTCAGTCAATCCTATGATGTCCAATCGCATACTCTTAATGTCTTCTTTGAATAGATTAATGTCAGTTTGGTAGGCATTGAGAGTGTGCATGATGTTTTGTAAGTTGTTAGCGTACTCTCCGTGATTCGCTCCAGGGGTTTCATGAACTTTGTCAGTTGGGTCAGTGTCATGGTATCCAGGAGGTGTCTCAGGGTCAGTTTCAACAGCGGTCATTATATCATCTATTATCCTGTGAGACTGAGGTGTTTCAGGAGTGGCTGGATAATCAGGTGGGTTTAACTCATAAAGCCAGTTATCCTTATTGTGAACACTTACTTTAGCATGATTGGGCAATGTGAACAGGGTGACTACTTCGTTCCGGATCAGGTACTCAAAAGGTGGGCGTCCTAAATTCCTTATGATATGTCTATTGAAGCAGAATTTAAGATTCATTGGGCGGATGGTTCCCAGACGGGTGCACCTGTCCAGTTGGTACCTAAGTCCTAAGGCATCAGCAATCATGGTTACAAGACCTCCTACTAAAATAGGTAATTCAGGTTCTTCTTGGATGTGGGTGAAGGTTTGCATCATGAAAGGCACACCATTAACAGACTGTCCATTAGTGAAACATGACATAATAAATAATTCATCTTTAGAGACTCCGGTAATGTTTTCTTCTTTTCCAAAGAAGGTATGGGCGAGGAATTTGTGGAAGTAACGGAGAGCAGGATTATGGATCTCATCATTGTTCATGTCATTTGGTTCAGGGTGGTAGTTTCCGGTTAGAATTCCCCAAAAGAAATCTAGCTCCACATCCATCAATTCTACCTGTGTGGTAGTAAAAGTAAAAGGTCCACTAGGGAATCCTAACAGGTCAGCTAGTTCTTTATGGTTAAAGTCGTATTCTATTCCAAATAGGCGGAAACTAATAAATCCTTTCCTAAATCCAAAACCGCGCTCGGGTAGGTAAAGCAGGGAGCTAAGGAACTCAAGGGTAAGCTCGCGGTTGTAAACCCATAATTTCGACAAGATTAAAATTCAAGCTTTAAGGTCATCTTTGTCGAAGGATAGCATCAGGAGGAGAATCCAAGAATTACTGACAAGGTTTTAAAGTTTCATTGTTTCGACAGAAATAGATATAATGTTCTGGCAGAATAGTTTGGAGAGTGTGTGACTGAGGGCTTCGACAGAAGAAGTTTGTTAAAAAAAAGATAAGGTTTGGCAAGTGCTGAAGAGTTTTTCTCCTTTAAAAGGGTTTCGACAGTTTTGAAGAGTTACAAGGTTTCGTCACCAAGGAAGAGATTCAAATTCAAAGGTTGTAACCTTTGGCAGTTGGACACATGGAGGTTTCAGAGAAGAAATTTACATGCAGGCTGACACTTGTCGTTTAGTTATAGTTTTTCCGTTCTAAGCAGTTATTTTGTTTATGTATAAATAGGATAGTTTGTGGTTAGAATGTGTGTGTGAAAATTGGTACAAAATTCCTGTAAAAGCTCTAAGTACCCAGTGTGAGAGAAAATGAGTCTAGTATTTGGAACAATGTACGTTTAAACACCAGTTATATTTCAAAGTCATTTTAAATTACTTGTTTATTCTTCAAGTCCATGTCATTTTAAATTTCATTTACTTTTTTGCAAGTTTTTAGCCTTTCGACATTTCTTTGTTCTTGTTTAAACTTTTAACCTTATTTCATCTTTAAGTTCAAACTTTCGTTACTTGCAAAATCAAAGTCCTTAATACTTTGACAATATTGATAAAACAAACCGCAAATTAGTCACCAAAAGTCTAAGAGTATTTCGACAGAACCAAATGCACATGTATCCCAGGACTTGTATGGTTGGTCCTGCAAGTAACCCAACTTTCTGAAGAAATTGGTTAACCAGAGGTTGTTCGCCAGAAAACACAGCGAACAAATTGGCACGCCCAGTGGGACCAGTGCATTTGATAAAATCTAATAGAAATTTTTAGACAAATTGTTCCTTGCTACGTTGTATGATTCTTAGAAGCGGTAAATTAGCCGTAACCGACGTAGAGAGACCAAAGAGAACAAGAAGAAGAAACATGGCTAACTTGCCAAATGCTTCAAATATTTCTGACGAAACCATTCCAGTTTCCAATCCTATCCCTTCGTCAGGAACAATACCAGTGTCTGGCCCTGTTTTAGAACAGATTAGGCCTCCTTTGGGGGATTCCATACCAACGGGTTCAGGATCCCAGAATGCGCCTAGTTCTTCCACCATGGGACACGCCAGACCCTTGGGAACCCCTCCCCCTGGAGGAAATACATTCAGGCCATATCTGAATTATTCTCAGCCTTTGACTGGGAGAGAACAACCGTACGGAATGCCAACTTCAATGATGGCAAGCCTACATAATTCGTCACCATTATTCTCTGATGCCATGGTTCAAGTGTCATCACCATTGCAGGGATCAGGATATGGTGGAAATGGAAATAGAATGAATCAAATTCCACCAGGTTTCCATATGCCCGCTATGACAAACCATTCTGCACAAGTAATCCGTCAACAGATGGATGAAAGCAATCATGATATGGTGCAGGCTTTGACACAACAAATGGGAGACGTGTTCAATCCCTTAATACAAAACACTACCCAAACAAACCAAATATTGGCAGAACAGATGGCACGCATTGCTGATTTTTTTGGAGTCCCACAAGCACAACAAAGAATGCAATTAAACCAGAATCCTGCCAATAGGGCTGTCGAAGAGGAACTCACTATAAACCAAAGGCCCTTAGGGAACCCTCAGGAAAATCCCAGGGGGCAAGAGGTGATGGTCGAACAGCCTAATGTAGAAGAGCCTATTCGACAGGAACCAAGAAGGATAATAGTCCAGAGAAACCAAAATGCTGACGAAGTGTTACAGCAGAGAATGCGTTACAATAACATGCCTGTCGAAAATGATATTGCCACCATGGTGGAGAGAATAATGGCACAAAACGGAGTAAACGTAGGATTACAAAGGCCTAGTTATACTTCCCCCTTGTCTGAATTTATCTTACAACAAGAGTTACCACCAAGGTGGAAAGTCCCCAAATTCACAAAATTTTCAGGGGATACTAGTGAATCCACCATAGAACACGTGGCACGTTATTTGATAGAAGCGGGAGAGATTGCTAATAACGAGAACTTAAGGATGAAATATTTCCCAAGTTCTTTGACAAAAAACGCTTTCACTTGGTTTACGTCACTTCCTCCAACTTCAATTTTTACTTGGACCCAATTAGAGAGATTGTTCCATGAACAATTTTATATGGGACAAACCAAGATAAGTTTGAAAGAGTTGGCAAGTGTCAAAAGAAAATTTTCTGAACCCATAGATGACTATTTGAATAGGTTTAGATTATTAAAAGCCAGATGCTTTACGCAAGTGCCGGAACAAGAACTAGTCGAAATGGCTGCAGGGGGTCTTGATTATTCCATAAGGAAAAAATTGGATACCCAATATCTGAGAGACATGGCACAGTTGGCAGACAGAGTAAGGCAGATAGAAAGACTAAAAAATGAGAAATTTAGATCAAATAAAAACAAGAAGGAAAGAGTGGCCTATGTAGGAATAGTTCAAGATGATTACGACGGAAACGAACCAGTCATTTTCGACCAGCAAGAAATTGATCTTGCAGAATTAAAGCAAGGCCCTCCATATTCTTGTAAAGTTTTAGCCCCGTCGAATGGAAAAAGTCCAGTCGAAATGGAAAAGAATGACAGGTTCCCTAAAAGAACCTATACATTCGACATCACCAAGTGTGATGAGATATTTGATTTACTAGTCAAAGATGGTCAGTTAATAAAACCAGCAGGCACTAAAGAGCCTCCTATAGACCAACAGAAAAAGAGAGGTTTTTGCAAATACCATAATTTCTTGGGTCATAAAACTTCTCAATGTTACCTTTTCAGGGATCTTGTCCAAAATGCAATCCAAAATGGAAGGTTGAAGTTTGGAGACAAAGGCAAGCAGCAGATGAAGATTGACTCCAATCCCATGCAGATTGTGGAGGCAAATTATGCTGAGCCAGAAATGGTAAACGTGGTCGAAATGGAGATCATGGCAGAAGAAAATTCTGAAATGGTAGGAGTTACTGAAAGCTTCGACACCAACTTCACCATGATAGAAGCTGCTGAAGGTTTCGACACCCATGTCAATGTGGTGGAAGAAGGTGATAATTCTGCTGGCCAGGCTGAGGCAAAAGAAGTCAAAATTTCTGAAGACTTCGACAGTGAGAATGCCACTAAGACCACTGAAGGTTTCAACGGAAGAAATGCAGTCAAAGTGGGAAGAAGCTTCAACAAGAAAAACTGTGAAAGAGATGCTGACCAAGAGGAGATTAAAACACCAGGGACTGATGACAATTCCCTCACTGTCAAACAAATGAACAGTGATACCACCAAAAATGAAGAACATCCTGTCGAAAGGGTTGCACATTGCTGCAAATACATCTATAAGGGCTTACACCCAAAAGGCAATGTTAGTCAGTCAAAGGAGGACATCCCAGAGGAAATCATGCTAGTCGAAAAAATGAACAAATTGAAAATTACAACTGAACAGAGTGCTGGGATTCATATGGTGGAAATCACTCAAAAGGGAGGACCAGACATCGACAAGGGAAAGAAGCGTCAAGAGGAGCATCAGAAGCTGGTTTACCCAGAAGAGAACGAGAGTCTGGTTGAATTCATCCAGAGGTGTCAAAGGAAGAATGCAGAAGTCATGCTTTGCCCAAGATGCAGTGTTGTGTTCGACAAGAAAGCAGCTGATGACTTAGAAGCAGCAGTAAAGACCCAGAGGAAAAGAAATTGGGGAACAGTCCCACCAACCAGAAACGAAAGATTCGACCCAAGAAGAGGGGAGCATCACAGTCAAGGGGTCGGAGAAAGACGTTTCAACACTTACAAACCATCCAACAGGCCAAATGATGACAAATGGGTTCAGCCTATAAGGGATGTCCAAGGTCAGAAGAGATGGAAGAGTTTTGAAGTGAACAGGGGTCCTTCCATGGAAGTTAAAAAGGAGGCAAAGCCAAAATACGTCTCTGAAAACTACAAAGGGAAGAATCCTATGTCCAGATCCCAATGGAGAAGATTCCAAAGGCAGAAGAAAATTGAAAAGAAAACTGTAGAATACCAAAAGGTTGGGCAGAAGGAAGCTGAATCAAGCAAATGTGTGCAGATTACGAACAAGGGAATGCCCCTGGCAGAAAAAGAAATCATTCAGAAGAATAGATCTGGTGACACCACAGAGGTGCAGAAAACAAACAATAGAATGCCAGTGGACGAAGAAGTCACAGATGAATTTGGTTCAGAATCAGATGCTTCTTTCGACGTAACTTGCAATGTGGTTTCTGTACTGCCCAGAGACTTCGACAGGATAATGGAAGTCGAAGACGAAGAGGATGACATGATAGATGATAGCATAAGCTTGAAGCCTGTATGCTACTACATAATGAACAATGGCTGTGTCGAAGAGCAAAATGCCTTCTTCGAAAAGCCAGATGATGCAATGAAGGCTCACTTAAAGCCTCTCTTCATAAAAGGAAAGGTAGAAGGTGTAGGTGTCAACAAAATTCTGATAGATGGCGGAGCAGCTGTAAATTTAATTCCTCATTACATGATAAGGAGAATTGGAAAAGATGACTCCGACACTAAGCCTCACAATATGGTGTTGTCCAACTATGAAGGTAAAGTGGGAACAACACTGGGAGTAATACAATTGAACTTGACTGTAGGATCCATCACCAGGCCTACAATGTTTGTGGTGATAGCATCAAAAGCAAATTACAACTTGCTGTTGGGAAGAGAATGGATCCATGGGATTGGGGCTGTGCCATCCTCCATGCATCAAAGAATAGCAATCTGGAGGCCAGATGGGATTGTCGAAAACATTGAAGCAGATCAGAGTTACTTCACAGCTGATGTGAACAATATCACTAGTCGTAACTTCGACAAGAACCTAGCCCATATAGCACCATGCAATCCTGCGGCTTTCGACCTGACAGCTTCCGACAACGCTTACTGTTCCATGTACCTCCATCCTACACATGGTTTCCAGTGGGATAAAGAAATAATTGGGGAAACAAATTACACTTGGGGAACTGCCCACGTCAACCCAACTGGATGGGGAAGTGAATTCAGTGAAAATGACTGAAGTTTCAGCAATGGAAAGGATTTCGGCTTATATAGCCGAAAAACAACACAAAGCGGCCCTTGAGGCTGAAGTAAGAAATATGGCTGTCGAAGCCAGCACTCAGGTTGTCGAAGGACAACACCCTCAAGAAAATATTGAGGAGCAACATGCAAATCAGAGTTTTGAAGAAGACTCAAATGGTGAATGGCAGAACCAAAGACTTGATGCCATTTATGATGACGAACCTCTGGGGTTCGAAAAGGATCCAACCTCCACCAATATGAAAATGGTGGCACAGGATCCCTTAGAGGAGATTAATCTAGGACTGGGGGCAGAGAAAAGGCCCACTTACATCAGTGCCAAGTTGAATCCTCAACTCAGAATCGAAATAATCCAGCTGCTGAATGAGTTTAAAGACTGCTTCGCATGGGATTATGACGAAATGCCTGGTTTAGACAGAAGTTTGGTGGAATTGAAGTTGCCAATTCTGGAAGGGAAGAAGCCAATAAAACAGACCCCCAGACGCTTTGCACCTGAAATTCTGTCGAAGATCAAAGAAGAGGTCGAAAGACTTCTAAAATGCAAATTCATCCGTACAACAAGGTATGTCGAATGGATTGCTAATATTGTTCCTGTGATTAAGAAAAATGGCACACTAAGGGTGTGTATTGATTTTAGAGATCTAAACTCAGCCACCCCTAAGGATGAGTATCCTATGCCAGTAGCAGAAATGCTAGTAGATTCTGCAGCAGGCCATGAGTATTTAAGTATGCTTGATGGCTATTCTGGTTATAACCAGATTTTTATTGCTGAAGAAGACGTTCCAAAAACAGCTTTTCGTTGTCCAGGAGCAATAGGAACATATGAATGGGTAGTAATGCCCTTTGGTTTGAAAAATGCTGGAGCTACTTACCAAAGGGCTATGAATTCTATTTTTCACGATTTCATTGAAACGTTTATGCAAATTTATATAGATGACATTGTGATTAAATCTGCTTCAGGCTTCGACCATATTAGCCATCTTCGACAGTCCTTTGAAAGGATGAGGAAGTTTGGTTTGAAAATGAATCCTCTTAAATGTGCTTTTGGTGTGCAGGCTGGGGATTTCTTAGGCTTTGTGGTCCACAAAAAGGGGATTGAAATCAATGAAAACAAAGCTAAAGCAATAATGGAAGCAAAAGCGCCATCGACAAAGAAGGAATTGCAGTCTCTACTAGGGAAAATCAACTTCCTCAGAAGATTTATCTCCAACCTTAGTGGAAAGACTCAGGCCTTCTCACCCTTGCTTCGACTGAAGAAAGAGGGTTTCACTTGGGGGCAAGAGCAACAAGCTGCTTTCGACAAGATCAAGGAGTATTTGGCAAATCCCCCAGTCCTAATATCTCCTTGCCGAAAAAGAAGCATGAGGCTCTACATATCAGCATCTGACAGAACATTAGGAAGTATGCTTTGTCAAGAAGATGAACATGGCGTCGAAAGAGCCATTTACTATCTCAGCAGGGTCTTGAATGATGCTGAAACTAGGTATAGCATGATAGAGAAATTATGTTTATGTGTATATTTCTCTTGTATGAAATTAAAGCATTATATAAAACCCGTCGATGTACATATATCTTCTCATTTCGACGTAATAAAGCATATGTTGTCTAAGTCTATTTTACATAGTCGAATTGGAAAATGGGCTTTAGCCTTAACTGAATATTCTTTAAAATATATGCCTCTAAAAGCTGTTAAAGGGCAAGTAGTTGCTGACTTTATAGCTGACCACTCCATACTTGGAGAGGAGACAAATTATGTCGAAAAAGAGCCTTGGAGGTTATATTTTGATGGTTCCAGTCATAAAAATGGAACAGGTGTTGGGGTGTTAATTATTTCTCCCAATAAAGTTCCAACAAAGTTCAAGTACAAAATAGAAGAATTCTGTTCAAACAATGAGGCAGAATATGAAGCCTTAATTGTTGGACTTGAAATCTTGTTGGAACTGGGGGCAACAGAGGTCGAAATAATGGGTGACTCTGAATTGGTGATAAAACAACTGACGAAAGAGTACAAATGTGTCAAAGAAAATTTGATCATGTACTTTGTGATAGCCAACAGACTCCTCAAGAGATTCGACAGTGTAGTTTTTAGACACATCCCCAGATTAGAAAATCAGGAAGCAAATGACTTGGCCCAGCTGGCTTCAGGGTATAAAGTGTCGAAAGAAAATCTGTTGAAGTTTGTCGAAGTGAGAGGAAAAGTTTTATCTACTAAGCTGTCCCCATCTGATTTGGACACAATAAGATTGGGATATGGTGATCAAGAAAACTTTGAGATTTTCAATGTGGGTAATCTAGAGGATGGAGATTGGAGAAAACCCATTAAAGATTATTTGCAAAATCCAAATCAAACAGTCGAAAGGAAGATAAAGTACAGAGCCTTAAGTTATGTGCTCTTTGGAAATGAACTGTTTAAAAAGACTGCAGAAGGAGTTCTACTAAAATGCCTTGGAGAGACTGAAGCATACATAGCTTTGTCGAATGTACACAGTGGTGCATGTGGTGCCCACCAAGCAGGACATAAAATGAAATGGCTATTATTTCGACAAGGAATGTATTGGCCAACCATGTTGAAAGATTGTGTCGAATTCGCAAAGGGTTGTCAGGAATGTCAAATCCATGCAGGCATACCTCATGTGCCAGCAAGTGAGTTACATTCTATTATAAAGCCTTGGCCATTCAGAGGTTGGGCTTTAGATTTGATTGGTGAGATTCGACCAGCTTCTTCAAAAGGGCAGAAGTACATTTTAGTAGGAGTAGACTATGTCACTAAATGGATTGAAGCCATACCTTTGACAAATGTAGATCAGGAAGCAGTCATAGATTTCATCCAGAAACACATAGTGTATAGATTTGGAATACCAGAGACTATAACCACTGATCAAGGATCTGTGTTTACTGGCAGAAATATGCAAGCATTTGCAAGAGAGACAGGTTTTAAGTTGTTGACTTCGACACCTTATTATGCCCAAGCAAATGGCCAGGTCGAAGCAGCCAACAAAGTGGTGATAAACCTGATAAAGAAACATGTGGGTAAAAAACCCAGAAATTGGCATAAGACCCTGGATCAAATCCTTTGGGCTTGTCGAACCTCTCCTAAGGAAGCAACTAACTCCACCCCATTTAAATTAACCTATGGACATGATGCAGTATTGCCTGTCGAAATCTGTTTACAGTCAATACGAATTCAAAGACATCATGAGATTCCATCTGAAATCTATTGGAGTATGATGATGGATGAATTGGTTGATTTAGACGAAGAAAGGTTGCGTGCTTTAGAATTAATAAGAAGGCAGAAAGAGAGAGTTGAAAAGTTTTATAACAAAAAAGTAAAATTCAAAGCCTTTTTAGTAAATGATTTAGTCTGGAAAGTGATCTTGCCCATGGAGAAGAAAGACAGAGTGATGGGAAAATGGTCCCCTAAGTGGGAAGGACCTTTCAAAATTTTAAGAGTTTTTTCCAATGGTGCATACGAAGTCGAAGAAATAGAAAAAGATAGAAGAGTGATGAAAATAAATGGGAAGTACTTAAAAAAGTATAAACCAACACTGCACGAAATAAAAATAAGAACAAACTAAATTACAAAGGTCACTTCGACAGCAAAAGACATTTCTCCTTTGATAGTCGAAAATATCTTTGCTGGGGGGCAATTTGTAAACCCATAATTTCGACAAGATTAAAATTCAGGCTTTAAGGTCATCTTTGTCGAAGGATAGCATCAGGAGGAGAATCCAAGAATTACTGACAAGGTTTTAAAGTTTCATTGTTTCGACAGAAATAGATATAATGTTCTGGCAGAATAGTTTGGAGAGTGTGTGACTGAGGGCTTCGACAGAAGAAGTTTGTTAAAAAAAAGATAAGGTTTGGCAAGTGCTGAAGAGTTTTTCTCCTTTAAAAGGGTTTCGACAGTTTTGAAGAGTTACAAGGTTTCGTCACCAAGGAAGAGATTCAAATTCAAAGGTTGTAACCTTTGGCAGTTGGACACATGGAGGTTTCAGAGAAGAAATTTACATGCAGGCTGACACTTGTCGTTTAGTTATAGTTTTTCCGTTCTAAGCAGTTATTTTGTTTATGTATAAATAGGATAGTTTGTGGTTAGAATGTGTGTGTGAAAATTGGTACAAAATTCCTGTAAAAGCTCTAAGTACCCAGTGTGAGAGAAAATGAGTCTAGTATTTGGAACAATGTACGTTTAAACACCAGTTATATTTCAAAGTCATTTTAAATTACTTGTTTATTCTTCAAGTCCATGTCATTTTAAATTTCATTTACTTTTTTGCAAGTTTTTAGCCTTTCGACATTTCTTTGTTCTTGTTTAAACTTTTAACCTTATTTCATCTTTAAGTTCAAACTTTCGTTACTTGCAAAATCAAAGTCCTTAATACTTTGACAATATTGATAAAACAAACCGCAAATTAGTCACCAAAAGTCTAAGAGTATTTCGACAGAACCAAATGCACATGTATCCCAGGACTTGTATGGTTGGTCCTGCAAGTAACCCAACTTTCTGAAGAAATTGGTTAACCAGAGGTTGTTCGCCAGAAAACACAGCGAACAGCGGTAAGTCGCAAACTTATGTTGGATCAGTGCATTCTCCCATCCGAGTCGGTTGAACTAGTACATGACACTATCATGTATACCTAAGGTTTCCATAGTCCTATCATCTGGGTACAGGGTCAAATCCATTTGCCTCTGTGATAACTCTTCGAACTTCATTCTTTGGTTCCTACCTCTAAATTTGGTTTCCATATAGTTAATTGGTTGGTTAGCCATGGTCAGTGAAAATACGGGGGAAACAAATCAGTGGAAAAGATTTTAGAAAATCTGTAAAAAGTGATTTAAGATAAAAATAAGAAAATGAAATGCATAGTGTAATGGCGATAATAGTAAAGTAAAACTGACAAAACAATTTAAACAAATAGTAAAAACGATAAATAACAATGTGCTAAAAAAAGAATAGTTAAAATAAGTAAGTAAATGGGTTGCCTCCCACTAAGCGCTGTTTTTATTGTCAAAAGCCTGACGTAATGTTTTGGTTTAGATTAATCAGGGGAATTGGTGGACAATTCTAAAAGCTTTAGATTATTCGCATAACCTCTATTTTCAACTTTATGATAGTGTTTTAGACGTTGTCCGTTTACTGTGAATGGCTCACTATCCTTACCCTTAATTTCTATTGCTCCACTTGGGAATACTTTAGTTATATCAAAGGGTCCTGACCATCTAGACTTTAATTTTCCAGGAAAGAGCCTAAGTCTTGAATTAAAGAGGAGTACAACGTCTCCCACACTAAATTCTTTCCTAGATAGGCGTTTATCATGCCATTTCTTAGTTCTTTCTTTATATATCTTAGCATTTTCGTATGCATCTAACCTTAATTCTTCTAATTCGTTAATGTCTAGGATTCGCTTTTCTCCTGCAGCATTATAGTTCATATTGAGAGTTCTGATCGCCCAATAAGCTTTGTGTTCTAGTTCTACTGGGAGGTGACAAGATTTTCCATAAACTAGTTTGAAAGGTGTAGTACCTATGGGTGTCTTGTAAGCGGTCCTATAAGCCCATAGAGCTTCATTAAGTTTAGATGACCAATCTTTCCGAGATATGGCGACAGTCTTTTCTAAGATTTGTTTAATCTCTCTGTTTGAGACTTCGACCTGTCCACTTGTTTGTGGGTGATATGGTGTAGCCACACGGTGTCTTACTCCATACTTAGATAGTAATTTGTCAAGGATTTTTGAAATGAAGTGTGAGCCACCGTCACTTATGACGAGTCGAGGCACACCAAATCTGGGAAAGATTATATTTTTGAAAAGCTTTATTACTACTCGTGTATCGTTTGTAGGAGAAGCTATGGCTTCGATCCATTTCGAGACATAATCAACAGCTACGAGTATGTAATTATTGCCGAAAGATGATGGGAATGGTCCCATGAAATCTATTCCCCAGACGTCGAAGATTTCTACTTCTAAAATTCCCTTTTGGGGCATCTCATCTCTTCTTGAAATATTGCCAGTGTGTTGACACCGATCGCAACTTATAACAGCGATGTGGACATCCTTCCATAGATTAGACCAGTATAAGCCGGCTTGCAAGATTTTTGCACAAGTCTTGGAAGTGCTTGCATGTCCACCATAAGGAGATGAATGGCATTGAGCAATGACGTCTTCTATTTCTTCTTCGGGAATACATCGGCGAAAGATTCCATCTGGTCCTCTTTTGAACAGTAATGGTTCATCCCAATAGTAATGTTTCAGGTTATGAAAGAACTTCTTTTTCTGCTGATAGGTTAGATCGGGTGGAAGAGCTCCTGCGGCTAGGTAGTTGACAATGTCAGCGTACCATGGCAGTCCTACAGTTGTCTGTATTGTTTCCACGGATTCTGGTTCATTTATATCTAACTGAGCTAGGTCGCTTCCTATTTGTGCTATCAGCTGTTCATACGGAAAATCATCGTTAATCGGCACTTGTTCGGGTTTAATACCTTTTATTCTAGATAAATGGTCCGCTACGACGTTTTCAGTACCTTTTTTATCTTTTATTTCTAGATCAAATTCTTGTAAGAGTAAAATCCATCTTAAGAGTCTTGGTTTAGCATCTTTCTTAGTTAATAGATATCGGATAGCAGCATGGTCTGTGTAAATGATTATTTTCGCTCCAACTAGGTAAGAGCGGAATTTGTCAAGCGCAAAGACAACTGCTAGCAATTCTTTTTCTGTAGTAGCGTAGTTCATCTGGGCAGAATCCAAGGTTCTACTGGCATAGTAAATCGCATGGAGTTTCTTTTCCTTTCTCTGGCCCAGGACTGCGCCTACAGCATAGTCACTCGCATCGCACATGATTTCGAAAGGTAATCTCCAGTCAGGGGGTTGCATGATTGGTGCGGTGATGAGGGCTGTTTTTAGAGTTTCGAATGCTTTAAGACAATCTTCATTGAATATGAACTCAGCGTCTTTCATTAATAAACCAGTAAGAGGTTTAGTAATTTTCGAGAAATCTTTGATGAATCGTCGGTAAAAACCGGCGTGTCCTAAAAAGCTTCGTATTTCTCGAACGGTTTTAGGGGGTTGAAGATCTTTTATTACTTCAATCTTAGCTTTATCAACTTCAATTCCCTTGTCGGATATTACATGACCTAATATTATTCCTTCATTGACCATAAAATGACATTTCTCCCAGTTAAGCACGAGATTTACTTTTACACATCTTTCTAACACCATTTCTAAGTTCGATAAGCATCCTTCAAAGCTTTGCCCGCATACAGAGAAGTCGTCCATGAACACTTCCATGATGTTGTCTATAAAATCTGCGAAGATTGACATCATACATCTTTGAAAGGTTGCAGGAGCGTTGCACAATCCAAAGGGTATTCGCCTATAAGCGAACGTTCCATAAGGACATGTGAATGTAGTCTTCTCTTGATCATCAGGATGGATAGGGATTTGGAAAAATCCTGAGTACCCGTCAAGATAACAGAAGTAAGAATGCTTGGCTAATCGTTCCAACATTTGATCTATGCAAGGTAATGGGAAATGATCTTTTCGAGTGGCTTTGTTTAGCTTACGATAATCTATGCACACTCTATATCCCGTTACTACTCTTTGCGATATCGATTCGCCTTGAGCGTTTTTCACAACAGTGATACCTCCTTTCTTTGGCACTACATGTATTGGACTAACCCATTCACTATCAGAGATTGGGTATATTATCCCGGCATCTAATAATTTCTTGACTTCTTCCTTTACTACAGTGCTGAGGGTTGGGTTAATTCTTCTTTGAGATTCTCTGGAGGTTCTGCAATCTTCTTCTAGCAGAATGCGATGCATGCAAACTGAAGGACATATTCCTTTGAGATCAGATATGTTATATCCTAATGCAGTTGGATATTTCTTCAAGACATCTAAAAGCTTCTTTGTTTCTATAGTTCCTAAACTGGAGTTTACTATAACTGGTCTTTTACATTCAACGTCTAAGAATTCGTACCTTAGGTTATTAGGTAAAGTTTTTAATCCTAATGTAGGTTTATCTTTACTTGGCATGGGATCCGGTGTAAGTGCTAAACTTTCGCTTAGACTATCATCCTGATACGGTTTTCGCCAATTATCATCTTCGAAAATTGGAGGGATTTGAATTTTCATTATTTCGGAATAAGTGGTCTCCTCCAGTTCCATTTCTCTTACACATTCGTCAATTACGTCCATTAGATAGCATGTATCCTCTATAGCTGGTGATTGTAAGAATTGTGTTAAAACAAATTCAACTTTCTCTTCACCTACTTCAAAGGTTAGCTTTCCTCTTTTTACGTCTATTATGGCTCCGGCGGTAGCTAAGAATGGTCTTCCTAGTATGATGGGTGTGGTGGAGTCTTCAGAGATGTCCATGATTATAAAATCAGTAGGAATGTAGAATTGTCCTATACGTACTGGGACGTTTTCTAGTATGCCTACAGGATATTTAACAAAGCGATCGGCTAGTTGAACAGACATTTTAGTTGGTCTTAGGTCTCCCATGTCTAGCCTTTTGCAAATTGTTAAGGGCATAACACTGATACTGGCTCCTAAATCGCACAGAGCTTTGTCAATGACGAATTTTCCTATTACACAGGGTATAGAGAAACTTCCTGGATCTTTTAGCTTAGGAGGCATGTTATTCTGAATTATGGCGCTACACTCGGCAGTAAGTGTAACTGTTCCGTTATCCTCTATCTTCTTCTTATTGGATAAGATTTCTTTTAAAAACTTGGCATACGAGGGTATTTGGGTAATTGCTTCTGTAAACGGAATAGTGATATTCAATTGTTTCAGAAGTTCGACAAATTTCTTAAATTGACCCGTCGTCTTGGAACTTATTAATCTTTGAGGGTACGGAATTGGTGGTTTATAGGGTGGTGGAGGCACATAAGGTTGTTCTTTCTCCACTACCTCTCGACTTTCATCTTCCTTTTCTTCTGGATCATTCACCACTTCAGTCGGTTTATCCGGTTTTTGGTACATGGCTGGATTGTCAAGTCTTGGATCGGTAGGTCCGTCAAGTTCCTTGCCACTTCTTAATATTACAGCGTTAGCATGTCCTTTCGGGTTAGGTTGAGGTTGTCCAGGGAATACTCCAGCTGGTGCAGCAGTAGGTGCTTGTTGTTGAGCTACTTGTGAAATCTGAGTTTCAAGCATTTTGTTATGTGTAGCTAATGCATCTACTTTGCTCACTAATTGTTTAATCTGCTCACTAGTGTGAATGTTTTGGTTTAAGAAGTCCTTGTTTGTCTGAGATTGGCTAGCTATAAAGCTCTCCATCATCAATTCAAGGTTCGATTTTCTAGGGATATTAGGAGCAGTCTTTTGATATCCTGGTGATGTAGCTGGTGCTTGACCTGGTGCGTAATAAGCATTGTTATTCTTATAGGAGAAGTTCGGATGATTCTTCCAACCTGGGTTGTATGTGTTTGAGTAAGGGTTTCCTTGAGCATAATTCACTTGATCAGTGGGAGTTCCTGCCAATAGTTGACAATCAGAAACTTCGTGTCCTGGGACTCCACATAACTCACAGTTAGGTGTTACTGCAGCCACGGTGGCTGCAGGTGTTATGGCCAAGCTATCGATCTTTTGGCTTAGTTGGTCAAATTTCGCATTGACTTGGTCCATACTACTTACTTCGTACATACCTCCTTTTGTTGGTTTCTCAGTTGCGACTCTCTCGCTTCCCCAAAGGTAATGATTCTGAGCCATACTTTCGATAAGTGCATAGGCATCACGATATTCTTTGTCCATCAATGCACCACCCGCGGCAGCGTCAATTGTCATTCTTGTGTTATACAAGAGTCCATTATAGAAGGTATGGATGACCATCCAGTCTATTAATCCATGATGTGGACAAAGTCTAAGTAGATCCTTATAGCGTTCCCAAGCTTCGAATAATGATTCACTTTCTCTTTGCTTAAATCCGTTGATCTGAGCTCTCAGCATGGCTGTCTTGCTAGGTGGAAAATACCTATTCAAGAAAACTTTCTTAAGTTCTGCCCACGTAGTTACTGAGTTCGAAGGCAGAGATTGAAGCCAAGCTCTTGCTCTGTCTCGAAGCGAAAAAGGAAATAAACGTAGTCTAATGGCTTCTTGGGTAACTCCATTGGCTTTTACGGTATCTGCATATTGCACAAAGATCGAAAGATGAAGATTCGGATCCTCGGTAGGATTTCCGGCGAATTGATTTTGTTGCACGACTGATATCAACGAAGGTTTTAGTTCGAAATCATTTCGGTTGATAGCCGGCGCTGCAATGCTTGAATGCGGTTCACCTTGTGAAGGATTAGCGTAATACTTGAGTGGATGAGTTTGTTCTTCAGCCATCCCTGCGTTTTCTGATTTTACGACTGGTTCAGGCGGATCTAATTGAAGATCTGGAATATTGGAATTATTTTCGAAATCGAATATACGTCTTCTTACGTGTAAGAAGCGTTCCGATTCAGGGATTAGAGGTTGCAAGTCTTCGCTTTTAGAGCGAGTACTTGGCATACACTCGGAGATTAGATTAAATTAGATAGTTGATACCTTAGTCTAGACAATGCTACCTAAATGCACTAGTAACTAAATTAAGGAATCCCCGGCAACGGCGCCAAAAACTTGATGGGCTAAAGACGTGTCTACTTATGCGTCTAGCGGTATCTTACTGCAAGTGCACAGCCTATCGAAGTAATATTTAAGATTATCGATCCACAGGGATTCTATTGTTACTTAGTGCTAGATGAAATTCTAGTTTAGCTAAGGCGAACGGTTGTCACGATTGTTGTTGGTTTTTAAGAATATTAAAGGCGGAATTAAATTTAAGTTTTTAATAAAATAATACTAAGGCGGTCGGTATGTAATTATACTAACTTAGGTGGGTCAATCTAACCTAGGCTTATAAAGATGTTCACTTAATCTATTCGGTAGAGATTACTAGTTTAAATACCCTCAACTCGCACTCTCGTGGTCTTGTATCAGGTCTTATCCCTAAAGCCCTATGCCTGCTCTCGCTAGCCCATAAGTGTTTAGAGGTAATTTTTGGAAACTAAATAATTCTAATTTATCTTAAAGCGCTCTCGTTGTGTTTAATTTAAATGCCTAACTTTAGCTATCTGGTTAAATCTCACACTCTCGTGGTCTTGACCCAACCTAATACCCTTTTCTTACTCTCGTAACGAAAAGGTCTATTTCAATTAAAAAGTATCAGCCAGAATGTTAAGTGATTAATTATTTTAGCCTATGGTTATATTTTACCGGTTAAGTTTGTTATAACTACATACCGCCCTAAGGTGTTTAGCTACTCATCGAGGTTGAATCAGACACAGAATTAAATAATAACTTACTCATGACAGAAGAATAAATAGGCATTATAATTAAATTAAAGTGCAATAAATTGAAAAACCTGATTAACAAATATCTGAGTAGACTCCTTCTTCCACAGACCGGAAGGCTTGGAGTAGGCGGAAATAAAAATTAAAACGAATGCTGAAGGTTGGAAACAAATAAAAGTATAACAATTCCCTAATGTTGGAAATTGTTACACGGTTGGTTTGGATACAAATAAAACAAGACAGAAAGTAAAATAATGCTGGAATAAAAATTCTGGTTCGTAAGGTAATTCGGCAGAGCTTCCGCAGGAATTTTGGATAATGAAGTCTCTCCCTCAGTTCACCTCAGCTGGTACTATTTATAGAGCCTTTAATGGGCTGGAGTCTTGGTCTTTTGTTTCTTGGGCCTTGCTGAAGTGGTTGAGGAAATGTTGGAGAGTGGCAGCAAAAATGGGAGAAGTCGTCTTCACGTGCTGCCTTGAGGAGAAATAAGAGGAGAAGTGGTCTTCAGTGGTGGCTTGACGTAGTCTGAGTCAAAACCAAGTTTTATCCTTGTCACGGGCGTGACAAGGTCTTCACGTTCGTTATTTGAGGATTTTAAGTGTCACGGTCGTGACTACTTCCTCACGGTCGTGATGGCCCAAATTAGGGTGTCACGGTCGTGACACCCTTGTAATGACCGTGGCTGTAACAAATTATGCAGACTTTTTGCAGGCTTCTGCCTTGCTTCATCTCCTTGTGGTCTCTTTCGTTCCTTTCCTCTTAATTCATGATTCGGCCTCACATAACGATGTACCTGCAAAATAGTAAGAAAAACTCGAGAATTCGAGCGTTAAAACAGTGAATGCGCGACAAAACGTCAATGAAATCTAGCGATATAATCGATGCGTTTTCTCGTCATCAGAAGCCGCATTCAATCATGGAAAGATTTAGCCAATGCTTTCCTAAAGCAATATGAGTATAATTTGGACATGGCTCCCAGTCGCACGCAGTTGCAAAGCCTATCTCATAAGAGCGATGAATCCATTAAGGAATATGCACAATGGTGGAGAGAGTTAGCAGCCAGGGTGCAACCACCACTCTCGGACAAAGAATTGATCGACATGTTTTTGGACAGCCTGCACGACTCTTATCATAAAAGAATGGCTGGAAGTACATTCTTGAGCTTCCCTGACCTTATAATAGTAGGAGAACGCATCGAGAATTACCTAAAAACTAAACAAATCCAGGATGCCTCGAGTAACCAGACGGGCGAGACTGAATCCTTTAGCAATCCTCAAGAGGAAGAGGATAATGAAATTGATGTGGTCATAGCAAATGTCGAGTATTCTCAAGGTGCACCAGAAAAACTGTATGGTTCATCCTCTTCTCGACAATTACCATTGCCTGCGCCATATCATCATTATAGGCGACCAATCAAGCCTATGGCACCATACCAGAAACCCTGGGTTGCTCCTCATGCAAATCAACAAACCCGTGGCCGAGGTTAACAGAACCAGCGTCAAAATCGACATAGGCCTCAAAATAACTTGGAAAGAATGACTGCTCCTCTTCATCTAGTTCCTATGTTGTATAGTCAACTTTTGCCGCATCTGGTCCGAAACTCGCTGGTAGAACCCAAAGCTATCAAGCCTTTGCCAAAACCATACCCGCCTGGGTATGATCCCGATGCTCATTGTGGATATCATGTTGGATCAATAGGACATTCAACTGAGGATTGCAAAGCTTTTCAAGCCAAGGTGCAACAGTTGATTGACAAGAAATTCATATCCTTTCCAGAAGGAAATTTGGTTATGCACGTCAGCTTCTCACCGAAATGAGTTCCAACACTTCAAGAGGCATTTGTTAAAGCCCGTGGTTCAGACAAGAAGCCATCCTCAACACTGGCAACTTCAGAACATTTTTTTATCATTTGCATTTGTAATTTCTTTCCTGTTAAATGCTACTTGCTTTTAGACATTGTTTCTTATTAATGGTATTGTTAATGTGATAATCATGCATGTTTTGATCAAATCCATTTGTATTCACTCACAGTTTCTCATTTATTGCAAAAATCACAAAAATATTTCACTTCCTTTGTCGCACTGATGTTGGCAAAAGATTTGAGGGAGGATGACGAAAACGAAATACTCATAATTGCTGATAAGTATGCTTTTGGATAAAATCTCGCCGCTGATGTACATGCATTGCTTCAAATTCCCAAACACTGAAGAGATAAGGAGTTAGTCCCTAGTTAACCACTTCGAGCCTAGAAGTAGGAGTTTCCTTCAGATTTCTAAACCCTTACACTTAACCTGGGGCATGGGTAGTGTTCAGTTAACTTGAGTACGCACTCGAATGACGAGGCAAAATCTAAGGGATGATGTTTGTTCATCAATGACCATTGACTTGGCAGTCACAAGCATTTCAAAAAAATATAATAAAAGTCTGCTAAGTCAAACACCTCAAAAGGAGACTTAGGCAAAAATCAAGGCAATCCTGATGGACTTGAGGAACAAAATTCGTCCATGCAAAAGTTAGGGGTCAAAAACAAAAGCAAAAGAGGTCCTCAAACCCTCAATAAAAACAGAATAAGATTCAGTGGCCACCCAAATCAAAAGGGGCACTGACATTCATCAAAAAACCAAATAAGGTGACTGCCATTTCAAGCAAACCTTGAATCTTCAAGCTTACACTGTCAAAGTCTAAGTGTGTGTATAAAATTAACTGAATGTAGAACTGGAGTTCATCACGAAGAAGGGATGGGTTTAAATTAAATTTTGAGCCTTATATCCTTTGTTTTTATAACCGTGAACCAAACCACGATACAACCCTCAAAAGACCTAATTGAGGCGGGTTTGTTCTGAAAGCATGCTACAACAAGGTTGTGTAAACTGACTCCTACATATTTGCTAATCTTCTGTATTGGTGTCATATTTTTGCCATATCTTGCACACCAGCTAAATTAGCACTACGTTTGGACTAACAGTTCATTCGTCACACACTATCACATCATTTCTAATAAATGATCTTTTCAAAACTTACATGAATGTCGCATTAAAATTACCATTTTTGAATGAACGGTTCTAGCTGCAAATCAGTACTTGGCATAATGGAATTCCAACGAAGAGAAACCAAAGAAGAACTTGATCATTCACTGATACTGGCTTGAATAGAGAAATTTTCGTAATTGATTTGAGGCAAATTCTTCTGAAGTTCAAACAGGGGCAAACCATTGCGAAATCTAAACACTGGAGCAAATGGGTTCAAGCCATATCCTGGTATAATCACCGCCAAAGGTCTCATCTCAGAAGAAATCCTTCAAATACCTGGAAGACTGGGGCAGACCATTTGAACCGGGGCAGATTAGTTGAACAGGGGCAATTTCCCTTCATGCTTTCAAATTGGTCAAGCTGACCATGCTAGAGACCAGCAATGGTTGAGGTCAACAAGCGTCAAAATCCTTAGGGCTAAGCAAAAGTACGACTAACATGCATTGGTTAAGTCGCTACGCTCACGCAATCCATATGCATTGGTTAAATCGCAATGCTCGCGCAGTCAACATGCTTTGGATAAGTCGTTATGCTCAACATTTGTAAGTCGTCATGACATATCAGCTAGAAGCTAGGTTCTTAACAGAACGAGTATATCGCTTCTCCAAAGGATCCAACTAAGTGCAGGCTACCCAAAATTTCTTTTGATTAAGGGAGAGTCCTTCCAACGCTCAATTAGCACAAGTTACGTTGCTTCGACGCTTATTCTGGGACAGACTACCTCAAGAATAATTTGAAGCCAATTACTCCAAGGGTCAGTTGATCAAGGTCAAAACCCTTCTTGACTAAAATTTGCAACAAACCATCTCGAGATCATCTCATGGTATATCTGCGTCTGAATTCCTTTCATGACTTAGAGTTTTGGAACAAGCCATCTCGAGTTCATCTCATGGTACCACTGCTTCCAATTTCTGTTCAAGGAAAATTTATTCATAGACCCAGATTGAGGCAAGTTGAACTACACTGGGGCAGTTACTCAAGCGAGTTTATTCTCGTCGGCAAGAGTTGAGTGTCGGGGAATCATACCATCACCCCACCAAATAACCTTAAACCTCCTGAAAGGGCATCACTGTCATTGGGTTTCATCCCCACTGCCTGGACCTGTTACCTGTCAGAACCGTGTAACCTTTTATTTCCAAAGTCCAGTTCCCGTCTGGCAACCTTTTTAAAGTCCAGTTCCTGTTTGGCAAATCATTTTAAAGTCCAGTTCCTATCTGGCAAATCATTTTTAAAGACCAGTTCCCGCCTGACAAATCATTTTAAGGCCCAGTTCCCGTCTGGCAAATCATTTTAAAGTCTAGTTCCCATCTGACAAATCATTTTAAAGTCCAGTTCCTGTCTGGCAAATCATTTTAAAGTCCAGTTCCTGTCTGGCAAATCATTTCAAAGTCCAGTTCCCATCTGGCAAATCATTTTAAAGTCCAGTTCTTGTCTGGCAAATCATTTTTAAAGTCCAGTTCCCGCCTGGCGAATCATTTTAAAGTCCAGTTCTCGTCTGGCAAATCATTTCAAAGTCCAGTTCTCATCTGGCAAATCATTTTAAAGTCCAGTTCCCGTCTGGCAAATCATTTTAAAGTCCAGCTCCCGTCTGGAAAACCATTTTAAAGTCCAGTCTTCATTGGCAAACCATTTTAAAGTCCACCCCCGATGGCATCCTCAATAAAAAGTCCAATTTTCATTGGCAACCATTAAAAGTCCACCCTCGATGGCATCTTCAATAACTAAAGTCCAATCTTTTATTGGCAACTACAAAAAGCCACTCCAGTTAGCATCTTCAATTTACCCTAAAAAGTCCAGTCTTCATTGGCAACCAATAAAAGTCCACCCTCGATGGAAACCTCAATAACTAAAGTCCAAATTCATTTGGCAATTACCAAATCCAGTCCCTGGTGGTATTCCCGCCGGAAGTTCATCCCTAACATACCTGATCATGTGCATTGTCATAAGCATGGCATATAAGATAATATCATAATCATATCCAGCATTAACACATCATTTGCATACGCATCTTGCATTCCCTAGCAGTTGCATTTTTAGTTGCATGTTGGTGCATCGTAACATATAGCATTGCTATCTCCATTAACATAGCATGGCATAACAGCATAGTAGGATCAGGATCAGTTCGCAAGCATCTTGGCCAGTCCTTCATCAACATTTACAGTATGGCTCCGAAAAGAGTCAATACCCCGCGAGTATGAAGGAATTCTACTCCCCAACAAGTCATTCGTCAACTATGCAGTTGATAATGATAGTCCCCTGCGACTGCTGCTTCTATGACTCCCCAAGCAGATATTATCTTAAAAAAAAATTCTTGAAGACTTTCCCCTACAGAGTTTAGACAACAATGTTCCTCTAATAGGAATTTTGCTCAACTATTCCCCAACAACATGTGTTTAGAGATACTGCTTTTGTATCATCGAAGAATCTTATTGGATAAGAGGTTGCTTCGACCACCCGAAGAAATCTCGTGTGTTTAGAGATACTGCTTTGGTATCATCGAAGAATCTTATTGGATAAGAGGCTGCTTCGACCACCCGAAGAATCTCAAGTTTTCAGAGATACTGCTTTGGTATCATCGAAGAATCTTATTGGATAAGAGGCTGCTTCGACCATCCGAAGAAATCTCGTTTGTGTTCAGAGATGCTACTTTGGTATCACGAAGGACCTTAACGAATGAGGGACTGCTTCGATCACCAAAAGGGGCTCGTTTATACCACTTTGGTATCGCGAAGGACCTTAACGAATGAGGGACTGCTTCGACCATCCAAAGGGGCTCGTTTATACCACTTTGGTATCGCGAAGGACCTTAATGAATGAGGGACTGCTTCGACCACCCAAAGAGGCTCGTTTGTACTACTCAGGTATCGCGAGGAACCTTGTTGGATAAGGGACTGCTTCGGCCACCCAAAGAATTTCAGGTTATCTTGTTCATCTTGTACATCCTGCTATCCCGCCCTGGTATATCTTATCTCACTGCATTTTATCTGCTTGTCGGACAAATTTTAGGGTCTTCTTGTATCTAATTGACTTCCACCCTAAAATGAACGTTTTGCAGTTGTTCATCTCTTAGGTTTAAGGCAATTAGATAGGGGCATCTGTCATACCCCAAATTTGTCCTACCTTTTCAAATATTTTTGCATTTTGATTTTATTTTTGGTTTTGCATCGCCTGCATGGTATCATGTCTTTTATCTTGAATAAACTCAGAGGATTGGTTAGCCATAGTGAATATTCGGATCCACATACATACTGGTTGAAACTTTGCCCAAGCTGTCTGAGTAAGATCTCTAATTAATTTGACACGATGCTGCATTTCTCTGAGTTATTTATTCTGCGTTAGCCACTTTTTGTGCGACCGTTTTTTTTAGAAATTTCTTTTCATTTTATTTAAATTTTTTAGCATTTGATTTATAATTTATCCACATTTTTTTATTACTATTTATTTTATTTTTATCACCTTTTATTCAATATCTTGTTAATATTAATTTCCTTTCTTTCTAAAAGAATATAGAAGTCATTTCTTTTAGTTCCAATTTTTATTTTTTGTTTATATTAATATGGTAATAATATTGTTTATGTAATATTAGTTTTTATTAGATTATGCTAATTATTTGGTTGATTAGTGTATAATTAATTATTGGTTAATTAAGTTAGTAAAATGAGAGATTAATTAAAAGGAAAAACGGTAGATAAAGAATTAAGAAAGAGGAAAATGGAATGGCAGGCCCAACATTGGAGGCCCACCCGGACAACACGTTAAAAAGGGGATTTCATTTTGGAAAACCTAATGGAAGGCACTGTTCATCTCTCCCCCATTGGAAAAACTCAGCCGTTAAATCTCTCTTCTTCAAAATATCACAGCCGCCACCTCTTCTTCTTCCGTCACAAACCTTCATCACAATCATCATAACTCCTAAATAAACTCACCCGTGAAACTCACAAAATCCATTATGTGAATCTGTACAACAACCATTATCCATCCCTTTGAACACACAACGACCATTCTTCATATGACCGCGTGCGGTGAAGCGACCAGATTTCAACGCCATAGTTAAGTAACACGAAGCAGCAACAACTAGCATCTTCACATACAACATATTCTTTCTGTCTTCATTTTTTTCAGGTCTGTCGCATCCTCAAACAGCACAACCAAAAACCTCTGTTTCTATCCGCTGTTCAACATCAATGCGCAATAAAAAGTTCAAATCGGTTTCTTTCCGCACCTACAAACCAATTGACAGCGTCAGCTCCGCAACACCGCAAACTCTCTGACAAAGCATACACGAGCTTGAATGTTCTGGACGTTCGACTCTGAGTTCCAGTTAGTTTTCAAAAGCAGCAAGTTGTAGATCCTAGAGAAGCAATTTTGGCAGCAGCTTCATTACAACTCACTGCTCCATTTCGAGATGCCCATCCGATTTTATTCATGATTGACACCGGAAACACCATGATAACATCAACGACATTGGCAACGTCACAATCTCAGTAACATTCTAAATCAAGCTCATGTTTTAATTTATTTAATGTTAATAATTTTGATCCATTCTTCTATACTATGTTGACATATGTCTTGTGTAAGTTGTTGTGATGGATTAGTAGTTCTTCTGATCCGTTTCCGTGTTGATATTATCTTCTGCTATTTGGTTTATATTAGTATAATGACGTACCAATTATAGTTTTTATTTTACAGATTACATGATAGTTTGTTCCAATTTATTACACTTGATTTTTGCGGCACGATTTCGTTGTGGTTAGTGTACACTGAGATTTGGATGATGTTTGAGTGAGGTTGGAGTAGTACATGGTTGTTTGCATTAAGTTACTGTTTTGTTTAGACTTAAAGTAAATTTTTGTTTTGTTCAAAATTTTAGCAAATTTCATCAAATAAGAAGGGTGTTATATTACTACTAGTATATATTATTATAATTTCAAGTTTGTAAGATACTAACTCATATATTATTTTATTAATAGTATCTAGTATTATAATTTGTAAGTCACTTACCGTTACCGTGTGTGTTTACAGGGTAGTATACAATGAGTTTTTTTTTTAAATTAATTTGTTTTTTGTTATTACATGAGATTATATCTAATATGTTTCTTAAAGTTTATTCTTTTTTATTATACTCTTTATTTTAATCAAGCCCATTCCTATTTGTTTTATACTTCTATGTGTTTGTTGTAGATATGTAAATATGGTGTTACTACTATTTAATTTCATTGTATTTTTTATTGATTTTTTATCCGCGGATTAGACATTTATATGTCGTCATGTCGCTAAATAATTCTTACACATTAATAGAAATTTCGCCGTGCTATAACAAGCACTCATTCAAGTGGGCTTGATTTAATTGTTTCATCATAATGTACCCCACTCCCTTAAAATGTAATATTTCTATTGCTTTCGTATTGTTTACGCTTTAATGCTTCAAAATCATTTTTAAAATTAAATTCTCGATTTATCGAGTCATTTTCTACCCTTGTAAGTCGAGTGCTTTCAAAGCCTCGCCATCAACCTTTGATCACAATACACAACATTTTAAAGCTTAATCCTGGGCTTCCTTACAGTGCCACCTATTTGATCAATTATTTCTAGTTGGTCACTTAGAAGACTAGCCCACTTTGCTAGTGCACACGTTAAAATCAATTTCAAACCTCGATTCACATCGAGCTTTTTTTTTCCAAATCAAATTAAAACACTTAATAACTATTTAAACACAATTTCAATAAAAGGATGAAAAATAGAGAGTTCCAAGTCTTTGGTTCTCTCTCCCGATTGCTTGGGTCCGAGAAGTCTTTCTTAAGCTCGAACAATTGTCTTCTAAAAATGATAAACGAATTCAAACCTATTTTTCCTAAACACTTAGATGAAAAGAAGAGAGCTCCAAGTCTTTGGTTCACTCTCCCGATTACTTGGGTCCGAGAAGTCTTTCTTAAGCTTCGAGTAATCGTCATCCGATTAAAACACTCTAAATATATCAAACATCTTTCATAATATTAGATGAGAAAAGGAGAGAGCTCCAAGTCTTTGGTTCAGTCTTCCGATTACTTAAAGTCCGAGAAGTCTTTCTTAAGCTTCGAGTAATCCTCATCCGTTAAAACACTTTAACCACATTCTATTGTTTAGAGTCTTTCAAACACAACTACTCGTTGGGATGAAAAAGAGAGAGTTCCAAGTCTTTGGTTCGCTCTCCCAATTGTTTGGGTCTGAGAAGTCTTTCTTGAGCTCGAATAATTGTCTTCTAAAACGATAAACCTATTCAAACTTATCTTTTCTAAATACTTAACATATTAAACTCTTTGTTCTCGCCCCCGTGCGATTGATACTTCCCAAAACCTAATTCATCGCCCTTGCGCGACCTACAACTTAGACAACCCTTATCAAAGAACATTGTTTGGACCTTTCTTCCGCGCATAACAAACTAGTGCTTCAGCCTCCCCCAGCGAGCAGACAAGCCAACGTTTAGCAGTTAGAATGCGACCTAAACACTCGTTCCATTTAAATACAACATTATTTTCACGATGAAAAAGAGAGTGTTCCAAGTCTTTGGTTCGCTTTCCCGATTACTTGGGTCCGAGAAGTCTTTCTTAAGCTTCAAGTAATCGTCATCCGTTCAACTTATTCAAACCATACTCAATTCTATCCTTTCGCATTTGAGGTTGAAAAAGAGAGAGCTACAAGTCTTTGGTTCACTCTCCCAATTGCTTGGGTCCGAGAAGTCTTTCTTAAGCTTCAAGTAATCGTCACCTCTAGTTAAACATCCAATACCTCTAAACACTAATTCCTTGCCCCCGTGCGACCAAAACCTTATAACCTATTCCAATCTATCCTCTTTTCCAATACCAAAATACTTAACATATTTAAATCTCTTTCCTCGCCCCCGTGCGACATACAATTCAAATAATCCTTTTACCGAGAACATTGTTTAGCCCCTTCTTCCGCACATAGCAAACGCGTGCTTCAGCCTCCCCTAGCGAACAGACAAGCCAACGTTTAGCAGTTAGAATGCGACCTAAACTCTCATTCATTCCAAACACAAAATTTTAGCAAACCGTAGGCCGAACTACGGCTGCTCTGATCTCTCATATCTGTTGAGAGTACGTATGCATAGGATTGCGATAATCCTAGCGAGCACAATTCCCCACAATCCCCTCTTTTTCCCGTAGTCCCACGAACTACGAATGCTCTGATTTTCCACTTCTTACAAGTGAAGATACGTAGGCACAAGGGCCCCAATCCTTGGCGAGCACCCTATCTTAAGACCACCCATTTCCCCTTTAGCAATCAATTTCTTTAGAAGATAAACAAGCGTATTCACTTTCTCTCATGAATCGAATCAAGAGGTTCCCGTTGAGTACAACGGACGTAGAGGGTGCTAATACCTTCCCTTTATGTAATCGACTCCCGAACCTAGAATATTGGTTACGATGACCATGTTCTTATCTCTTTAAAGGTTTTATCGATATTTTCCTATTCCATCCTTGGAATAAATAAAGTTCGGCGGCGACTCTGTTCGAACGTATTTTCCGCGTCCATCGCGAGGATTGTATTTTTCGAGGTACGATAGTCTGTATCAACAAAATTTAAACTTATAATTCCCTTCTGAACATAGTCTCTGATGAAATGATGCTTAATTTCTATATGTTTTGCCTTAGAATGTAAAATAGGGTTTTTAGATAGGCAAATAGCAGAAGTATTATCACAGAAGATAGAAATGCTACTCTCATATATCTGATAATCTTCTATCTGACTCTTCATCCAGAACATCTATGTGCTACAACCAGCAACAACAATATATTCTGCTTCTGTTATTGAAAGTGCTATTGTGGGTTGCTTCTTGATGAACCATGAGATCAGATGACTTCCCAGAAACTGACAGCTTCCAGAAGTACTTTTACATTATATTATGTCTCCAACATAATCAGCATCACATAATCCAACTAATTTGTATTTATTAGGTCTTCTGTAACACAAACCCACACTAGTAATACCTTTCAGATACCTCAGAATCCTCTTAACAGCTGTTAAGTGAGATTCTCTAGGGTCTGATTGGAATCTAGCACATAAACAAACACTAAAGAGAATATCAGGTCTAGAAGCAGTCAAGTACAGAAGAGAACCAATCATACCTCTGTAGAGCTTCTGGTCTACCTTTTTACTTACCTCTTCTTTACCTAGAGTGCTTGTTGGATGCATTGGAGTCTTTGCTAGCTTACTTTCTGTCATGTCGAATGTCTTCAGAAGCTCCTTTACATACTTTGTCTGATGTATGTAGGTGCCTTATGGAGTTTGATTCACTTGAATTCCCAGAAAGAATCTGAGTTCTCCCATCATGCTCATTTCAAATTCTGCCTGCATAGATTGAGCAAACTCCTTTCCAAGCGTAATATTTGTAGTTCCAAAAATAATATCATCTACATAAATTTGACAAATTAAAATGTCTTTCTTAATTGATTTATGGAAGAGAGTAATATCAACCTTTCCTCTGATAAAATTATTTTCCAGAAGAAAATTACTCAGCCTCTCATACCAAGCTCTGGGAGCTTGTTTTAAGCCATAGAGTGATTTATTCAATTTAAAAACATGTTTTGGAAATTTTTAATTTTCAAAACCAGGGGGTTGATGAACATAAACTTCCTCTTCTATGAAGCCATTTAAGAAAGCACTTTTAACATCCATTTGATACAAAGTAATGTTATTCTGTGTAGCAAAGGAAATAAGCAAACGAATAGATTCTAACCTTGCCACATGAGCATATGTCTCTGTGTAATCAATTCCTTCTTGCTGACTGTAGCCTTGAGAAACCAGTCTTGCTTTGTTTCTAACAACTTCTCCTTGCTCATTCAACTTGTTTCTGAAAACCTATTTTGTTCCAATGATATTAAATCCATTTGGTCTTGGAACCAGATCCCAGACATCATTCCTTGTGAACTGATTTAGCTCCTCTTGCATAGCAAGTATCCAATTGTTATCTTGCAGAGCCTCATCTACAGAGGTAGGTTTAATGATTGATACCAAACCAAACAATGATGTTCCAGATGATCTGAGAAAGGATCTTGTTCTGATAGGGCCATCCTTCTTTACAATTATCATTTCCTCTGGATGAGTGGCTTTGATTCTGGATGATCCCTTAACAGTTGGTTCTTCAGAAATGGTCAAGTTGTCCATTTGAGCAGTCAAAGGAGTAGCATCTGGCGTTGCTTCTGGTGCTTTTGCTTGAGCTTTGTCTGCCTCTAATTCTTCAGAGTCTGTGAGAAGGACTTCTCTATCTGCAGAAATTTCCAGCTGCTCTGGCTTTTGATTGCCAAGCTTATCATCAAATCTAACATGAATTGATTCCTCTACAATCTGTGTCTCAGTATCGTATACTTTGTAGCCTTTAAAGCGTTCAGAATATCCAAGTATGAAACACTTATGTGCTTTAGAATTAAACTTGTTCAGATTGTCTTTAGTATTCAAAATAAAACAAACACATCCAAAAGGATGGAAATAAGAAATGTTAGGCTTTTTATTCCTCCACAATTCATAAGGAGTCTTATCCAGAAGAGGTCTTACAGACACTCTGTTATGAATATAACATGTTGTATTAATTGCTTCTGCCCAAAAATGTTTTACCATGTTAGTCTCGTTGATCATGGTTCTGGCCATTTCTTGCAATGTTCTATTCTTGCATGGTTCTGGCCATTTCTTGCAATGTTCTATTTTACCATGGTCTAGAGGTAGAAACAACATTTTTTGCTTTGAAAGAAGATTTTGAAAATTTTTCTTTCTGACATGCTTCACAAAGAGCATCTGAGTTGAACTTCAACTTAGGAAGTCCTCTGACCAAATTGAGCTTGTTAATCTGAGATATACGTCTCATACTAATATGACCCAATCTTCTATGCCAGACCCATTGCTCATCGTTAACAGACATAAAGCATTTTACATTTTGAACTTTTAGTTCTGAAAGATTAATTTTGTAAATGTTGTTCTTCCGTTTCCTATTAAAGAGGATTGAACCATCTTTTTAACTCACAGCTTTACAATATTTTTGATTGAAGATTATATCATAACCATTGTCACTTAATTGACTTATGGACAATAGATTATGTG